>JACCIC010000022.1:4230000-4642500 GCA_018907035.1 Sycobia sp. Sy_11 | reverse complement strand
CACTATAAGACTTGCATCGAAGAAAAATAGGAAGTATAAAGATAGGCCGGTAGGGAGACGTAAGCCGAGAGCGAAATAGTGCAATAGGATCGTTTCGCAGATTATATAGATAGCGAGAGTGTATAGTGACTTTGTAATATTTTTATATTTTCAACCAGTTAATTTAAGCCGTATATTGTAAAATTATTGTTGACCTCTATGTTTCCTAATGAAAAAAAAGCCCAAAAGTTGTTAACTTGCCGTACTGTTTCTTAAATGTTTAAATAAATTTCGTGTGTGTAAACTGGCGCGACAATATTATTGAATCATTATATCTTTACTATTTCGTCAGGCTAGATAATACAATTACTTATTAGAAAATCGAAAGCGAAATCGAATTTGTATCTCAAAATCGTTGAATATTATTGAAAATCAAAATTACCTCAAGTCGATTTACTTATAGAAAGAAGAAAAGAATCTTAGTTTACGATAAATGTATGGAGTGCTTCTTTGTTATATTATGTTAGATAAGCTGTAAATAATTCAAGATTACCTTTTATTTCTGATAAAAGAATATTTTATATCACGAAAAAACAAAAATAGTAAATTCAAATAAATGTTTAGTAACTGTCTGGCAATGAAATAATTGATAGCTGCAAATAAATAATATTATTCGTTCTAACTAAGCATTTAAGTATAATAATTTAGGTGTGATAATTCAACTGCAAAATCGCCACCTTATTAAACTATAACTTTATTTTTTTAAATAATAGATATACTGAGCGACTATTTTTTGATACTAAAATGATCCTTTATAAGTAATATATCATTTCATAATCATTTTCTCAATTTTGAATTTAAGGTAAGACTAAAAGATTATATATAAACCAATTTTTGACCTTAAGACACATAGGTAAAAATCTAAGTGAAAAAATATTTTTTTTCATCACACGACGCGTAGAGCACACATTTTACTCCCTCTCTGCAAACAATAAAGAAGAAGAAAACAAAAACGAGACACACTTTGGGCATATCTGATTTGTAACCTAACGTACCTTGAAGTACAAAACTCATTTTACCGCTTGTGACAAAGAATTAAAATACACGAACTTTACACGTGGTGTAGAAAAGAAAACATACATATATGCATGTACACCAATTGATTAGAGTAGACAAGCATGCACTGTGAACAAGCAAACACTTCTCTTAAGTATAATGATATTTTGTATTTGACAAAGGTAAATTTTTATAGAGTTTTTCATGAAAATTATTGACTTTTTCAAAAAATAGTTTTCGTTAATGTCAGAGCGGTGAATTTTCCAAACGACAGAGTACATTGCTCTTGCATTACAGGAGCCAGAGATATAAAGTTTTGTATTGGACATCAACTACATTAGTAAATATTGTCAACTTTTATACTCAGGAATATATATATATATATATATGAACGATAGAATTTTCTTTTTACATTTGGTTAAATAAAATGACCTAAATGTATAAAACGGAACGACGCACTGTGAAATCTGCTTAAATTATAAGCAAAAATATCAACCAGTAGTTTTTACTTTTGAAATATTTGAAATCCACTCTTTGAGTATTAAGGTCAGCCAAGTAAGTTTTTCAATTATGAATTGAATACTTTGTAAATTATAACAATGCTTATATAATTTATTTAGTTTATGTAACTGCGTTAAAAAAGAACAAAAACTATAAACTATCTGACAAATATTTCCAAAAGTTCTCATGGATGGCACCAATGGCACCAGAAATGCGCAACGATCAGAATTACGTAAAGGTATGTATGTATAAAACAGCGGTGGGTGAGGGAGCGAAAGTATAAAGGAGAAAGAGTTTCCAAGAGGAGGTGGGGTGGCGACAGCGAGCGCTACAGATAAGACAAGTTAGATAAAGGCGAGCGGGGGTCACGCCCGGGAGAACGCAGCGTGGGAGCGTATATTCACCCTTTCTCCCCCCTTCTCACTATCTTTATTTGCCACACGTAAGGCCTTATAACGAAGAGCATATACAGATATAATATCACGCGCAAATGAGCGATCTATCGCGCAAGGAGATAGAGCCAGGAGCAGCAGGTGAAAGAAAATTACAGAAGAGAGCACTCGAATTATAGATAACTAAATTTTCGGAAATTCAGACCACTTTGTATATACAATATAGTTGAAACTTCCTGGGGATATCGAGTGTGTAAATCAAAAGAGAGAACGAGATAGAGTGGGAAAAGCATGGGGTAGGGGGTTATTTATTTGAATTATGGACTTGCAGTTTTGAATCTTTGTGTGCATAAAAATGACAACAACATGCATGAGTAAATTCTGTAAATGATAAATTAAATAAATGATGTCTAAATCAATAACTTTTCGCGTTTCCTATAGTGCGCGTAACTCTAACTGCAAAGCATTTCAAAGTTGAAAGACGCTGCGAATGAATAATAATATGCCTTCATTATAATAATAACAACAACAATAACAATAATAATAACGATAACAATAACAACAACATCAACAACAACATCAACAATAACAACAATAATAATAATAACGTGCCCTTGTCACGTAAAGTTTCAGTTTAGAACGTGTATAGGAGAATGACATTCAATATCGCATTGAAAATAAAGTTGAGAGAAACAGAAACAGAGACAGAGAGAGAGAGAGAGAGAGAGAGAGAGAGAGAGAAGGAGAGAGGAGATTACCCATCCGTGTCAAAAAAAGTCCTGTGACTCGTGATGCGACGCGGGGTCTTTTATAGTTTGCACACTTCCTTTTCCCTCTCGGAGCCGACGAACGCGCGCGAGGTTACAGCCCGTGTAATGATGCACTCCCCCCACCCCTCATTCACGGCTGTTGCACCAACTTCCTTTTTCTATGTTAATCCTTTTGCCTCTGTCCACCGCAAGAGGCAAGAGGAGAGAAGCGCCAGGCTATGTTATTATCATGATTATCCAGCGATATCGGAGAACCGGAGGATTTTTGCGCGGAGCTGCGAAGCGCAGACCCCAATGCCTTTCTTGCGCTGTATGCTTTATCCCTCGCCACCACGCTAACCTCCGACAGCCGCCCCTTTTCTTCTCCCTAATAGTCGTTGCGTACAATCTCTTTTCGTTTTTATTTATGTGGAGATGTGACGGTTTGTGTAGCGATGAAACTTGTATTATTCTGCTTCCTTTCAATTGTCTATATATATATATATATATATATATATATATATATATATATATATTATTATTTATTTATTTAATTGTCTATATATATATATATATATATATATATATATATATATAAAGTCACGGTAAAAATCAATATATGTTTTGAGCAGTTGCGAAATACTTTTTAGTTGTATTCCTAAATGTCCATAAGCCAACCACAATGTTCACAATTTCGTAATTATGTGCATATCATTTATTATAAAACGTTCATAAATCGAGGATACAGCCAAAAACTTTCATGCAACTTTCATGCAGTATTAGTAAGTAAGTTCTAGATGCCGCGCCGTCATTAACTGATGAACATTGGCACTAATCCCCATGAGTCACATTTAAAAATTATTCCGGAAACGTAATGAATAGGGCATATTTTATATTTAAAGTGGCATGACGTCTCGGAATTATACACAAATGGCAATTAAGAAAAATCATTAAATCATATCATTTCTAATGGGACAGTGTGAATTCCGTTTGTTTTTCCTCTTTTTCTGAAACTTATTATACCAAGGATTTACGTATATTTCGATGGATTAGAATTTTTCTTAAAACTATACGAATACTTTTTGTGATTTCGATGTTTGGTGCATATTTCCTATTTTGTACTGATATAAAATTTTTTTTAAACAGAAGCATTCGCCATCGAGGAAAATAATAAATTCCTCCTTCGATCCGCAAATCTGTTGGTCTCGAAGAGAGCATTCTATCAAAAAAACACTTATCGTTTCAACTTTCACGTCGATATTTATTACTGTATAACATCCGATTTGAGCCTTTGCGTTTTTCTCGCCTGATAAAAAAGTTTGCGCTAAATGCATAATCTGTGCGAATACTGACGAATGTTTCTCAGAAAAGGAAAACTATGCTTTTATATTTCGTTTAATAAAGACTTATTGAAAGTTGAGAATTAAGATTTATGTTGTAAAAAAGTAATTGATGCCATTTAGTTAATACCCGGAAATCGTGCACAAGAAATCTCACGAATTCGTTATTTTCTGCAATATAAATACCGCATATCTGTAGAAGATTGTTCTTGATTTTTTCATGTTTCTTTGATAAGTGCTGTTTCTTCTTTGATAAGCGCTGATCATCTACATTTAATACCAACTGAACTTTCTGAATTTATCTCGTATTTAAAAATAGAGTTAAAACAATTCAGACAAAAAAAAGAATTTAGAATATAATTTAAATTAAAAAAATTAATTATATTCATTAATATAGAACTTAAAGTAACATATATTATAAGAAGATTAATTTTTAAAAATTTTAAATTAATATCTAAATTTTTAACTAAACTAGTTTTTTACTTTTATATGCAGTAATAATTATTAATAATTAGTTAATCAATCTTAAATAAGAATTCATATTAAACTAATTAATTTTAGAAAATCAAGTCAAATGAAGATTATAAAAGTAATATTGTGATATATCTGATAGAAATCGTCTTAATCTATACCAAAATAAGTAGTAATATAGTCAACGCTGATACTTCCAATATAAAGAGCGTTCAAGTAATCTTTATAATTTATAGAGCATAAAACCAATTAATTGTTTTTAGACCATCTGTTCGTATTAACTGTTCAAATGTGGTTCATGGCAGATTTTATACGCTGTAAATCGGATACGGGTATATCTTATACAATTCGGCTACTTTATTTCAGGACCATCGGAGCGCTCTTCGCGCGCACCGAATGTTTCAGCGGTCTTGCCAGCTCTTTCAATTTAATCGCGTCGTGTATGTATATATATAAACTGTCTCTTTCTGATTTTTCTCGTACGTTCGTTCCTCGTTCCGCGCGCAATATCAGCCAACCCATAGTCGCGCGTTACGATCTCCGTCGGCTGGACGAAATCTGAAAGCCGAGGCCGATACATAAAATGCACCCATAACTAAATATATGCACGAGACTTACATATACGCTGCACGCGTATCGCGCGCATTTGTATATGCAACGAATAAAGTCTCTCGCTTGGAAAATGCAGCCCCTCTCGGGCTCCTACACACGATACTACTCCGCTCGTCCTTTCTGTTCGATCTTTTTTCCTCTCGTCGCCACGCCGCATCCATGCAGCTCGAGTAGAAGCATATACAACACACACGCATAGGCACACATGCTTAATCTCGCGTCCTCGTATAATATCGAGAACCCCCGCCCCGGTGCGCAGGAGCTTCGCCCACGCGCGCTCTTGTGCTTCGGAACGCGGCTCTGGCTATCTCCTCGCCGCGCGAGATGACGTGTGTATGTGTGCGCGCGCGCGCGGAGAGCACATCGCTGATTTCTCGACTATTCTGCGAATCATTTGCATCCTGTCCGCAAGTAGGAGGTTGGGAATTTATTTGAAATTCTAATTTTTCCCCCTCGACCGGATTTACCAGCGAACGATGCTCCCCCTTCGCTTCATTTCTTTTCGGTGCTCGCCACGGAGTCTTTTAAGTATTTGTATTATCGTAGCTTCGCGGGGACGAGAATGTGTGTATAACGTCTGATATATTGGAACAAAAAAACATCGACGCCCACCAGCAAAGACTATAGCGCGATTTCATTTCCCGACAATTCAGTACAATTCAATACATTCGATACAAGACGATTTCTACGACAGCGCCGAAATACAGCAAAAATCCTACATAATTCTGAAATAATAACGGTGAATGGCGCTGCTATGCTCCGCAAAAATGTGAAACGCGCGTTAATTTTCGATGCAATATTTGTAATGTAACAGTCTTTGTTTCGGCTGCTTGAAGTATACTACCTTTCGCCGGGGGCAGCGATATTTTTCTGAACGATTTCGTACAGATATCATGCGCTACTTTGCTTGATATCTGTATCAATATCTATAATTATAGCATTAACAATATTATTTAAATTAGCATTTTAAACAATACCACTGTCACCCTTTTAATCGTTTGTTGCCCTTTGAAATTTGTTCGTTTATTTCGTACTTTCTTATAGAAACTTTCATATACATATATATATTCATCACTATTTTTCAATATCTTAACCGGTTTTACTGTTTAAAAGCTAAAAAACTCCATTGATTGATCATTAATAACATATACCATTAGCAAAATAATAAAAAATATATGTAGGTATGATGACTTATATCTTCAACGTGTATTTTTGTTGTTCAATTTTTTATTTCAAAATAAAATATATAAGTAAATATGGAGTGCAATAAGCCACCCCGTATACTCCGTTATATCAGTGATAAAAATAGCACAAGAGTAATGATTGCACTTCCGACTACTTAATATGAAAATGATGGAACGTGTTACTTTTTGGCTTATCCATCGTGTGTGAATTTATGACGGAGTACTGAATTTCTATACAACTGCGTTAAATTATTTAAGTTAAAGTCTATCTTTTTTATTTGTAGTACAATTAATTTACTTTTTTTTATTGAATATTTATTTTTGTGCTGAAAGTATTGAAAGCTAATTAATGCGTAAATATATAAATATATAGAAATTAGTTTTTTTTCGTCATATTTTTTCACGCAGAAGCAAATCACATATATATACTTTTCCTAGCTATTTCAGTAATTGACTGTAAGGATAACGAAGGAAAAGTCAAAGACGAAATATGAAAAATATAGTGAATGACTTTGTTACGCATTACAATTTAACAGATTTTCGGTGATATATGAGCATATCCATTCTCTGGCTCGACATTTTTTTTAATCAATTCTACCTGTGATAATGACTACCGCACTCGCATATTACAGGTATTATCTTCAGCTGCCCTTCCGGTATAAAATTTCACAAAATTACAATTTTTCGACTCTCTCAAATGCGGCGTTTCTATCATGTATGGCGAATTACAAAAGTATATACATATAGTGAAAATTTACGTAAGCAATCTAATGCATAGTAAAAAATACTTTTCCTAGTCGAATAATTGACTATTAAAAAATATTATTCAATTAAATTAGGTCAGCCGTTGTTTTCCTTGACAGTTCGTTTTACCCAGAAGAAATAAAGATGATAAATAATTTTTCACATCTTATAAATTTTCAATATATCCAAAATAAATATCTGTATTTACTGCAACATTCAAATAATCAGAGGTTTATAATTTAATGGTAAAAAATTTGTTTACGTTATAATTCAGCGACGTTTGGACTATTATTTGATAAAAATATTTTTAATACAATAATAATAATAAAAAGACGATTACTTACGTTAAAAGAAACTTTAAATATCTTTGGATATTACTAAAGCACTTTTTATTTATAATAATATTTTAGGATACTATGTCAAAGACAAAGCTATAAATTATAATGCTCGCAAAATCATCACTTATAAGACATTTTAACATTATAAATTGCTAAAAATCTTCCGACGCATTCCAAGATTAAATATATAGCTTTCGACTTCTGTTAGATCTTGGTAAACATCAACATAATGCTATTCTTCGCGTTAGAAATTTTTCGCCTAGACATTTAGAACTGGATAATTAGAAGCGAACTTCCAAGTAGATAAGCGTGATTTTCACGCGTAAGAGTGTCAGTGGGAGGGGAAGAGAGACGGACGGACAAAAAGAAATTTAATTTTTATTATTCTCTTCATTCGTAATGAAACCGAATATTGCGTCCGCAAATGTCAAAGAAAAAAATTCATTCGTCATTTTATGTAAAAATCATAAGGTCTGCCCGATTCCAATACGATTTCCAATATTTGTTCAAACATCCTATATGTTATATAAACAAAGAGCTCTTCAATGAAAATCTCCGCCCTCGCATTCCCGGCCGCGCCACACCGCGCGGCATAAATATAACGGCTCGCGCCGACTTTCTTAAGTATGAGGTGAGGTGAAGTGAGTAGGTATGCTTGTATGTATATATGTATTCTATATATATATATATATATATATATATATATATATATATATATATATAGAATATATATAGATATAGAATATTGACGTCGTTGAACTCAGTGTGCTGCATATCAGGATCAAGCGCTGCACGTGGAAAAAAGCCAATGTTGCGGAGGACTAAAACCTATATATATAAACTCTCTAGCTTTTTCGCTCGATTTTTTCTATCCCCCGCACATCCACCTTCTCACCTTCGCCCCTACTCCTCGACCTCGCCACGTCGTTTTCGCGTAAACAGCGTGTCCGCATTTTCGAGGAAGGCTCTCATAGATCCAGAGAAGGGGGAATTTTTATCAAGAGAGCCATATAAGTAATTAATGCCGCGCCCGCAAACTCGTTCGCGAAAAATATTTTACAGGCTACCGTGTATGCGTGTTAGGTTGATATTAATACCTACACATACACGCGCTTGCGCGCGCGCGCACACACAGAGAGAGGAGGGGGGATAGACACACAGACAGACACACACAGACACATTCGCGCATGCTTGCGCCGTGCGATGTGCATTACTTATTTTAATGAGTATCTGCGAAGAAATTACCTCTCTTTCTCTTACTATCGGCACGTAATTAGGAACTTACGTTGGTAGATATGCGGATTTTTTTCGTAGAGATCGCGTTAGTCACCGTGATGCTTATGATAGCGTATCGGAAACCCCTCCCGTGAATACCGGAGCCGTTCTCATTTCGCTCTCTGATCTTTCTCTCTCTCTCTCTCTCTCTTTCTCTTTTTCCGAGATATAGATACACTACCTCGAGCTCGATGAATTTCATTTACGCTCTATGCTAATTTAGTTGGTATCGTCTCATATACACCTACACTTAAATTTTATGAATGTGTGTATAAGGGGTGCTTTATTGTAATGACTGATAGATATAAAAACAACTTTTTATTACATTTTATGCTTTCATTGGATTCTTGGTAAAAATATATGTCATTGCTACATTCTAAAACTTTTTGCGATATTGACAATACGACTTACTGTGATATTTTGTATGTTTATGATATTTTTTAATAGGAAATTTATGTACTAATCTATTATATTATGTTCCACTTTGTTTCATCAGATACAAATAAATAAATATCTAAATCATAACAGGTGGACGAATTTACGGCGCAGGAATCACAAAGGAGTGGACATTAAAGTATATAGCATGTGCTACGAGTATGCTTCATAATTAAAGAACTTACTCAGTTATTAATTTAATACAACAGCTTTGTATAGGAAGGAAAGAGAAAAGTCAATGTTCTATGGTCGATTGAGTATAATCATAGATATATTCAATAATGCCTGAATTTTTATACGAGATTATACGTTGATCATTGAAAATAGTTGACAAATAATACAAAATGAATAAATATTTTTATCGATCTTTATACAGTAATCTACTATACTAATATAATGAAAGTCAGACTGGTCTTGTATATAATAACCCCCGTAGAATCTATAATGGGAATTTTTACTAAAAAATAAAATAAAAATTAAATTAAAAATTAAATTAAAAATTAAAAATAGAATAACTTATATTTTATTTTAGTCAGTTAGGCAGTCAAGTTGCCCTTGACTAACATAGCATATAGATTATTTAATGTGTATTTGTAATTTTTAATATAATTTAAGTTTTTTGTTAAGAGTAGTAATTCCCATTTCAGATTCTGTAATTAAAAACAAGGATAGTCTGACTACTATTAGATTATAATGATTTATTATATAAAGACTGTAAGACCGATAAAAACATTTATTAATTTAGTTCACAACAGTCGACATAATTATAATTTATAATTAATTTATTAGTAATGCAATATGCTCAATTTATACGCGGGAAATTAAGGTGTCAATATTAAAATAAGTATCGCTTTTTGATTATATAAACTTTATAAATAAATAAGCAATTGAATATTTATAAAAAAGTCGCGATCACTTGAATACTTCATTATTAGTATATTCTAAAAAATCGCCTACTATTAATTAACCTCATATTATTTTATACGAATATTCTGTGTTAAAAAAATTCATCGCTAAACTGGATCATATCATGGAGGAGTGAATCGCTAAAGAGATAAGATGCTTCTTTACCGGGTACTGAAAGGATGGTAATATAAGTGTTTTTAACACGGTTCTCTGGCTTCAAAGCAATAAATATATCTTCAAAGACTTATGCGCTGTACATTGAATCAGCTTTTTTAATTTAAACGACAGTCCAACCGGCGAACTGTGTTGAGGATATTGTAATTAGATATTATCAGTTAGCATCATATACTCATATATTATTCTCACAAATGAAATAATTAGCATTTGTTTGAATTCTTCCTTTAAAAGCAGATCTATAAAAATACAGTTGTTTGTGATCGTCCAAATAACATGGACTACATTTTTTATAGCTATTTAAAAAAATCTAATATGATATTCTTCTCTATAACTGTGAAGTTCAAAATGATTTAAAATTTTGTACAAGAAACTAGTTAAAAGAAAAAAAATATTTAGGCTAACTTTTTTCGATAACATAATTAGAACACATTATTCTAATCGCTAAATGTTTTTATGCCTTATCAATAAATAACTATATATAAATACAATTTCTAAGAGGATGACTTATCTCTGCATTGACCGCACGAAAAACCGCTGACTCAGAATTTTTTCATATTTAGAAGCGCAAAGATAACGCAATGTCCTACAAAGAAATGTGAAGAAGCCAACTTTTTTCGATTAAAGACGATTATTACGTTTATGAAAAAGTATCTAACGGTACTATATTATTCTTTGATGACTGAAGACAAAAACATATTTTATACGTGCGCTTGAAGAATTTTAATTTATATACATATGTTTTATAGAGTTGAGCTATTGAATTTATAACTTCTTTTCTCCTTGTAGTCATCCTATCAAGGTATATCAAGACATTTACTATATTTGCTGTGCAAATGAAAAATGAGAAAAAAATTTCATATATATATATATATATATATATATATATATATATATATAGAGAGAGAGAGAGAGAGAGAGAGAGAGAGAGAGAGAGAGATAGTGAGAGATAGAGAGATAGTGAGAGATAGATAGAGAGAGATAGAGAGAGATAGAGAGAGAGAGAGAGAGAGAGAGAGAGAGAGAGAGAGAGAGAAAGAGAGAGAGAGGTTTCGCTTAAAACACGTATGAAATAAAATAACAAATTTATTTAAATTCGTCCACTACGCGTGCGTTCACCGTAATAAAAGTATATACACCATGAGTATTATGGATTTCAGACCTGTAAGCAGAGCTGATGCATTATAAATATGAGAGTTCGCGGATAGGGCCGTGACGTGTCCAGATATAAATATAAAACCACCAACAAGAAAGCAAATCACAACGACGAATATAATAATATTACTCGAAGGAGAAAGGAAGTCGGCTGGTTAATCCGGCATGATGCGGTTTCGCGCGCCCACAACGAGATCGGTTCTGCGGCGATATGAGAATCCGCGGACTATAAAGCCAGGACTGCAGATGTGGCAGCATCCATAAGTCTAAACCCCCTTTCTCCACCGTTTTTTTCCGCCAACTCCCTTCGCTGTACTGTTATGATATATCTATATATTTGAAAGAGAGGCCGATGTGGAACGATCGGGAGTTATAGCTGGGTAAAGTATCACTGGCCTTCGAAAGCGTTCGCCGAAGCTCGTTCGATGCTTTCACGAGCGATATAGAGAAGGCAAGTCCAGTTGATCGACGCGTAAAACCTATACAGAGAGAGAGAGAGAGAGAGAGAGAGAGAGAGAGAGAGAGAGAGAGAGAGAGAGAGAGAGAGACAAGACAAGGGTCGGAGATTGATCCGAGGTGATCTCATCTCTTTATTTTATAACACGAGCCCCACGCACCAAACCTATGCTGTCAGTCAAAAGGAGAGGGCGAGAAAGAGGATCATCTATGCTATGCTGTCTCTTTTTAACTCTTACATGCTTTCACGTTTACGCTGGCCCACGACTTTCCTGCTATATATCTGTAGTATCTCCATAATGATTGTGTTCGCAGACCATGGATCATATGATAGAGCTAAATAACAAAACTACCTAGATTATTAAACTAATTTTTAAATACGTACCTTTGATTTCAAGACCTACAAGGTATTCATACTTAAGAATTGTCAGGTTGTATACACCGCATCTTAAGATTCTAGAGAGATTTGTTGACAGACCTATTTAGACAGATTGTTGACGTTGCATAGAAGGTAGGTGGTGGAAGGTGTTACATCGAAAGAAAGATATTAGTGAACCCTAATAGCAGCAGAGTAATAAATTGCACGAGAGTAGGAATGAAAAATTTCCAGAAATTCTGTTGCTCAGGAACCACGAAGTAATTTTTAGGAGAAAACTAGATATCGCTGCACTCTTGGATGGCAGATTTGACTATAGACATGTTCTGAAGCAAAAAAGCACCAGGATCACATCAGCCCTATGGTTTTGCAAAAGGATCATTGGTAGAACCTAGAAAATTAAATAGGTGATAATGATTTATATCTGCAAAAATATCTTAAAACCGAAACTGACATATGTATAACGCTGGTATAGTGACCAAGCATAGAAATACAAATCACCGAAAGAAACTTGGAGATCCACAAAAGGTTCATGACTAAGTCTAATAGGACAACGTACATTCTGGCCCTTGGGCTTTTGTTTTGAAATAGAATCTTTAGGGGGTAATAATTAATGGGTTACTAAAACTGCCTCAAGATATTAAAATCCATACTCGATATTCGTCAATTAAACAAAATAGTTGATTATAGTTACAGTTTCTTATTTAACCCATAATTTTTTTATTAAATTTAACCAACCTATTTTTCTGTATAACAATAATGGTACTTTCACACCATTATTGTTTAATTTTAAATTTGATCGCACGATCTTTATAAAAAATAAACTTTGGTTTTTAACGTGGCATTATTGATACACTCATAGTATATTATCTACATATAGGTTTATTAAAACTATTCTCAATAAGCAGAATACAGTACTTACCATCTCTCTCCTAAGTATCGCCAGCTGAGTGTCCAACGTCGTTAGCTGACGTCCTTGGGGCGAAGGCCTCGAGCCTTGGCTCGAAAGCGAAGTCGTCGACGACGGTGTCTTCGGCGCCCTCTGTGCTCTGCTAGTTGATCTGGCGGGTGGCGGGGGTGGCGGCTCGACCGTCAAGCCCGCCCCGTTCAAATTAAAGCCGCTTAGGCTGCGTGGCAGCGGAGGCAGTCCCTGTAGTGACGACATCGCTATCCTTTCGATAATGCTACAATATGGAAGAGCAAAAAGTGGAGGTTAATATGAAATAGAGAGAGAGAGAGAGAGAGAGAGAGAGAAAGAGAGAGAAACATTGAGAGAGATCAAGGAAGAGAGACAACTCGTGGAAGCCCACCTGGCTATTGAGAAATTACTTTTTAATAGCATGCGTAGAGTTTGACGACGAAAGTAAATTCATGCTGTTTCAAACTCAAGTGTTTATAGAATTGATAATTCAATTGATGAGATTAAATAAAAAGTGAGATTGGCGAATGGTTGATGTTCGTCTGTGGCTGTCAGAATTTCCATTCTTCATAAAGATGAAGAATGCTAAATAAGAAAAAGATTGGAATTTTGCGAGAGTCTTATACTGTTCAAAAATCACATTAACAGATTTGTAGTGTATTTTGAACTCGCTTCCATACATAGAGCTTGACCGTAATAGAGCGTGACCGTATATCACATTAAAAAAATACAAGATAATGTTAATCTTTTTATTTTATCAATCTAATAATATAATTTTTATTTATATGTCAATCGATCGTTTTAAGAATACGGTTGTTTTTAAACCTCCCTACTATACAGGTCGCGACACCGACTTCAAATCATTCAGTTTTTATTCTGAAAAAACGTTACTTCCAAAATTTCGAAAATTTTAAATAAAATACTATTGATAATAGTGCATAAAAACTGCATCTTCTTTTTCTCTTTCTCGTAGCTTCTAAGTATTTTTTTCATCGCCAAACATCCTCTTACCCAATATGGACCCCTGATTTGTGAACGTTTTTTACCACTCTGAAAAATCTTCAGGAACGTGCTAATAAATCATTTAAAATCATTTAAATCATTTGAAATCATTCAGACTCATTTAAAATATATAAACATAAAAGACAATAGAGCAGATTTTAATGGCACTTAAAAACATTGGGAAGTGATATCCAATCCTGAAGATAATTTTAATGCTTCATCTTTAAGTGAATATAGTCTTTACAATCAAGACAACTAAAATTAAGAAACGTTAATTTTTCTAAAGACCTTCGATTTTTGTTTTTCACCAGTACTATTTTTAATATTTTTATTTTTTTTGTGAATATACCAAATATGCTTTTTCTAGAACAATTCAAATCTGGATTATAATTATAAATTTTATTTTTTAATATATATTTTTCATAAAGTGGTAAAATGACCAAAAAAATTATATGCATGATGAGTGCATTAATCAATCAAAACAAATTATCGTGAAACTTGGTATTTCATATAAACAAATTCTATTCTTGTTTTTTGATTCGATAAAAAATTAAGTTTGTACAGACTTTTCTAAACATAACGAAACTTGATAAAACATATATTTATCAGTAAGAACAATTAAGAAACAATTTTCAATTTTTCCTTGATCCGTTGTATAATGTTTAGAATAATAGAAACGATAATAGACTGAATCTTTGAAAAACATATTAATCAACGCCATAGACACTTATTCAACTTATGTTGACATTTATCAATTGATGCTAACATGCGATACAACGACATCAAATTGAAACTTTATTTAATGAATGTGATACTGTGGTGTCGTGAAATTGTATTTCGCTTTCAATTTGAGTTACTTGTTATTGAAATCGATATCCACATTTCGATCGTACGTTTATTAAATTAAACCTTTTAAAATCATCAGTTAAATTTTCAAAAACTATAGAAAATTTAATAATTTTCAATATTATACAGAAATATTTTGTTATGCGAGAAATTTCCACGCAAAACGTTAACTAACAGCACAGAATAAATCGAAAAATTTTAAACTGCTGTTTTTGTCTGTAAATACGAACAGTTTAAATAAAAAGTTAATGATTTAATATAGATTTTACATTTTAATCGCGTAAAATTAAAAAAAGTATTAAACAAAAAAAAAAAACAAAAAAAACAAATTACATTCGACCGGTGAATTTGCACGCTTGCTCTTCAAATTGAAACAACTAAGAATACCGCCAAACTGTTTTTCTCGCGACGACCACAAAAAAGAATTCAAGTCTCTATATAACTATAATTATACCTCGAAACCTGTACAAAGCCAAACTATACGCTCAAGTGTTATATTCCTCAATACGGACTGCGCATATGCGTGTATATGGGTGTGTCTATACGTGCATGTGTGTGTGTGCGCGCGCGCGTTCACTCTGGTCCGTGTAATCCGGAGGCAAGCGGCTCGAGCACGACTTACTGTCGGGCGAGCAAAAAAAAAAAAAAATGCAAGAACATAAAAAAAAGACATGATTAAAAAATTCTTTTCCAGCTTATCTTAACCTTGTGAGATAATTAAGCCTCGCTTCCTCTGCCTCTCTCCTCTGCGCGCGTGCGTTTTAGAAAAGTCTCGTGTTCGCGCGCACGTGCACTCCAATATTTCTATATAATGATTCGTCATAAAATGCTCGCGACTGTCGACGACGTAATTTGCATACATACATTCGGCAACTCTCGCGAAGCGGATCAGTCGGAAAATCTAGAGCTCCGATATTGAGAGATTTTAAAAAATTCACTTTAATTAAGACGATGGCCTATATGTGATTATTTTGCATTTCAAAATTACTCTCTGTATTATTTATTATTTTATACTAATTGATATACTATGTTATGGAAAAGAGAAACTAATGTTCAACGAAATTTAGATAGAACTAAAGTAAGGATATTAGTAGAAAGTAATGATAGTGAACTGCATTAAGATAATACATGTATTATATAAGATAAATATAGAAATAAAAATATGCGTAAAAATAAGATTCAAAATAGAATTTATTAACTAAATTATTTAGCTTTTTTACGTATAGAGTAGCATTTACTGAAATTTGAATAAAAATATAAATTACATGCTATAAATCGTACGCTCAAGCTGATTTTGATATGAAAAAATTTTGATATAAAAAAAAATTGACTTTTTGAGAGAAATTCAATGATTGCAAAGACGACGCTCAGATAATTTTTGTCACCATATAAGACTATAAGAGCAATTGATATATTTTCAACGAGACATAGAATTTTTATAATAAATTATAGGCATACAAATAAATAGAAAATGTAATGTTAATCATAAGTAGTCGAAAAATTCGTTATAGTTACCATTACAGTATATATAAAATTACATATACGTAATAATAATTTTAAGATTTTCTTAATAGATAATATGAAAAGGAAAATGACACAAAAGAAAAAGAAGAAAAAGAGCAGTATATAAATTAATCGGCAGTGTTTTCACGTTTAAAGAAGTTTAGGTATATCTACACGATTCATACTATATACTGGGTGTAGAGCTATGCGTGCATCTAATTACGTCTTTTAATGTGCTTATTCAATAATTCAGAATAATACAAAAAATTACACATCAATAACAATTTAATTGACTCTGTGTAAAGACAAATTATATTTCATTACAGCAATACAAATGTGCAACTGAGCGATTTAAAGAAAAAATAACATTTAAAGTAAAACATTTCTAATGGGCCTATGTTCGTACGTGTACAGTATTTTAGTGGTTTGATAATTATAGAGTTTTCTAGTTAAATAATCACCCGCTATTTCGTATAGATTAGACAATGGCTGCAATTGATAACAACAACAAAACATTATACATTTGTAAACATAGGTTAAATAAAATTGTTTTTTAAGTACTCCTAAAAGGGAAGAAAATTCTTTGAACTTTATCGTATATTCAATTGAATTAAGTGTAAATACACCTAAGCAAGTGTAAATACCATATTTTGAAAATAAGAAAAGTATTAGGTTGTAAAATTTTATACGGTTCATTTTAGAATTCATTTTAAGAAAAAAAAAATTTTTTTCATAAGTTTTATTACATTTGCTTAAAACAAGTCTGTAGAGGATAGGAGGATTGTAACGCTGACTATCGAAACGTTATGTGGATTAAATTGGCTTTATTTTTACCTATACAAAATTGGTCCTAAAAAGGACCCTAATCTTTATTGTTGTTCTTATACGCAAAAGATGCAGCGTACTCGTTACTTTAATTATCTGAACTGTATACATTATCTGGGCTAATTTGAATCATATACAGCTATAATACCGAGACATCGACATGCAAACTCTGAAACCTTCCTTTCTTTACCTCGCCGTAAGAGGATCTTATATATAATATATATCTAAATTAAAAAATTCCCACGTGACACGTGCAAAAGTGCATTGTTAGTACGACGACGTCGACGTCTCGAAGCAAATGGAAAATTTGCTGCAACAAGACTATATTTAACGTCCAAGACCATTGCATCGTCACAAGTATCCTTTGGGAGCGAAAAAAAAAATAAGAAAGAGGAAAAAAATACGGAAAGGCGGAAAAACGACAGAAGAAAAAGCAACTCGTCGCCCCTGTGAACCTCCTACGCCACGGGTTTTCCCACGAGAAATAAACAAAGGAGAACCCTGTACGCGCGCCATCCGTGGCGCTGTCGCCCCCCCCCCGCGCGGCAAGGAGCGCTCGCGCGCGCTTTTAATCGCCCTATAGCGAGCGAAAGTCCCTCGAATCCTTCCCTCCCCACCACACGCCCCCTCATCCGCCCGCTCGTACCTGGAAAAATCGAGGTCGCCGAACTCCAGCTGGTTATCCAGTACTCCGTTCTCCTCCTCCTCGTCCTCCTCCTCCTCCTCGTGCCCTTCATTCTCGTCCTCCTCTTCCTTCTTCTCCTCGTCCAGCTCATCCGACACTTGGGCGCACGGCTGCTCGAGGGCTCCGTTGACGACGACGACGGACGCCGCGGCCTCCTCGGCCGGCAGCATAATCTTGGTCGACGAGTACCGGACCCCGGCCTCGAGCCAGTCCTGCCTCTTTATATTGTCGCGCTCCTCCTGACCGACGCCACCCGCCTCGACCTCGTCGATCACCAGGACCACCGTCGCGCCCCGTTCCGCGCCCCGTTCCGTGCCGCACCGCTCGGCACGGGTCGGACTCGCCGCCCGGTCCTCCTCGAACGTCACGTTGTGGCCCCTCTTCCGGTTCTGCGCGGCGCTCGACTCCAACGCCTCGTCGGGCTCGCTCGACGCCGGGTCGGAGCCCGGGCGATCGTCGCCGTCCACGTCGTCGGCGGAGCCCTCGCGCTCCGTCCGCGGGTCGCCGCCTCCATCGGGCGCGACGTCGTCGACCGGCGGCCGTTCCTTAGCGGCGTCCTTGGCGACGTCCCCGGCCCTATCGGCGGCGCGAGCGTCGGACGCGCGAGCGGATGGTCGGTCCGCCTCGCGAGGGTTGGCGGCGGCCGTGGGGGGCCCCTCGTCCCCGGGCCCCGGCGGCGACGAGGGCGCCCTGCTCGCCGGCAGCTGCGACGCCGACTCGTAGATGATCGTCCGACCGGCGGTCGCGCCGCCCGGGCCGCCGTTTTCCCGCGGAAGGCGCGGCCGCTGCTGCTGCTCCTCCTGGCGCCAGGGCCTCTGGTTTGGCGGGGGCGGGGCCTGGCGCGTCGGGCAGGGCGGCCTCGGTGACTTCTTCAGGGCCTCGGCGACGACCTGCCTGCTCGGTCGGGGCGGCACTGGCGGAGGATGCGCCCGCTGCGCGGTCGCCAGCTGCATGCTCGCGGTGGCGATCTCTTTGATCGGTTCGTCGAGCGACGCGTCACCGAGACGAGTCTTCGAGTACCCCTTGTCAGGGGCGAGGCGTAGTAACTTCCTTACGAATGGATCGTTTTTCGCGATTCAAATGATTGGTCGTTGGATTTACCGGTGAAAGTTTTACCGCTTTTTATCGGACTGAAATATACGCTCGATTTATAGAATAAGATACCGATCGCTGCCTTCGATCGGTTGCGTAAGCTTCTCGTAGTTTGATACCACTACCCGGTTTATCACCTATTTGAAGTTGTTCTCACTTGTAAAAACGGCGTCACTGGATTTTTCTGTTTCCATTGTAATATAAAAATAAACGACATTGGTTTCCGAATTATTATCTCGATAATAATAGAGACTCAATTGATGGGAATTTATTAATAATAAAATCGAAGTTCACAGTCCATTGTAAGCAAATATTTATTTCCCTGTTTTTTATATAGTATTTATTGCGTTATATAATGCGTCGCATTGTTAAAGCTATAATTAAAGACGAAATTAAAACTTGTATTATAATTTCGCAATAATTTTTTTTATCGAATCGATGGAGCTTTCGCGAAAATTGCTCAAACGACAGAAAAAAATCATAATGATTGCGCAATTTTTAAGTCCATGTCTGAAAAACAAGAAGTAATGAAACGAAAAAATAGTAAACAGTCCGTTTAAATTCACTCGTTGCCCGGGTACTTTGTATATATAGATATATACATAAATATCTAAAATCGTTCGTAAAGTCTTCGTTTCGCGGAACAAAAGAAAGTACCATACGCGTTGGTTTTTGCAACTTTCTTTTTGGCCACGCTATTTAGAATGATATCCATGAGTTTTTCGGCCGCGACAGCTTCGATCGAGGACCACTGCGGTTCGCCGGAAATTTGCAAAACCAAAGACGGTCGAACGAATGAAAGAGAATGATTATCCAATTATCCACTTAAGTATACATCCAACACTGTCCTCCGAACGATCAAGCAGACGGCCCGGATTTTTCAAGTCGAGAGCCTCCGACCGGCTCGAGCCTCGCCAGTCTCTAATTTTAGCACGCTTCTTCGTCTTTTGCACCCACGTATTTTTTTTTTATACACACACACACACGCACACACACACTATATATATATATATATATATATATATATATATATATATATATATACGACGTTTGAGTGCGCGTAATTCGCCGGTATTAACGACGAATCGCGCAGCGCTTATATTAAATTGTCCGAAGATCTCTCGTTCTCTCATGCGCGGATATTTTACGAAAATATTATTTTCGTAGCGCGAGCGCACAGGAGCATTGCTTGGTAAAAGCTCGCCTCTCTATTCGCGAAACGAGGCCTCGTTGCGCGTACATATAGAATCGGTAGTTGATATCTTCGATGCGTACACACCGCCCGCAGTACGGGAAGAAAGAGAGACAGAGAGACGGTGGAGGGGAGGTAAATATGTGGAACTTTCGGCGGCTTTATAATAGCCGCGACTAGCGCCCACCTCGCCTCGACCCCGAAAACCCGCGCTATGAGCTTGCTGGTTGGGAAGAGGAAGGCGTGGGGAGTGGAACGATGGGAGGGAGGGGGAAGAGGCAATCGAGTCCTTTACGCTCGCGCGCGCGTGCGTCAGAAGCAGATTCACGGTCGCGCTCCAAGGTCGTTCTCGCCAGGGTTTTTCAATTCCGCGCTTCTATACACACCAGCTGATTCATTGGCTATAGGTATATAGCGCGTACTTGTTTTCAGTCTCACGCACCAAATCTAACGCGATCTATGCACCCAAGCGCGCGCGCGCACACACACAGACACACATGTACACAGGAAGCGATCGCGCACTGATTTCACTTATATGCGTAAATGTATTTTCTTGTCGGATCGTCTGTGTACTTCGACGCGGTACAACTTTCGTTGCCCCGGTGTAATTTCCGACCCGGCGGGGCTCCGATCCTCTCGTCTCCTCTACATAAGAATCGTCGAGTCGACCGGTCTCGTCCTTGTGCGCGTAACGACGAACGCGCTCTCTTTGGCTCTCTGGCGGTCGCGCTCGAGCGATTACCGTCTATTTCCCCGAGCGAGATGCGACGCGTCCGCGATCGAGCTCCTCTCTAGTTTCTTGTTTTTTTGTCTTCTATACGGCCGTCCCTCCTCCTTCCTCGTTAGACGAAAGCCGACGACGTTACGTAACGAAGTTCATCCTTGACTGTATGCGTGTATAAATATATACATATATATATATATATATATATATATATATATATATATATAAATATCGCTATGTATATTTGCCAATCGGACACGTGCAGTGATTACACGACCGCTGGCGAAGCAGATGATTCGCCCGGTGAGGCGCGAATCAGTAGCAGGAATAGTAGTAACTGCGCGGCAGTAGTATCAGTCGCGGCAACGTTAGACGCGCGCTCGCGCCTCGCTTAAGGCCTCACACCGACGAGCCGTGATCGAAGCACGGGCAACTCAACGAGAACTCCTTTTCAATCGTTCCCGTCAACTGATCGAGATAGACAGGTGGTCCCCGGCTCGCGGGGGTGGTTTCCGTTGCTGTAATTATTGCGGTCGCTGTCGATTGTTACATTATGACATCATTGATATTTATCGGACCGAGCCGAAAACGGCTCGCGAACGTCAGCCTTCCGTGCGGCAGTCGTCCCTACGGTCACGGCTCTCCGCCCTCGCCCGATCTTACAGCGCGACGCGCGGCATCGCTATCGCACTGGCTCGGCCGGCTAGCCACGTGCTCGCCCCGCACCTGCGGCGGTTAGAATCGGGAGGCGCTGTTATATCGTCGCTGCGGCCTCGGGCCTTCGTCGTCGGCGTCGGCCTCCGCGTTGCTTCCCCGGGCCGCAGGCGGAGCCCGGGCGAGCGCCCATGCTCGCCTACAGTACAGATCGAGACGCCGGAAGTCAATGAAGGATACGGGTCGGCCGAAAAGATCACGATGTTTATCTATATATGTATATATATATAGCGACCGGCTTTGCACGCGCTCCGAACAAAACACTCGTTCACTCTGTCGACCTTCGCCTTTTTTGTAGGCGTTTTAAATTACAATACCCTTAAAAATTTGTTGATTCTTTCGCCTTAACGACGTTACGTACGCATATTTACGAGTAAATTAAATAATCATAATATTATTAATGAGTTTCGTTGCAAAAGATATATATATATAACAACGACGATGAAGGTAAAGCTGCAGCGACGGTAGACAAAGATTTAATGTTCTCCCAGAAAATCGCTGACTATAGCACGGACCCACTTCGCCTCGATTTTGCCGTCGATAATTTTATTACATTGCGCAATTCGCACAAAGCGCGTAATTTTCGTCCCTTCTCTGCGCGGCACCTTTTCCGTTCCGCGGTGGACGCGAGATCGGGCGCCGCGGCTAAAACGTCGGCCTCGACGGGTCGACGATCGAGCCAGCAACGCCGCGGCAGAAAACAGCGCTCCCGCTCGTTCTCGACTTCGACAATAACGGCTCGCGCTGCTGGGATCGGTGCTCGTGGGGAGGAGAGACCGTGCGCGCAGGAGCGATCGACGTCGATCCTCGCGACACCCGCGCCAGTCGCGCGCGGTACCGGCGCCCCCGACACGGCCCCGTCGTCTATTTCTCACGAGCGCGTCCGTCTGATATGTACGCGAATCCTCGAGCCGCTCGCGCGACTCTCGAGATCGGAGACCAGCGACTTTGGGCCTCCGCGAATCGCTCGTCTTTGTTCGTGCGCGCTTGGCGCGCGTCAAAAATCGCGCTCGATGTATTATTACAGGAACGAGAGCGATTTCGTATTTAATATTTATCTATGCACAGAGAGATAGTACACACGCACGCACATATACCGAGACACACGCGCACGGACGCACAGGCACAATAAACACTCGCACCCGCGGCACGGTATACCGTTCTGCTACATATACATATACATGCATGTATATAGTCGAGGCTTGAACCGAGTATATAATGTGGTTATACAATCGCGCGGGAGCGCAGGGGAGACGCAAACGGGGCGCTCGCGAGTCTCGCACTCTCGCTCGGCGGAGCGAGCGACTCCGACTGAGGCGCTATAGAACGTCGCGCTATCGAGACCTCCCGTTCTCCTGCTCTGGCCTGGCCCGGTCTCTGGCTCTCCGCGCGACGCTCGCGCGGGTTAGAGAGAGGTATATATATATATATATATATATATATATAGGAGCTTACATATACACTCGTCGCGTGAGTTAGGTATATATATACCACGTCCTTATTGAAGAGAGACGGTCGGTCACGGAACCACGTGACTATATATCTATATAGATAACTCCAACGATCGGGAGTCCCCGCGCGGGCGTAGAGTATATAGTCGCGCTTCTATTCGATCGCTGTATCTCACTCTTTCTCTCTCTCTCTCTCTCTCTCTCTCTCTCTCTCTCTCTCTCTCTCTCTCTCTCTCTCTCTCCCTCTCTCTAACGCTCCTTCGATACCCTCCATATAATACGTATCCTCGCACTGCGTCAAAGACTTGGAGAACGCTGCTGCGTGTGTGTGTACAGCAGAGCTGCCGCCGCCGCAATACCGAGACCCAGGATCAACAGCTCTTCGTGTGTGTATGTGCGCACGCGCTCGCATATACACGTTTATCAAGTTGCTCGACGGGTTGAAAGAGAGAGGGAGCGAGGGAGGAAGGACGGCTAAAGTACAACGTGCACATGCGCGCGCGTGGACTCCCAGAGCTGCGCAGCCTTTTGTGACTTTTGTGTATATGTATAGGAAAAGATAGAACATGAAAGGGGGTAAGGAGAGGCAGAGAGGCGGGGAGATAGTAATAGAACGATAGGTACAAAGAGAATGAGACAAAAATCCCCAGAGAGAAAGGGATGTATATATGCATAGTTACGCGCAATCTCCGTGGATACAGCTCTGTAAGCGCTATAACCACCGGTGAAAGAGAGATTAAGACGATTTTCCGCGTGTGCTCGCAATGACTCTTTGAACTTGGCACGGGCAAACGGGCGTTTACACGTCCTTTATATCATATGCATTACTGCATCAATTCTGAATTACGATTAAATTTTATCATCGCCGCTCTTATCTCCGACGATACTCGTTTGATTTTGCCAGCCGCACGTTTGCGTTTCGTTTTTTAATATATAATTCACAAGCCGACGACAATAGAAAATAGAAAAAAGTAAAACATTTTCTTTTCGCACCTTCGAAATATCTGTTTTATGTAAAAAATTATTAGTTTAAGTTATTAGTCCCTTGAATAAAAAATGTACCTACGGTAGAAAACTTTAATAAATATAATAGGGTATAGAACTGAACAAAACTCTGCATTTATGAATTTTTCGTATCTGAAAACTCTTATCTCCAATTGCCTTAGCATTTGATATTCTTCCCTACTCTGCTAATTACGAATATCAGAGTGACAATTATTACAATTTGAATTTTCAAAATGCAATCCATCACAAGCTTTAAAACTTCTTACCTATCTAACAATTATCTATATTGAAGAAAAAGTTACGAATAATAATTACAGATATTTCTAAAATACATACTTTATTTATACATTTCATATTATTTTATATAATATATTCATATTTTTTATTATAAATATTTTAAACTATATTTTAAACTAGAGTAAAGCTATATAGGACATAAAATAATTATTTTTAATAACATATACAACTTTTAATAGCCAATATTGTTCGACCTACCATGATTATTATAGGTTTTACATTCGCCCAGGAAATAGAATTTGCGCACATTTCCACTGTATATTGGCAGCCCACAAAAAACATAACCAAATTTTATGAAAATGATAAATTACAGTTTTTCCCAAAAGCGCATCTCAAGTTTTAGAAACTTTGTTACTCCTTTCGAACGGTTGTAACATATGCTGTAAAAAATTACGCTCCGTATTTTGTTCAATTACAGATTCAGGCTGTTACCAACATTGCGTGAGTGCACTCTCGAATTGAAATATTTTTAGTTTTTATAGCATGAACGTCTAAAAGTTTTAGCGTTTCATAAGCATATCTGTATATATATCTATACGTAATTTGCAACCCGCTAACGATGCCTACGTCGAATTCATGCATCCAGTATTATTTAACATTACTATTTATAAGATCTATGACGGAGCAGTTTTCACATTCGCTGGATACATAGAAAGTCGTTTAACACCTCATCTCAACGTTAGCGCATCCCGCTCGTGCCCGATGATCCTTAACGATTTGGATGACAGAAGATTACTCATCAGCGAGTGATTGTTTTTTAATTAATCTTGAGATTAATATATGGGCAACAAAGATGCGTGTGCTTTTGTATATCTTGAAAATAATTCACGTTGCATACCCGTATGAATTTTAATAGGCTCTACAGGATATACATATATATATGCCATAAGCGTTTCCATTTAACTAAGATTACACAATACCAATGTCCAAAGAAGAATTGTGTATACACTCTTTAAATATGTCGTACAGGATTTAAATTTAAGCTCTATATATATTGCATATAAGGAATACTATATTTGCCAGGCAGCCTACGATGTATTTCGAAATCTATAAGTATACAGAATTGGCTTATGTAAGTTCAACATAGTCATTCCGAATAATTGACACACAAAGACAGTTTTCTATAAATAAGGAGAAAATAATTCGTCCCTCTGTAATATATTAAATCGTAATACGAATACTTAAACCAAAAACATCTTTTAAATCTTTATTTTGAAATAATCCAGAGAAAACGAAAACCATAACCCAATTAAAGCTAAACGCCCGAGTGATAACGTAACAAAGTACCGGAAACGGAAAAGCAAGGTATCCTATGGACTACCGGAAAAAATTAGTGGAAGTCGAAATGTACAAAAGCTATGGTGCATAAAGATGATTGATAAAAAGTGAAACAAGCACTGGCTAATGCAGTAAAAATATAAACGGCGCGAAGGTGCAGGAAGAAAAAAGTATTCTGTATATATCAGGAAGTTTGTTCTGTAGCCAGTAGAAAAATAGAGGCGTGTTGATACCTGACGCGAATATATATATATATACATATATATATATATATATATATATATATATATATATATATATATACGCAGGTATTTTGATACAATGATAAGCAGTATGCTTCCTAATGGTTACAATAATAAAATAACAGCGAGATAGTCAGAAGACGATCGATTCAATCGGTTATTCACACTGAAAAGTAACGCTACCCAAACGACGATCACTGAATTAAATGGAACACGTATCATACATATTAAGTATCAAAAAATAAAAAGGCACGTACTTTTTTTTATCGATATTAAAGGCTGCGTCGCGATTACAAACTACACTCAAAAAATCTTGCGAAGTAATTATACGCAATGATTATACTTATTATATCTTCAACGATTATACTTATGTTGAACTGAATCCACGTCAGCATTCATATTAAATCTAGATTAAAGGACTAAAAATATGCGACACCTGCTTCATAAGTATCATGTTCCAAAACATATATAAAGAAATAAAACCATCCAAAAAAAAATTTCAAAAAAATCATATTTCATAATTTTTACCTCTGCAAATTATTTTTTGGTCATATACAAAAAAAGGTGTCTGATATGTTGGGACAGCTAATATATATACTAATTTTTATCTTCCTCGGTAATTATAACACGATTATAATGTGCGATTAACCAAAAACCTTAACTTTGATGCATAAAACGACAGAGAAGGGAGGGGAAGAAAAAAATAATAAATTGAAAGGTTTCTTTATCGTAAATGAATGCAAACAGGTAAAATTTTATTTTTATTTAACTAAGTAAAAATAAAATTTTAGTTTTTTCTACACATTTATCATCAAGAAACTTAATTTATACGTTAATATGAGTGAGATAATTATCAACATCGTAAAAATGAAAGAATATGTGTAACAATAAAAAACAACATTCTTCATACATGTATATACAAAGATTTTATGCGCTTGCTTATTTTCAGCGAATGGGTGGCACTAACGAAAAAAAATGCTATAATATATACAAAAGATTGCCAGCTTATAAAACAAATGGAAAACCCCATTGTGTACTCAGCCGACATATTTTACCTTCTCATTTTAACAGCGGTAATAATTCATGTGCGCGCGCGTTCTGCATTGCGGAATAGAAAAAATATTATATGTCTATTCAGAAATATGAAATAAAGATTCGTATTTCTGTGTCCTGCATGATAGATTTTCAATATATCAATCACGCTCTGCGGAAAATATATTTCTTTATAAATCGATAAATGTAAGTTTAATCTTAAGTATACATTAAAAAATTTCTAAAAATAGGAAGATACTGTCCCTTTATTTGAATGATTGCGAATAGTGATGGGAGAGAAGTTAATATTCGTTGAAAAAAATGAACGAAACTATATTGATTGTATAATACTAAAATAGATTGCTTGCATCTTGTACTCACTAATCTCAACGTAAAGAAAAATCTAGTATTAGGAACTTTGTGGAGAACTGGCCTTAGTCAGAAAACTTAATTTAAAATAAATTTCCAATTAATCAAATATTATTTCGACATATTTTCGTAAAATTTTTCTTAAATATTACAATCGCGCAAAAATCTCTGTAAAAGTCTCGATCACTTAGCCGATTGCAGATATTTTTCTGTCAACGTTATCATGCTTGTATATATTTTTATACAAGCTCTTCAGTTATGCAAATTATTAATTAAGAGCAAAAGGTTCACTGGTATATATATATATATATATATATATATATATATATATATATATATATATTGCATTACCTACATAATCCTAAAAAACTTGTATACATATGTATTAGTACATGGTACCTGTACGACTTATAATCCTACTGTTTTTAAAGTAGAGGAGATCCCTGAATCATGTATAACGGATAGGCGGGAATGGCGGAACTTTTATAATCCAACGAGACCTTTCGAAAATCTAAGCGCGCCCATGACACTTAATCGCGCATGCACTCTCATACGTACGTTAACCGAGATAAAATTCAAGCTTGGAATTTTCAGCAAATTGCCCAGCTGTGCGACCGCTGTTGATAAAAGAACGGACCGAAGAACTTTCACTTCTGCGGCGTTTTTATATATACGGCAAATATAATTTTTCGATTCGCAGACACGAATAAACGCAGACCCGCGATTGGGTTCTCGATAAAGAAGTAGGTATGTAGATAAAATAAATAGATGGTATAGATAGGGAGATTCTGTATTCGAGATTTTGGCAAAAATATATAAATACAAATAAATTATTATATTCATAAAATATTAGAGATTTGAAAGACATAAAAATAAATAAAGAGGGAGATCTTTTCATATAGCTAATGGACCGAGTTCATGAGCCTTGCGGACCTACCAACAACTCTTATATACACCACGACGAACCTCGCATCCTCTTTTCTTCTCTTTCACCATTATATTAATCAATTGTACATTATCACTTCTTCGGATATTTCGAGTTTCTGATGTCGTAATTGCGGTTACATTGTATAGGTGTATAGATGGTGTCTACACCCGTCCTCTTCCTGACCCTGCAACTGCAAGGAGACTTTAATGCCAGGAAGAACCAACACTTTTCAACGAATTAAATCATGATTAATAGTTTTATTTCAGGAGTAATATGAAAATTATTATACAACGATTGCCGGATGTATACGATATATATAATATTATATACGTTCCCCAATTGATTCGTCCTTATAATCTCGAGTCTATTGGCAGGGCGCTTTTAAACCAACTTTTCAACCAGCTTATCTATTATTTGCGTCGATCGAGGCGTTCACCTCCCCCTCCCCTTTATTTCACTTCATCAGGCCATTCGGTGATTTTCACTGTTTTAAGTAGATGTCCACACAAATTATCTGGTACGAGCCGCTCGAAAATAAAAAGCGCATCGGTTTTTCGCTCTCCGCGCAATAATAGGCTTTGATTCTTGTATTTTCACTGGAGGAGGGGAAAGGCAAGCAGGTGAAAGATGGAAGGAAGCGTGCATTGGTAAAAAGCCGGTTTTGTGAGCCTCACGAGTCGTTAAACTTTTAACTAGGTGGGAGTATGAATTTAGCTCAAAAATTGGCTAATATTCCCAGTGCATTACTGCAATCTTGGTTTGCTTTTATTCGTAAAATCATAAGTATACGTATATAAGTATACATGGGCTGTAAAGCGATATATATCGAAAGATACATATATAATTGCGCTCCTTTTCCTTCATCTCCTTTTTCTAATATATGTACGGCCTCGACTTTCGCGGAAAGCTTTCGCGTGCCGTATATTTCTAACGAGTATTGCAAATCAGTATAGTTTGTTTATAAAAAATACCTCGCTACCTTTATACAAATATTTTTAAGCCTATCATAGCCACAAAGTGTTCGAAGGACTATCTTATATATCCATATCGTATTTACCCTTTGAGTCTGAAAACGAGCAAACAAAGATAGAAGATCTAAGCAGGTCTCATGATGCCCACCATATCGAACCAACTTTCACAACTTACGGTAGCAATTTGCATTATTTTAACAACTATTAAGTAAATCATGACTAGTTTCCGTGTCAGAAAACTCACTAAATAACGATTTTTAACTATTGTACATCAAATGTATAAATATAAAGTGAAAACTAGTTGTCCAATTTTTTGTCATATTACGCGGCGTGATGGTGGTCAGATTTTACTTTGATATCGCTTTAACAGTAAAATCAATAAAAACTAAGTTGAAATCAGTATATGGAGCATTGCTCTTCTGTTTGCAACAGTTTCTATTCGGAAACATGAATTCAAACATGATCGTATATCAACAAGGGACAGAAATCGTTCACGACATTCCATACACGTAAGTACACTGGAAATAATTATTAAAATTCACAATTGGTATTAACTGACAGTTGAATAAAATTGCACGTGATAGAAAATAAAAACGAAATTTCGAGGGTGGATGATGGCGTATTTGCTCTTAACCGTGAATATGCGCAATCGAGTGTTCTCTTCTAGGACTCTTTTACAAGCTTGGGCAAGTAATGCTTTCTATATTTTAGGACGCACCTTCCATTAGCTTTATAGACTGATTTCTGGATATTACTATGGGTCATTACTAGAACAACTACTATATGATCAAATTTGACCCGGATTGATGCATTGAAACTCCGCGCGTAAACTGATCGGTAAAATTTTTTTCCTTTATTGGTACAGCCTTTCTTGATGTCCGTATAAAATTTGAGCGTCATATCTCCATTAGTGTGTGTTTGTCAGCTGTTTATTTACGATGCAAAATGCCTGTTTGGTGATATTGACTATGGAAAAAAAAGTTGGTCAACGAGTTTGCTTGAAATTTTGTGTTTCGAATGGAATTGCGGCTACGGAATCGTTGAAAATGTTGCAGAAGTATTTTTGGGAGTCTACTTTATCGCGAACGCAAGTATTTGAGTGGCACATAGCATTCAGTGAAGGTCGTGAAGTCGTTGAAAACTTGTCTTATGCAAGTCGCCCATGCACCAAAAATCAAGGTGATGCTTATCGTTTTTTTCGATTACAATGGGTTGGTTATATATATATATATATATATATATATATATATATATATATATATATATATATATATTAAAATTTATCATTGTCATTGGTTCAAGAGATATAAAACTTCAAAACTATTTAAGTATATACAGGCCATTACTAACGTCCCTGCTCGAAAATAGCCCTCCGCTCACACTCCTTGCCACGTAAAATCGCCCGCACTAGCAAACAAAAATTCGTTAGAATTAAATGGGTGATTAAAATCACACTCTCACATAGAATTCACCGTCTGATCCGGAATTTTCTGCGACTTTTATGCAAATGTCGCTAAAGATTGGCACGCGCACCCGAACACGTTTATAAAATCCTGTACGCGCGACAAGCAATGTCTAATAGAAAATGAATACGCGCACCTTTACACACACACACACACACACACACACACACACACACACATAGCGGGCTCTTGGAATGCAAGAGAGTTGAAAAGCTGGATAGATTTTTTTCAAGACTCTTATAAATGTGACTCGATTGAAACGTTGAGCGCGCGCGCGCGCGCTTGCCTGCCACGTGTAAATATTGCACTTTATTTGATCGTATACGCCTACCTTGTCGGATAAGATCTTCCTTCGGCTTCGCGTTTATAAATTAGCAACAAGTGTCTGGCAGCTGCGTGTATATAGAAAAATTGATTTCCAGCCTGATGGTGCACGACAGTAATAGAGATTATATATTGGCTACAACCGTTAAGGCTGCACGCCGCAGCCGCGCCGCGTCGGCGGCGTCGCAACGAAAATATATAGAAGACGCGCGATTATATCGCGAACTAATAATAAAACTAAGCGAACAGGAAATTAAAAAGATGTGCCTTTTATAAATTACAAAGAGCAAAGATTCGTCATTCCGTCTGATGGCAAGCTGGTGATCCTCAAATTTAAAATTCATTATTCAAGTATAAAACGAATGCTTCTCTCTCTCTCTCTCTCTCTCTCTCTCTCTCTCTCTCTCTCCCACCTCTTCAACCTTCTCTCCATTTTCTTCTCCTCTTTCATTGACAAATGTATTTTCTTTCGACTCACCGAAAATTATGAGAACTCAAAAATAATATTCTTATGTAGTTTATTTATATTTTTCAATAAATATTGTTAAAAAAAAATTTTTAATAAAGGCTCGCTGTAATAAAATTATTAGAAGTTATCGATTTCTCAGCTCATGACATGAATAAATTATACAAATAATGAAATAACAGCTATTTGATCTATATAAATATGATCAGCGATTAAAGATTTGTTACAGCTTCTTTACAATTTACAAAAATTATAATTATTATTTATCACAAACATTGTATAATTATATTTGGAGTTTAAATAAAAAAATTAGTAATCTCAATTTTACAAATATCGAATAAGAATCGAAAAGGAATAATTACAAATGGAATTTCGAAAAATATGCCCAACCTTAAGTAAAGAAAGAATCGTCCTTATTACAATATTAATTTCAAATACTCTTTCTTCCTTACCGCGATCTAGAATGTTAGATCAAGTGAATACTCGATAATATTCGATCGATCATGTGTTACCGACTGCCTTAGGAATTTCTAGATTGAGTGTCTCATTTATTCTTAAGAAACAATAAAACTTGGTATATAATAATTGCTGCGACAATACAATCGATTTTTTAAATCACCACAATCTTTTACCACTTATAGTTGTTTTATTATTTGCATTATATGTTATTTTATTCTTTGCAAAATATATTTTAATTGAAACACGTCATGAGCGATGCGAATTTTAAAATATTTATTTCTATTACGTAATCTTGGTTTCGATTATGCGTCGTCTTGATCTTCTATTGGGATGAATAGTAACAATCATCTTGAACAACATCAATGAACATAGTCTACGCTCGTTCGACTGTAAAACTTTAGGCTTTTAATGTATTCATTCAACCGAGATAGCCTATGTAACATGTGTACTAATGAGTAATTGTTGTACGTCTTAAAGAAATTAATTTGCTCTTGCAACTCTAGACTTTTCCATTCATTAATCTTTCAGATTCATGTTAAAAAATTCATTTGAATATTTTTAAGTCAAATTTTTCTAATAAAATCATTCTATGAAAACTGACCGAATAGACTGATTCGTTATTGGTTATAACTACATTGATCATATGAACGTCTTCTTAGTTAATAGTATGGACTAACTCATCGATTCTAGATTCTATTCTATTCGGATGTTTCCCCCAATAATTGCCTATGCTACCGAAATTTAAACCTGGTCATTATTCGCGGAAAAAGTCACCTTTACTTCTTCATCAAGATTCCTTTACAAAATGATTCTCATGTTGCCAATGAAAAAGTTGTATATTCTGATTTATTTTTATTGTTTATAATAAAATTTATAATTTTATTGATTTTTAAATGAAATAATATCTGGATTTTTGGTATCTCTGTTATTGATCGATTATTTCAATGCTATGCGATTTTTCGTAAAGATCCGATTATGAAACTTTTTATAAAAGGAATTATAAATGTTAGTAGAATTAGTTAGTAAAATTTTACTTTGAAACATCTATTATGTATATGGTTTATCTGGATTTGTCATTCGTTTTTTTACACATTTATCTGCTTTAAATGTCCACAAACTTACCAAACAATATTTTCCTTCGAAACAAATGTAGAAACATATATTTTCTCCTTATAACTTTCATTCAGAAGTTGCCAATTTACCAACCGATAGAGTATTACAGTTTCGCGATAATAACCACAATGGCAGGCCCGCCTTGTCATGCTAGCCCATTGGTTCTCCAATCTCCGCACCGTAACTTACTTTTATTCTATTGTGCAAGCTATAACGCTCAACCGTCTTCTTGTAGGCCTGTCCAGTTAACCCCGCTTATAGATGCATTTAGACCAATATTTCCAAGGCTACGTGTCAAACGGAGCTTCACCACCAGTCGTAACCAGAGCAGAATATTTCCAAGTATTAGAATTAAAAAAGATGAAGCCGGTGGATCTAGTCTAGTATTAAATCGATATTTGGCACGTCAAATACACTCTGTAGAGAATGTAAAAAACGTAGTTTGAATACGAGTATTCTTATAAAAATATTAAATTTAAAAAATTTTGAAAAATAGAGTATTTCACCAGTTCTCATGTTCAATCTTTACTAATAAATAAATTAAGACGTGGTGAAATACATTTAGCGTCAGTATCGTATTCGCAAATAAATAGGCGTATAAAGAAATACATGTGCGATATGATTAGTTTTTGCGTGTCGGTGTAATTTTTGTATATTCATATAATCATTATATAAACTAATATTATTTACATATCGATGATATAGTTATTTTAAGACAATAAATAGTGCAAACATTTTCATACACCATTTCTATTCTACTCGAATCACCTATATATTCCCTTCAAGATCGATGAGCTGCCCGTACAACTTTATTTTGTAGCCCGTTCATCGCCGCAGCCTATAAAATGTAATAAACGAAGCGATCGGGCATCGTCGATACCTCGGACATTCAATTCTTCACTTCGCGATTCGATCGAGACTTGAATCGAAATGATCGCGCGCGGCAGTCTCGTATAACTATAACCGTATTTCAGAGGGACTGAGGCTATGCGCAACTGGCACGTCACTGTCGAATTTATATATAAAATGGCCTTCCAGCCGTCGGACATCGTCGGACGCAATAAAGCCCCGTCAACTCTTTGCTCGGCAAAGGGAAAAGCGACCCTCCCACTAACCCCTCCCCCCCCCCGCTCCCCCGACCCTACCTTGCCACTGGAGATCTGAAAAACACCGCTGTCCCGCGCGATTGCGCAAATCGTTGCACAGGCGACGGCTAAATGCCACATAGCAAACGCAGTGCGCTGTACCCCCCCGTTTTATACAGAACCGCACCGTCGCACTGCGAGAGCAAGAAAACGTGCGCGCGCGCGCGAATGCGTGTAAATTAAACACGCGCACGCGATTAACATTACACGAGTATTTCGTTTATTATTACGCGCCGCGCATGGACGACTTTTAACGTAGTGGGCAGAGTCGAGCCTGCAAACAGACTATCGATAGCAAAGTCTCTCTTCTGAGAAACGGTGAAGCATTCCAAGTATCGAACATTTCCCATATCCTTGCTGCGATTTCGTGTTTGAGATGCATCGGCGTTATTTCATTTATACACGTATAAAGAAAATGAAATCGCATTAAATATTGTAATTTCGAATCACTTATTCAGAAAGGAATTTTCAACGAGAAAGGCGCAAACAAGTTATAAAAGTATGATAAATGATAAATCAAACTTAAAAAATTGTTTTTATAAGCTTGCATTACATAATAAATTATATATATATGGATTTGCGCAAAATGGTCTATGTACTGTAAAAAATATGACCTTTTCAGAACGCGCGCACTCTTGGGAAAAATCTTTTTCCCGAAATCTTTATCTTTCCTCGTACTTTCAAATGATTCTAACAAAAAAGATTTCCTCCTTTCTTTCGTAATAAAGCAACGTGCCACGACCGAGAAAGGATAAAAAAAAGGACGCGAGGCGTTGGCAAAATTTTCACTCACTGAGCGTAAAGTTTTAGAGGCCTATGATTACTCGCTATCCTCTCCCCTCCCCATTTAAAAACTGTCAATTTGAAAGTAACGAAAAGTGTTTCCATGTATCTCAATTATCTGGCTGGCGGGTAAGGAGAGGGTGCCTTTCGAACGCGCACAAATATTTTCTACATTTTGCAGCGAGCCGGGCCTCGTTTTCTTTTTCGCCGCAACGGCAATCGAAGCTCATAAGCATATAGATTGACTTTCCATCCATTTCTAAATTCGTCTCGTCGTGCGGTCTCGACGCTATAATTGCTGTCCGAGATCAGTCCCGTTGCACTATATATCTATATGGAGAAGACGCAGCGAGCACGGTTTATACGATTATATAGGAGTGGGAGGGCGTAGCGAACGAACGCGCCTGCTTTAAGGCCATTTTCCAAAAAAGGTTGGTCGCGCGCTATTAGTTCCCTATATAATTAAAAGCTATTTATGAATATATATATATATATATATATATATAATGGTTCGGCAGAAGTTGCGCAAAGGAAGAAAAAGAAACGCAGTGACACCGAATGCACTTTTATTGAGACCGTGTTCATTATACAGTCTCAATTATAATAGCAATAGTAATAAGAATAACAAAAAAAAACAATAACAACCACAACAACAACAGTAACAAGAATAAGAACAACATCAACAAGACCAACAATAAGAAGAACAACAATAATAATAATGGATGCCGCGGTCGCCTGCTGCTGCGGGAAAAAATCAGGTCGACTCGAGAGCAATGTGTTCGTCCTATTCGCTAGTATGGAGAGCAAATTTATTAACCGAGGCATTATTAGATGACCAGCAAGAGTGTTCGATTGAATAGCTCTAAACTGATAATTACGGTTTCTTAACGACTCTGAATTATTATTATTATTATTATTATTATTATTATTATTATTATTATTATTATTATTAATTTTTCTGGTTCTTGTTTTTGTTGTTATAGGAATATCATTATGGATGTTAATTTCTGTCTTCGTTAGATTAAAATCTGAGAATAAAAAATTCATAAACAGAATCATGGAAAATTAACAAAATATTGTATCTTACTTTAATTCATTGGATAATTCCACACTGTTTTATTCGCTTCGTAAATATCGTTTTTAATCTTCTCAAATATGATGTATTTATAATAAAAATTTTATATATTTAAAGATAAAAGCTTAAATTTCGATTTCCGCTTGAACGAGCGCGCGGACCGACCGACGAAGGAACGCGAGCTCCACGCGTACCTTGCACGTACCTATACATTGATTTACGCGAAACGAGGAAAGAAGTACAACAAAGCGGCGAGCCTCGCGCGAATGGCAACGCGGCTCCAATTCACCTCGCACTTGGCACTTTTATTATCGTTATTATATATAGATAGAGCGACGTATATGCAAGACAGACAACAGGTGCGCGGTACAAGTAACGTGCCACAAATAAATTGCTATAAATATATGCTCCAATATACGTGTATTTATTATTTTCCATAATTTTACCAATACATGTATAGATGCATACATGCATATATACATATATACGTACATATACATATATAATGTACTGCCTTGCGTGTTGTCTCGATATTGAAAAATGGTACGCGTACCTTGTATTCTTTAAAAAATAAAGGTCGAGCAGATAATTCTGAGCCAAGGAATAAAAATTATTAATTAAAAAATTCCATTTTGTTGAGAAATCTCTCTCTCTCTACGTTTTTCTCGTTTACAACTTCAACTTTTTCGCGCCATTCGTTTTGGAAAGGACTGAAGTATATATATGTTAATATTAGGATATTCTTAGATAATAAATAATATATAATTATATACCTCTCGTATCTTTCAAAGTGGATTGCCACGGGATTGCCATGTAGTTATTGCACGCATTGACCATAGTTATTGTATGCTATATGCGGCGATTTTTAGTTACATATATATATATATATATATATATATATATATATATATATATATATATATATAATACACGAGGTGTGTTCAAAAAGTAACGAGAATGTTTAAATTTCGCGGGTTTGGTGAGTCCGCCTGTATAAAAATTTTTTTATTATGTTGGTACGCCTGCCCCTGAAGTACGATAAAATTTTCAGCAATATGCATTGCTTACTTTTTAAGTGGCAGCCGCTATCGTTAGACGTTTTTTTCGAGCTCGGCGATTTTCGTTAATCGAGCCTTTTTCGGTCTTGGCGATCCAGAATGTCTCCACTGGGATGATCGAGCCTTAGTTTCGACATCATATCCGTAAACCCATGTTTCGTCACCTGTTACAACACATTTTAGTAGTTCTGCATTAGTATTAACTTCGATTAACAACCCCTGAGCAACTTCCATTCGCCACTGTTTTTGTTCGAAGTTCAACAATTTTGGAACAAATTTTGCTGCCACACGTTTCATATCCAAATTCGACTTCTCTGATTCTTATTGGGCGATGGTTCATAACCATTTCTTTCACTTTTTTCACGTTTTCATCGGTTGTTGATTGGCTTGGGCGTCCGAATCGTTCGTCATCTTCAACGTGTTCGCAGCCATCTTGGAAACGCTTATACTACTCGTAAATCCTTGCTGTACTCATAGCAGACTCACCATATGCTTTTGTTAACATTTTACGAACTTCACTACACTTTATTTCATTTTTTACGCAAAATTGAATACAAATTCTTTGCTCCATTTTTTTCACAAACGAAAATCGCTGAGCTTAAAAAATACGTCTAACGTTAGCGACTGCCACTTAAAAAGTAAGCAATGAATATTGCTGAAATTATTATCGTACTTCAGGGGTATGCGTACCAACATAACAAAAAAATTTATACAGGCGGACTCTCCAAACCCGCAAAATTTAAACATTCTCGTTACTTTTGAAACACACCTCGTATGTGTGTGTGTGTGTGTGTGTGTGTGTGTGTGTGTGCGCGCGCGCGCGCGTGTGTGTGTGTACCGTATATTATACGGTAACGTTGTCCGTTGGACTTAACTGACGCAACAACGATCGATTGCAATAGAATTGAGAATAAAATTAAATCGAATAAATCGCATATCATGATTTATCCATGCTAATAGAGTAATGCTTCTCTCAAATAATACATGTATGGGAAGGTGTTTCGATTAGTGCCCCATCAATTAAATGTCTTTATTTTAACGATAGTTCAGGATTATCCAATCGCCGTTCATCATTTTGATTCGTGCAAGTATAGGTTTTGTTGTATATATTAATAACACGAAAATACTAATAAAATAGTATATTTTTCAATACGAAACATTTTATTTGGCACAAAAAATATTTGACCCTGTTAATGCTCCTTTTTAAAATACCGAGATCTATTTGCGTGCCCCTTATGAGTATTTTTGTCCGTATTTCGATGACCCCAATTTTATGCTCACTGCACCCCTTGAATTGAGCTTTCAAATTAAGTATCCATACCAAGTAGATTATTCATAATAAGAGCAACATACACAGTAAGAGAAATATATACAAGAAAATTTTTTTATTTAGGTAATGTAGTGTATCAAATTTTTAATTTCGTTGTACGTAAATAATGTTACTATTTTTTTATTTGTTTGTAATTAATTTTAGAAAACTATAATTAAATATAAAGTAGCATATCTATAAACATTTATTAAATAGATTGAGATCATTTGAAAAATTCAACATAAATCATTAATAAATTAATTAGCCTAAGAAATTTATTATTGTGAATTGGATGGTATACTATTCCAGGCAAGCTACAGACTAAAATATTATCAATAAAATATTCTGCTGACAATTAAAAAAATTTTATTCAATAAGGTTATAGAGTTTTTTCTTAATTATTATAGCTTTAAATGAAAATTGTATGCAGAAGTATTAGGAGGCGAAAATTTTAATTATTGTTGTCTCATTTGACTCCACTGTACAACGCTCCCGTGTCTTTTGTAATATGATCCAAATATGGTCGTGAGTCTCTCTCTCTCTCTCTCTCTCTCTCTCTCTCTCTCTCTCTCTCTCTCTCTCTCTCTCCCTGTATCTATTTCTAAATTCTGCGAGCTACTCTTTCTACACTCGTTTGAAACGTTCACTCTTAGATTCTTTTTCTGCAGCCTATGTACCTTGGGGCGATTTTTGCTTAAGCTGCTTGCACGCTCCGAGCTACAAGCATATAATGATATCTTCGCTAGCGATAGCGGTTTGTCATTTTCCTCGCTTATTTTTGCCAACACGAACTGGACGTTATAAGAACGGTGTTACAGCGGCAGCTGAAAGCGGCAAAGCGTCGAACGCGCCGAGAGCCAATCATCAGTAGCTAGCAGATACGATCCAACGATTTACCCCGACGCTGATCCCACGTAAACGAGAGTCTTATGCTGCATGCGGCGAAACATCAATGCCGCGCTCGAAAACCTCGTGGCCTATATGTAAATTAGCGCGTCGTTCTGAATCCGCGAATAAACAGAAAGACGCTCCGTGCGCTCGGTGCAGCGCTATAGATCGGTCGCGAACTATACGAGGCCCCTTCCCAAATTTAATGGGAACAGGCTCGCGGCTCCGCGGTCTAGACCGAGCGCCGGAATTATTTTATCGGGCTATTCGCCTCTAAACGGCCTCACACCATCAGACCACTTGCACTCGCTTTACCGAAATTTTGCGTCTGAACAGAATTGAACATTCAGCGCGACTTCTTACCAAGAACGTACTCTTCAGGTAAGAGCTAACTGTAGAAACCCGATTATGACAGAAAGGGTGCGCGACTGTGGGACAGTGTGCATGTGATTTCTATGGCGCAATAGCATTTTATAAATCTAACATTGCACTTGGAGATTTCGCACGGACAGTGTACCTTGCCGCGTTCTATCTAGCTTACCTAGAGCCAATATCCCAGCCTAGTCTTGTTACTGTTCAGTCTCGTATCGGAATTCAGGAAGAATATACGAAGACAAAACCGTGTTAAAAAGTTTGAAGACCAAAATTAAGACCTATGAGACACGAGAATATTGATCTTGGCCAGACTTTTTAACTGAGTATTATAATATCTTGATTTTAAATCTTGATCTTGATGACACTACATTATTTGAAACTTGTAATACCTTAAAAACTTTATATGTTATTTGAATACTGAAAATGATTTAAAATCATATATAAAACATCATTTGTATATACGTTTACAATTACGTAAAATATCTAATTTGCAATGAACAATCCCAAACAGTCACTATTTACTTGACTTGAGTGATGAGTACAAGGTAAAATAAAAATATTACGATAATATTAAAGTTATTTGATAAATATATTAAAAATTCTTTATAAATTGGTATTAATTATTGGCATCCGTGTTGTAAAAGAAAAACATTATTGTTTCTCGTTATTTTTTTGTTAAAAAAAAAACAACACGAAGACTTTACAAAAAAACTTGACTGATGATTAATTATTAGTAGACCACATCAATAGACTAAAATAGTTACAGAATTATTGTATGCGATATGTTAAGGGTCTTACGGGGTCTTAGTCGTGATGAGCTTATTATCCTCTCCAGGATAACTCTAAATTGGTTGCACATAGATTTTAGTATATACCATATAATATAGAGTATTTGGAATGTCTCCTCTTTCCAAATTCCGCGCAGCACGGGCTGGACAAGTAAAGATGATGATACTCTCAGTATGCCTTCCAAATACAAGTTGCGAAATATTCGAATTACATTGCTGCGAAGATTCATAAGCTGCTATTATTCAACATATTTAAATGGGCATTGTTATCAACGAACAGCTTTCTCTTGTCATTCGATCAAACTGTTTTAAATTTGTTGTTTTATACTTTTTACTATGTTCATGTATGTCCTATCCACTATGATATGTCTAATTTTAATTTTATGTATATGAGCATTTACGGAGTGTATGGTTTGGGTGAATGGGTTCTGTAGTGCATTTATTATTGAGTTATTTTATTTAATCGCGTTAACTGAGCGGCACACACACACACACACACACGCGCGCGCGCGCGCGCGCGCAACCTTTATCTAGCTATGCTTCTATTGCTCTCTGTATACCTCGCTCCTGTAGCTTACCCCATAGCCATTGATAAATCGCGCTTGAAAGTGGCCTCATGCCGTCTTTCCTTCGTATATATGTGTGTGTGACTCGAATTATTACAATTTCTTGCAATCGTCTAATATACGCGCTGAAAGCGAAGGCGTAAAAAAAGATACCCAGTGCCAAAATTTTACACATTACGCGAAAACAGAAAATTTTGAGTTTCCCTTTTTTTAGAATTCATAGTGTGAGGTAGAGTAAGAGGGAGGCGCAGTAGGAGGGACACAACTTTACTGAGTATGTTACGCACGTAACCAACAACAGTTACAATGTAGCAGTTGTCTAGCATCTATAAAATAAGAACAAACAAAGAAGATATTACAAGCATTATTTAAATTCATTTATAAAAATTATAAAAATAAATTATTCTTTAGACATATATAAGTTAATAACCATTTAACTATAAGATTCAAAATAATTTGAAGAACCACGCATATTGTAAGTGGGGCTCTGACACCCACGAGACCCAGAATCGTTGCGCCCCTGGTGCATTTATTATTATATGGCTGCGCGCATTTCCCGTGGAGAAATCGCGCGCCGTGCTCCGTTTGGAGGATAATAATTTAACTCAATATATATGTTTATCATTTCTCGCCCCCCTCTTTGAAAAAGTGCTATATATTATATATGTAGACCTTAATCGCATGGACAGCATCTATCCTGAATTGTTATTAAGCATTTTTAAGCGCGCGGGCAACGCGTCAATTGGGGGCATCGAAGGCGAAAAAATTAATGTTACTTTCTATACTATATACATTATACACCTACGTACTCACACGCGCGCGTGTATATATATATATATATATATACATACATATGTATGTATGTACCTCTCTCTCTCTCTCTCTCTCTCTCTCTCTCTCTCTAGTTGGTTCTATTTATATTTATAGTGACTTGTTAAAAGCATTTTAAAATATTCCTTATTATAATAATTCCAATCCTCAACAATTATCCGTTGAGTGAGTAACTTCTTATTAAATGAATCATGGGATTCTGAGTGTAATAATTACTGCTAAAAAATGTTTTTTTAATCTGCAAAATAAGCGTTACAAAGTTAACGAGTTGTCGAGATAAACTATAGCAACAGCATGTGTAAAAAATTTACTAACTTTATCACAGTATTGGATTACCAAGTTCGAAGTAAGACACACACACACACACACACACACACACACACACACACACACACACACACACACACACACACACTTATTATTTGGATAAACGATTGAGGAGGCTAAAAATAATTCAAATGTTTCACTAATTTTGAAGACTCTAAATTAATTTCATCGTATTGCTTTTTTAAATATCGCATTATTATAACTAACTATGAATTTGCTTAACTAGTTTAGTTTTATTATAAAACATTCAAAATTAAAAATTATATTTTATAGATTTAAAAATCTATATATTACAACTCAACAATACCATATTTTTTCAAGGCTCATTCGCAAAAGAAACATTAATTTAAATGTCAAAAAATAAAAATCATTTATATAGTACAAACATTACATTACATAGGCAGTGTACATAAATTTGAAAACGTGGATTTTCGATTACATAATCCATTATACAGACGCGTTCAAGACCGATATAAACCGGTATACTTTGTACAGCCTCCGTGTATATATATAGTTTCAATTGCAGTTGATATATGGGCTAAATGTTACATAAGGCACCTCATTCGTTCCCAGCACGATCTAATGGGAAACTCAGTGTCCTGAAATGATTTTTAATAAGCACTATTGCAGGAGAGCAAAATAAATAAAAGATATTTAACATTGTGCAACACATTTTGTTCTAATTTATATACATATAGTATTATATAACTTTCGAACACTTTTTAATAATAAGCGCAAACGTACACATACGCGCGCGCGCACGCGCTCAAATCATTTCAAAGAATATGACTAAATAATTGGAAAATTAAATAATGAGTACTATAGAAGTTACGATGATTAAGTAATGTTTTTTTAAATAATTTTATTTTTGAACTCATTGCTTTATACATTAATATTATATATATATATATATATATATATATATATATATATATATATATATACATATATATATTACGTTATATTTTAAATCAAAACAATAAATTATAAAAAGCGAATTGTATTTTATCCATATTCTTTTCTAAATTTGTTACAAAACGCAGCTTCTTTTGATACTTCACAGCTAAAGTCCATTACAAATTACATTACATAATCGTTTGCAGCAAAAATATATTATGTGTGTATATATAAAGCCATCAAATTACGCAAATTCATTTATCGAATTACAGTTGATGCGTGCGGAAAGTAAAGGAAAAAAAGAACATTACGGGATGTAATTCGAAATTGTTTCGCGAAGCCCTTGCAAATAAGCGGGTGTTACAATGTCATCACCCCGGCCGGCGCTTATATATTACCTATACCCATGCGTTTATATACACAAGTGTGTGAGAGGACATTTCTCTTCGTCTCCTTATGATTATTTTTTCATTCTTTTATTCTCTCGTTCTCACCCCCCCCCCCGGCTCGCGCTTTCTTTTTCTCTCTCACTCTCTCAATCTATCTATCTATCTATCTATCTACCCATGCCTCTTTCTCCCTCGTTCTCCCTTTTCCCGCATAGTATATATTACATTGTCTCTTTCCCTCGACCCCCCCCCTCTCTCTCTCTCTACGATGTGTAGTATAAACACGCACACACTTACCGGCGTCGGGATCCGGCTCACGCGGCGCTGAAGCCGGGGACGCGCCCGATGCCCAGGTGCGGCGGGGCCGCGGAGCCTACTCCTTGAACTTCCATTCCTGTCGGCACATCGGACACAGGAGGCTCGTCTGCTGGGAATTGAGCCATTTCATGATGCAGTGGATGTGGAAGCAATGCGAGCACTGGCCCCAGACTGTCGTTGTTGGGCATAGATTAGAAAAATTTGCCTTAGAACTTATTAATTAAGATGCACATGATACTTATTACTAATATGTATATTGGTGTAGACGCGTGCGGCCGAGCGCGCGCATCAGCGCATCGGAGGGGCGGAACAGCCGTCCGGCGATGCCGGCTGTATAGAACTGGTCTGCGCCCCCAGGAGATGCGGGCGCGCGCGCGCGCGCTAGGGTGACCCGTGTGCGTGCGAGGCCAAAACAATATAGCGGGGGCGACGATCGATAATCGGCCCCTCGCAGCCGCTGTACACGTTTTGAGGCCATCTTCCCCACCCCTACTCCCTGTTCTGAGTGTGCCCCGTGCGCGCATACGCTCCTGATGTGTATACAGGGGTGCAGCGACTGTGCCCGATGCGTGCGCGTCTAATGCTTGTCTGTGTATGTGTGCGTGCACGCGCGCGCGCGCGTGTGTGACACATGCCACAGCTGTCCCAAAAACGCGTTTTCCAAGTCCCTAATACGCAATATCCCCTACAGAATACAGACAGAAAATGGTCGAAAACGTAAGAAACTGTAGAAGAGGTCGAAAATTGTCGGAAATCTAAAGTGGCGCGCCACGTTTAAAAGAAACATAATTCCAATAAACTGTAAGAACGAAAGCATTCAAATAATATATAATTCCGATGAACCGATCAAATTATAAGTAAGAAAATTTAAACATAAATGGTTATTCACTATCTTGTTATTTTTCAGTTTTTGTTATAGTTTCCGAATTGATGTTTCTAAAAGATTTTGGTATTATAAAAAAATGCACGGTTGAAAATTTAATTATATTTTAAAATTTTTTTACCTCTCTACAATAAAATATTAGTTTATATTTAATATATTTTAATTATGAAATTCGAGTCCTTTCATTCACTGTTCCAATTTTGTAAGAACTATGATGAAATATTAATTTTCTATGTTTTAAGTTATTCATTCTCTACTGAATTACTTTAATATATATTTATTTATATATTAATAAATATATATGAAATAATATATATATATATATATATATATATATATATATATATATAATTTTTAGGATTATTAATTTTTAGCTAATAATTTTTTAGGATGAGCTGAAGCTAAAATATTATTTTAATAATATTATAAAATTATTCACATTATTTATAATGTTTTTACTTTAGAATATTTTATAATTTTTTACTTTCAGTATTATTTATCAATTAATGATTTTATTAAAGATATTATTCGATTTTTTCAAATGAAAAAATTAATAAAATCCTAAAGAATTTTTCTATATAACCTACTCCTAAGGTATATTATTTTCTTTTCTGGTATATTATCATTTACCTATTTCGAATACTGATAGTGCTATAATAACATTTTCTAAAATATAATATAATTGAGAATATTTATTAGTTGCCTGGCAAGATAAGTATTTTTCAGTTAAAAAAATAGTCGAGGTATATCAAAAAAGCAATTTTCAAAAAATTCAAATTTTAAGCCGAATTACATAAAATTTAGAAATTGACATCTATATCTTTCTTTCATTTTTAGATTACAAATCTAATATCGAAAACTATTGTTTTCTAAAACTTGTCGAAAACGTCAAATTTTTCGACACCTTTCGATGTAATTTTTGACACGGCGAAAATGATTTTCGACAAGCAGTTTTTGACATGCCCATCGACCAATATCATCACAACTACACTGCAACTGCAAGCAGCTGCATGCATCGCTCGATAGTTTTTCTATACTTATATATATATATATATATATATATATATATATATATATATATATATATATATATATATATACCTTTGTTCTGCTTTATTTGCCGATCAACGCGTGCACGCGCGGAAGGAAAGCATTAATGTCGATATATACATATATACCTACATAGGTGTTGCACAACGCAAACGGATATGTCGTTTTGGAAAGTGGGACTAAAACACCATCAGGCTGGAAATAATAGGGGATCACCTTTGTTTGCCAGCTTACATATTGAGAGACGTTTTGTATGTATACGACCGATCATTGCAGTTTGGCACCGATGCTGCTCAACGCGGCGCGTTATATTTTTATTATTCTACGCTGGACGGTATCTTCAATAGTTAAAGGTGTTGTTTCAATAAAAAAAGTGCGAGTTTTAAAAACTATACAAGCACAGTTAGATTGTAATGTTTTTATTTTTTATAAAGCATTATTGAAGTTGTAAAATACGAAGAAAACAAAAGCGCTTTTACAGTATACAGACATACCGTCTGTGGCGTTTGTTCAATTATTGCCATATTGAAGAATAAAGGAGAAAACAGGTATTTTGTGTCACTACAGTAACTAATCCAAGAAGCGAACAGTCCGAATTAAATATCTTATTATACCAAGAGATAAGAGCAATGGCAGTATATGTTTAATTCGGCTTACCGATTTTTTAAGAATCTTAGCCATGTTCAATATATATAAAAATTTATGGAAAATTCATTGAATCAGCTGTTCGGTCTATTTTTACCATTATTAATAAAAGTGATGACTGATTCCATCTACTTTAAGCCCATATAACAATATAAAAAATTTCTGATATCAAGTAAATTCACTAGATTTAAGACGATGTGGATTAATTTATGTGGACTCTTCTTGCATCAAATAAACATTTCCTTCATTTAAGAAGATATTTTCTCAATTTTCAGAAAATAATTTACTTGCTAAAAAAAAAAAATATTTACTTCATAGCAGACACTTTTTTTCAGTGTATGTTTGTATTCATAATACCGATGTGAAGTAATAATTATCGTCGCGAATTTTATTTAGAGTATCTACAGAATGCGTTTGTCAGAATAAGTCTGTATGAAAATTGTCGGTTTAATACTTTTTTCTTATAAAAAGGGCGCATTATAATGTTATTGTTATTAGAACTATAATAGAGCAGGTTCATCGGTGCATAATGAATAATGTACATCATTTTTTTAAATAAATCTACTAATAGGACTCTAATGTTTATTATAGATATTAAAGTATATGTTTGGTATTTTACTTACAAATCAAATTAATTTTCATAAATGATATACATTATTCTAATTTGAAATATATACATATAGATATAGTAGTCAAATTATCGAAATGCGCAAAACAGGTTCAAAATTGAATAATAATTTACATACACTATATGTTGTAACATTATTTTCTAATATTCTTAGATCATGCAAAATACTTAGTAGCTTTTGCGAAAACTTGGAACATAAGTATAATATTGAGCAAAGAGAGGCGAAATGAATAGAAAAAAAATTATAAAAGTTTCCGCACCCGGCGCGTCGTGGCAGGTCGCCTGGTCGCACTGGCTATAATTTTCACCACGCGGACACACACGTGCACACATATAGATTATGCGTACAGAACTTAATTAATGCATCCCGCCTATACAACCCGATATATCTTTGAAAATGTTGATGCATCTGAAGTATTATAGAGAATACTCGGATACACCGGGACTCATTGTCGATAATAATAACGCTTCAATCGCTGGAAAGCCATAACTCCAAGTACAAATATATACAGCATATCCCGTCACCTTGACGATCCCGAATATCACGATTCGCGAATCGCGACACTCGCCTAATGCAATAAATTAAAGGATTTAACCAGTGATTCAAAGGGTTATTCTTCTTCTATATATATAAATACATGCAAGCGTCTAAAACATAGGGGGGGGGGAGTACCAGATGACACGTATTATTGAGCAGTCGCATGAGTCTTACGTGTGACAAATAATTAATATATTTAATAATAATGTAAATGGTCAGTATTCATACCTAAGGGGCAGTCGTCGCCGGGAATTTTGCAGTCGGGGCAACTTGCGTCGAACGGCATGCGGCAAATGCCGCAGTTGTCGTCGTTCGCTACCCAGCGCCAGGTGGCGACGCCTTTCCAGCCTATAAAGAAGAAGAATTTTACTTTACCAGCAAGTGCTAACGTTGAACAATGGAAACATTCAACACGCGATACACTACACACACACACACACACACACACACACACACACATACACACGCGCGCGCGCGCGCGCGCATATATACACGCACAACGCACAAAAAGACGCACGCAGCGCAGGCGCAGACACAATTTGTGCATACAATATACAGTGTAAAGTATGCATAAATTACAACTTATTTATTTTCTTGAATAATTTAAATTGATGCATTAGGTATTGGTATTATTCCAACGAATTAATTTCAACTCATGGTTTATACTCATAATATATGCTTAAACAGATCATTTTTAATTATCTGTTGAATTTAATGTCTGACGCTGCAGACATTCTTTTAAGTGAAAAAATATGTAATAGTATTTCCATAAATCTCTTCAATTTTGTGTACAATAAAATTTTTTTGCTTTTGACATTTTCTGTTGCTTTAATAGAATATTCGTATATATTCAGAACAATATTATTTAAATTATTCAACTGGTTAAAGGTCATAAACATCAAAGTGTCATAACATAACCAACAAAATATATTTAACTTTTTAAGTTTCTTGTAACTTTTATCTATTAAGGTAAAAATCTATGTTCAGGGCTAAATCATATAAATGTGAACATCTAAAATTTGGTTACATTGAAGAAAATATAAATAGTTGTCAATTTTTATGACAATAGAAACTTACTGTTTATTGTAACTTTCATTTCTCTGATGACCGATTACTTATTCTATGGCTCAAATGTGTAAAATATATAAGTATAAACGTTCAACTATTTAATAATAACGTTTTTCTATCCTGGGCAATATACTGGATAGGACTCCTTCACACTTTAGTACACCCTCGTATATCCATTGATCTATTCTATATATATATATATACAAACATATGTGCACAGATGTGCACCACCAGGTGTGCACATGTGAAAAGTATAATAACGTATTTCGAGATGATAATTCCATCCAATTTTGCGCATGCGTAAAGTATATGTCGCGCTAGATATGATTCAAAACATACGATTATTCAAAAGTAATAAATTATAGTACAGCTATACAAAATTAAACTATAAAAAATATAACTATAAAAAATTAATCTGTGATATCTAGATAACTATAGCAATATAATTAATATATATATATATATATATATATATATATATATATATATATATATATATATATTACTAAGTAAATAATAATAAAATAAAAATTATAATTTAATTTAAATATGAATAAAATTATATAAAATATAAATAAATAATACACGTATTTCGCTTCGATTAAGATTTTGATTTTATTTTTTGTTTATCTTATTAGCATCATTATTTTTACTTCAAGATTAGAAGGTAGTAAAAGAAAATATGCAGCATGAAATAGCGTATACTATAAAGTGAAGCAGTATATTTGAACAAATATTGCAATATTTGATAAACTTATATAAAAAATATACCATTTTCTAAGTATGAGTTTCAATATATGTTTTATTGAAAACAATGTATATGGAAATTAAAATTTAACAATTTTGAACGTATTATTTGACAATGAGATATTGAAATTTTGTTGTGACTGTGTGTGTGAGATTGATAGTACTCCTTATTTGAATAAAATCTTAAAATAATTCGTAACGGACAGTGTGGAATTCGAGTAGTAATGCTTATAATATACCACTTCACTTTATAGTGTACGCAAGTTCATACTGTATATTTTGTTTTACTACCTTCTAATATTAAAGTAAAAGTAATGATGCTAATAAGAAAAACAAAAAATCAAAAGGAAATCTGAATCGAAATGAAATACGTATATTATTTATTTGTACTTTATAATTATATTTATATATATTTATATGTACTTTATAATTCATATTTAAATCAAATCATAATTTTTATTTTATTATCATTTATTTAGCAAACTTATACAGAAACTTGCATATATATATATATATATATATATATATATATATATATATATGTGTGTGTGTGTGTATGTGTGTGTGTGTGTGTGTGTGTGTGTACCAATAAATCAATCTACGAACGCGTTTTTCCGTGTGCGAACTGCGACGTCGCGACAAAACACCTTATAGATATAGCTATATAAATATGTTCACACCATTGCATATCAAGTATGCGGTGCGGTATGGGCTTGGCGCGCGCGCAAGTTCATATAATAAAAGGATATATATAGAATAAAACAGCAAGCGAATCAGAGAATATTCTCCTTCCTACGTCTCTTTTCGAGAGCACTGAGCACTGTAAATCAATAAAATCCACTCCTAGTAAATTCAAATAAATATAAAAAAGCGTTTTAAATTCAGTAGTGACGTTCCACCCGTAAGGAATTGACCATTATATTTCTTATTACACCTTATTATTATATACCTTATTATATTATTAATATACTTTATTATTATATACCTTAATATAGACCTTGGTATACTATATACAATACAAATTATGATATATATCCTAGGATAAATGTATTGTATATAATATAATAAGAATACATATATAATTTATTATTATCCTTAGTCATCATGTTACAATTTTATACATATAAATGCATATCAACCAATGCGCCCATTCGGTTCTAGAAGTGTCGATGCAGAAAGGGACGCTCGTGCATTTTCCGATATAGGAAAAGTATCGAAATCCGATTTTTCACTTGCTCCATTTTTTTGTATCCTTATCTTATTTCTTTTTATTATTATTTTGCCCCTGGTAAAAAAGGACGAGATTCTGCATTTTTATTACAATTTTATGAATTAAATTAACATGCGATAAGTAATAAAACCATCAGCTAAATTAATAAATCAGCTACTATATAAACAGTAACAATATATTTTTGGCGTATAAAATATATCAAAAATGTAAATTATGAATGTAAAAATAATATGATGTATAATAAGGTGTAAATTATTAATAGAAGAATTTTTATACATTTTTTGTATCGTTATGATCATAATTTATCTTGAAAAACAATTAATAGCTATCGTTCAGATATGTCGTGAAAAAAATTAGTTTTATTATAAAATGGAAATTAATTGTATTGTGAAAAGCAATAATTTTTCTCTTAAACTCGATATATTTAATTCGATACCTATACCTCAATGCTTATACACTAATTTGCGATAATTCGTAGACAAAATACACATTGAATGAGCGAAAAAGAAAAATTAATACTATTTCCTCGATACTTAAACGAAAGCGAAAAACAAATAATTCAGACACGAAATCGATCATGAATTCCAGATTCCAGGTGCAATAACGGATACCTCGAATAAGATCCAAATGGTTAAGATAAAAGTTGCTGATGAAATTATTGGAGTTAGTATAAAACTTAGAAGTAGGAGTATTTTGGTAAAAAAAAGGCCGTTTCGAAACATCGGAGCAATTATGCACCCTCCTATAACACCATCTGTCACGTCGAGTATCGCATAATGGTTGCTCTCATTGTTGATATGCCAATGCGATAAGTATATACAATGCGTCTATAAGTATAATACAATATTTGATTGCAAATTAAATTTCAGAATGGGTATACATGCGATCCAACAGACTAAAACCACATCATGATTCGTGCTTGCAATATACTTACCTCGGATATTATTTATATTATTATCGCATATTCCCATGCTCAAAGTCATATGTTTATATGGCCATATCATTCAAGCACATTTCATGCGCTACGATACTCTCCTTACCGAGCAAGATGTTCCTGCCATGCCGCATTCGCTTATCATTCGCTTATTAATACATATATACATATGGGGCAACGAACGCGTATACACAGGTGTATATATATATATATATATATATATAGGAGGGGGTGCAAAAAGCGATATGCATATGCAAGTCCATGTCATATATTTTATACTGTATTTTTTCGCGCTCAATAGTCAAACAACTTTCCCACCAGGTATCGTTGCTGCGTGTGTGTATGTGCGTATGTGTGCACGTGCGTGTTGCGTCATCTGGTTTCATGTCATTGCCATTAATAATTCAATTATTAAATATGCCACACGAGATCTAGGTGTTTGCTGTGTACATGTAGCATGTTAGTGTATATAAAAAACCGAAAACGTGTGCATGCATATTTTTTATATATAATATAACCTCGCTGTTTCTAATATCTATATTCACAAATTAAATGATTCAAGAATGAGTCTGAAATGACATGCATCGGAATGAAAGAGACAACAGTGAAGACAATGGCAACTGTAAACAGAAACGAATTTGTGTACGAACAGATATGAATAGGAAGTTAAAAACCAGTAAAAACTCACGAAATAAGACAGTCGTCACGACATTCAAATTTGCCGACAAGACGTCAATTGTCATATGTCATCATTATATTATTATCAAATACATTATTATATTGCAAAAGTACGATGGTTTTTGGATCTGCGCTGATGATGACATATAATATATCATAAATGTGTATTATAACTTATAAGTATATTATTAGAGTCGTGGCGCAAGCCATCAAATCGAGAGCAGAGCAGAGCAGTGAGTGTACCACGCGCACGTGATCCCACACGCTCGCACGCACGCACACACACGACTATTTCACACTACCCATACAATCTATATATTTAATATAAGAGATGGGATGGTACCTTGATGGGACATAATAGGGACAGTCAGTTCAGACAGTGAAGTAGGAACGGTGAACCTATATAGAATATAAGCTTTGATACAAGCGTGCTGTAGTGAAAAAGTTAGGTAGTGTGAGAATACGAGAGCTGCTGGTAAAACATACACCAACACTAAGTGCAATACTGCAAGCTGACTCTCGCACAAGGCACCTGGGCACCGACACGGACTGTCGAGCACCGAGCCGAGTGCATAAATACATACTGAATCTGCATATATGCACCGCAAGTCGCGCCAGGCACATGCACACAGACGCAGTGGCAACGGGCGGTTAGCCGGAGACAAAGGGCGGCCGATCCAGTGCGTGAATGTCCCTACTGCAGCTGTCCCATAATCAGGAGAGAGAGAAAGAGAGAGGTAGAGAGAGAGAGAGAGAGAGAGAGAGAGAGAGAGAGAGAGAGCGGGAGCACAAGCAGGCATAAGAAGGAGCAGTCAGCAGCCGAGTTTGTCGAGGCCGAGAATGCCATCAGCAGCAGCAGCCGACGTCGGGCTACCTCCCGTCTGTGGACCGTCGAATTAGCGAGGGCCGCTCGCGCGCCAAAGGGTCAAGGTTTCTCCGAGTAAGTGTCGCACGCGCGTGAGCGGATTCGCAAAGGGGGAGGAGACGGGGGAAAATTCGCGAGGCCGCTGGCGCTGAGAAATCGGATACTAGCAGGAGGCCAGGAGAGAAGATCGACCTTCGGTTGCTGCCCTCGCCCCTCACCAAGTCCGAGCGGCGCGAAAATAAGAAAATAAGAGTTGGAGCTGGTTGGAAAGAGAGACAGCGAGAGAGAGAAAAAGAGAGCGCGCGTCCGGCTGATGCACCGACCGCTGCCGCATGCTTATGTATATAAAGTGCGAGAGGGACGCCGAGACATACGGAGGAGAAAAGGAGCAATCATTTGTACCTACCTACCTGTATTATGTAGAACCAGGTAGAACGCGCGATGCCAAGGAAAAATTATGTAGGTAGTGCTCAATCCGTCGCCTCCCCCTTTTATTTGGCGCGATCGCGCGATTCGTGTTTTCTCGGTCAACTCGGCCTCGCCGACGTGTAGAGGCCCTTTTTATGCAATAGTCGCGTTTTCGTTGCAATTTCATTGGTCTTGATACAGAGTTTTTCGAAATCTCAGAAATTTCAGCGCCACGCATTCAATTCACTTGCAGACTTTTTATCAGGTATTTAATTTTATGAAGTGCACTCAATTTTGTAAGTACATTCTTTTCTGAAAGTTGTATATGTAAACTTTTTATTAGTACCGAGAATAAAGATTTATACCAAATGGAAAATATTTTTCTACCGAATTCATATTTTCAGGTTCTAATTATCTTGATTTATCTAAATTACATTTGTTGAAGAATAAGATATAATTAAAAAATAGACAGAAATAGATTATCATAAAAAAAATATTCTCATTAATATATAAACTAATAAAAGAAGGTTTTTCTTCGTTTATACTATATAAATGTAAATTGTAATGATTTTCAGAACACTGGCTGATATAAAAGTAACTTCTCCAACTTCTTCTGAACCAACATTATGGTTGGGTTTCTAGAAGAAAACAAGGGTTTGTTCCCTATACAAAGTATTTCTTCCATTGTGCAAATTTTCCAGAATCAATTGGAAAATAGTGCGGAGCCAGATTTAGCTCTTCTTTCAATTCTTGTTGGAGCTATAGAAAATTCTTTGACGTGTAATCGTAATTTTGTGACGGAAGAAACAGCTGCATACGATGAACCAAAACTACCACTATTGGATCTTCAAATGGCTGAATCGATGTATACCAAATTTAATAACATTATAAAAGGTGCAGTGGATCTTTCAATATACAATACTAAATATGCAACGAGAGAATTAGTGAAGAGAGTGTCAGATATTATTTGGAATTCTTTAACAAGAGGTTATTATAAAGATCGTGCACATTTACAAAGCTTATATAGCTATTTGACATCGAATAAGCTGGATTGTTTTGGAGTAGCATTTGCGGTAGTAGCTGGATGTCAAATTCTTGGTTTTAATGATGTACACCTTGCCATGTCAGAAGATCATGCATGGGTAGTTTTTGGAGAGAATGGAGAAGAAACTGCAGAAGTAACTTGGCATGGTACTATTTTTATTAATAATATGATTAATAAAATTTAAAATAAAAGTTTTTGATTACATACAAAGTAGAAATACAGTTATTGAATCAAAAATATATTATGCTTTTAATTTTTGTAATAATTAAATAAAGTTATAAAATACTTTTCTATTTTCACTAATAAGTAAGCTTGAAAAATAATTTAAAGATTTAAATAATTCAGGTAGCTAAGTAAATGATTTTCTTTAATGAAAATTAGTATTATATCATGTTGCAATCTCAAGGAATACGTAACATAAAAAACAGATATAAATTTTCATTTTTTACCAGTTTTCTGGCTTTTGTATAAATCTATGTATTTCCGTTTATATTTTCTGTATAAATTTATGTATTACTCCAAGCTTCTGTATAATCTTCTTTGGCATTAGTAAAAAAAAGTTACTTATTAAATTATTGTTAATAAAAAAATCATTTCAAGTTTTAATTAAATTTGTAAATTTTAAAAAGTTAAGATGTGTTTTTTTTCAACTAACTATATATATATATATATATACCAAATAAATATACACCAAAAAATTTGAGGAAAAATATTTTTCCATACAAGTATTTATAATCTATTCATTCATAAATGATGCAACAACTCTATTGTCCAACGATTGCAGTAGCTTTATACACATAGATGTTTGTTATGATAACTCTGTTATTCATATAAATAACATAAACTAAAATATAAATTAGTCAAAAACTCAATAAAAAATAAAATAAATTGTAGAGATCAAACAAATGTACGTTACTGATAAATCTTATGGAATAATTTAAAATATTTTAAGTTATCATAGTTGTGAAAATTAAACAAAATTTTTTAATGTTAATTAATTTGTTTAGGAAAAGGAAATGAAGATAAGCGAGGACAACCTGTTGATTCAGGAATATCATCAAAATCATGGGTGTATGTGAATGGACAAGCAGTAGTTTGCAATCGAGCAATGGAAGTTGCTCTAATAGTCTCAGCAATAAATCCCAGTTTTAGTGCAACAGCAGATGCAGTAGAAGTAGCTTTACTGCAGCAAGAGTTACTTTGGTTATTGTATGACTTGGGACATTTAATAAAATATCCCATGGCTCTTGGTAACCTTGGAGAATTAGAGGAAGCAGCACCTACTCCAGGAAGGCCACCTGCAATCAACCTTTTCCAAGTATGTTAAGTAGCGATCTATAATACATTAATAATTTTTCTTAAATATTTTAATATCTATCATTTATCATAGGAGGCTGTTTGTTCAGCAAGAAAGTATTATGATAATGCTCATGTTTATCCTTATACGTATCAAGGAGGATATCTCTATCGACATGGTTTACATGCTAATGCTCTTGCTTCCTGGGCTGATGCTGCTGATGCTTTGAGAAAGTATGTATTATTTTCACTGCCGAGATTTCATATTTATTATACACATTACTTAACTATTAAAATATTGGAAAATCATATATAAGATAATCAACGAAATTTGTATTGTTATCTCTTAACCAAAACAAAATCTAAGACCTCTTTTTTAATACCGGGGGGGGGGGGAACATTTACTTTGTTATGGACTGATCTTAATCTTTATATTACTGAGAAAGATAGAAATCTCATCAGCTTGGGGAACATTTGCTTTGTAGTGGATTGATCTTAATCTTTACATTACTCAGAAAAATAGAAATCACATCAGCTTTTTAATAAAATATAGTATTAATGATTCCTAATACTTTTAAGTTTGAATTTAGAAATGAGTTACGTATGTCTAATGATTTATGATTCTTATAAAAATTTATTCAAGGTTAAATCAAGATTTAAGTTTAAAAAAAACAAAAAGACAGATATGTCAAAAGAGTATAGTTTTTAGATATGAAGTCAAAAAATATTATAATTTCCGCGTTCGCCGCGCTTAGCATAAGACGTATAAATTTTGAATTTTTAAAATTTTCAAAATTTTCATGTTTGTTAGATACTTGAAAGTCTTTAAGATTCTACATAAGATAAAAATTTTGTCAGAGCCCTCCAAAAAATAAAATACGAAATAGTAATTTCAATTTTCTTATGAAAAAAATTCTGTAAATATATGTAAAAAAGTTAAAACATGTATAAAAAAATATTACTATAAAATAACTTAAACAATTATTATTCATACTAATTTGAGGGGTATAATTATAACAAAGAATACAATTTTTTTAAATGTGAATCATCTTTAAAAGTTTATTATGTTAATGACTAATTAATTCATTATTATCATATAAAATAGATATGACTATTGTCGAGATGATGGGGAAATATACAAAGAATTACTTGAAATTGCCAATGAACTTATACCTCATACAGTACGAGCTGATGAAAATTTATTACGACAACCACGCTGTTTTGGTTATTTATTAAGATTTTATGATGGTATATGCCAATGGGAAGAAGGAGCTAATACACCTGTTTTACATATTGGGTGGGCAAGACCTCTTGTCAACACTATTTCTAAATTTGATGCAAGTATTCGTGCTCAAGTTATAATTGACTGTTATGAAGAAGATAACAAATCTTTGGAAGGAAGCTCTGATGAAACTGTAAATAACAACAATAATAACAACAATAACTACTATAAAACAAAGGTTCATATTTACATTATTTATATTTGTATACTAGTGCTAATCAGTGATGGAGGTTTACGATGTATTTATTAAGAATGCACATAGATTTTTACAACAGTGCTTTTGTCAAAATATACAGAGACCAAGACTTTAATTCGGATCAGAGAATTACTAGTTCTTTGCTTGTGATGAGACATCCTAGACCTCTAACAAACAAGATTTTTTTAATATAAAAATATATTTTTAATTGAACATTAACGATCTATATACAATGAACTATAACTAAATTATTTTGTTATATTAATAAAATATTGTTTCAAGCAATTAATATTCTTAAAACTTTATTAAAGATTCAATATTTCATTAAAAAACTCTTTCAAAATTCACTAGGAGAGATGCAGTGCAACACGTGACCTTATAAAAAGTCTGGAATCAAAAGTACCTGAAAATCCAGAACCAATGCATCCAAGCATACAAGCTTTAGCAGCTGCTTGTGGTGAAAAAATTCTGAATAGGGATTATTTGCTGCAAGGTGACGGGGAGCCTTTTGTTGCACCTGCTGATACAATGCTGGATTTGCCGATGTCAACGTCTTCTATTTGCGGTATCTCAACACCCTCAACGTCACAGGACAGTCTCGAAGACGGTATGAGTGAAGTCGAACTTGAGATTGAATCTGACGAGACCGAAAATCCGCGAATAACACTTTACAGTCAAAAAATGAAGGGTCTGAAAGATTTACTTCTTGCTGAGAAATTAAATACACATGCAGTTTCACTACAGCTAACAGCACAGAGCCAAGTACAAATAGGCAAAAAGACGAGAACGGGGGAGGAAGTTGTAGGAGTGGGGCACAGACCTAAAAGGACAAGAAGAGAGTAACTGCAGGTACAAAATTTTGAAGTGTCGATTTTTGATATCTTGCAAGTTCATTTATAATAAATGAAGATGCTGGAATGAAGTGTGTTAAAGGACTGTCTTTTAAAATAAGATAAGGTATTTATTGACAAATTCTTGTAATATTTTACATAGGTAACAATTTCTATTTATATTTCAAAACACGATGCTTAAATATTTTATCTTGTATAAATGTATATTATGTTACATTTGTAGTGAAATGTGAAGTTATTGTTTCTTAATATTTTATTTTAAAGAATTACTTATAGCAATAATTTTTTAACAGTGCTTTTAATGAGTTTTTCGAAAATTAATTATAATACACTCATCTTGTTTTAAAAGTATGGTTCCTTATTTATAAATTTATAGGTAAGGGCTTTATTAAAAGTGCGAGAGATTAATTATAAAACGATGATAAAAAATGAAAAAGCGATTTTATCCATTATCGTTTGATACAATCAATATTCACATTAGGAAGAACAACAAAAGAACAACTAGAATTTGTAGAAGAGTACAAACTAAAAACTTTATCTTGTATTGTAGTCAACTATTGCAGGCATCCATGCTTACCATCTTTTTTTAACTGCTTCCATAATCTTGAGAAAAGATTAAAGTAAAATATTTAGAAATGCAAAATTCTATTGAGAAAAAAATGATTGTATCTATTATTACTATTCTTAAATTCTTTTTGAAGTGTATATAATCAACGCAAATTAAGTAAAACAGTTTAAATGTATTATTAATGAATAGTAAATTCCTATATATTTTGTAAAAAAAATTTTAGAAATAACGTTTTACTTCAATCTTCACTCAGTATTTATTTGACTGAGACTGGCGTGTTCGCACGATTATTTATTTTGCGTTTAGCGCAAAAAATATTTTTTTATATAGTGTATTATATATTTGTGTCTATTGTCTTGTTGCACTTTTGCTTATTTATTGAAAAGAGTTTTCTTCGTTACTCTTACAATAACACAGACGCGCGCCCGCGCGTGCACACACACACACACACACACACACACACACACACACATACACTTACACTTTTCATTATCAATTTAAAAATTATCGTTAATGTTTTTTATATTTACAATATTGTAATGTATAGTTGAGCAATTTCTGTTTGAAAAACGCTTTTATAATCTAGTTAATAAACCACAACATTCCGCTCCTATTTAAGTGGTGCAAACTAATTAAATTTTTCTCTTAGAAGTAACTTCTTAAGCAGGAAATGCTTGCTTATTTTTATAATTATTTATTTCCATGCTAATAATTTATAAAGTGCAAAATTAGTGTAAGTTTATTTTATTAAACTGAGCTTTCCATGATGCTCATAAATAGCAACTATATATTGATATCAATTCAAGATTTCATATAAACATTACTGCTAATTTTATGATAGACGCTAATCCATTTTACTATTGTTTTTTTATTGCTATTTGTAACCTTTTTGAAAAGTTTTTTCCTAACTTTGGTATAGAAGAAGAATATTTGCAAACAGCAGGTGCTTAATTTATAAAAAATATTGTAAAGATAACTATTAATCAAACATTCATAGCTTCAAACTGTAATTATTAATGGTTGTTTATTTAATAATAATTTGTTATATATTTATTACAAATATAATTTGTGGTAGTATATATGCATTTTAATGAGCTAAACAATAGATTGTAATCTAAGCATTATCAATTTAAGAAACAATTTGCACATTTCAAACATGTACATTGAGAAAAATAATTTGTTTATAATTGAAAGCTTTGAATAATTCATACTTTTTATATTTAAATCCTATTATATATTTCTATCTTTCAATTTTCACATTATTAATGCGAAAATTAGTGTTTTCCTCCTTCGTACCTAAAAAATCTCAATGAATACGTAATCATACCTTAACGATAAGAAACATCTTGGCCAATAATTCAAAAAATTTTTATCAATGTTTTGATGACTTGTTATTTTAGAATAAGATTTTTGAAGGTAATAATAAAGAAAAGTTACAAAATTAAAAACAAAAAAAGTATGAAAATTCGAAAAAAGAATTTATATAGTTGAATTTGATAAAGTGAATAGAATATTTTTTAATGAAAATTTTTCATTATTTATACATAAATTTACATAATATAAAATTACTAATTACTGTTCATGGTGCCATTTCAAATATTTAATTAAAATTAAAATTTATTATTTCATTAATAAATTATTATTTGAATTAAAATATTTGTCATTAAGTGTATACAATTCAAGTAAATTTACTTGCTTTTTCAAATTCAACATTCTCTATAAAATTGATGTTATTAAACATAGTCTGAATACTATTGATGATCAGAAAAAAATAATAAAAAAGCGCTATCCTACTGTGATGCTGAATATACTAACTATATATTATATATTGTAACACGTACAGAATAAGGATATCTGTACGTGTGATTTCGAAAAAAGTAAATACAAATTTCGGAAATTACAAAAAGGAGAGAAAGGGAAAAGGAGGGAGAGAGAAAGAATATACTTTTGGTATAGCAGAAAAGTTTTGGTATAGTATATTATTAACAATTAAAATTTTTGGTAACGTACATGTACTAACTCGAATATATTTCATAAGTTTTTTTATAGTCGACGATTAATATCCGCCTTCATTTTTGTCGATCTCGGGTGTAGCCCGAGCTTATGCGATTAATTGTATATTAAACATACACTTAAAATATATTTGCGAATTCGGGGGGATTGAATTTTCGAAAAAATTTCAAAAAAATAACCAACAGCTCAACCAAGTGAGAAGTGGAAGGTGCCGATATCCATGATCGTTGGGCTCCATTTCTGTAACATTTCAGGATCGAAAAGTTGAAGCCTATCAGCTATGTAGCGAACACAGTGAAACTTGTTATAATAGTGCCTGCCAAGAAGTTACGACATGTGAAGTTCTTAAAACTACCGTAAGCACCACCACCCAAGTCCCACGCTTCCTTCAGGTAATTATGGTACCGATAGGTAATTGTGGTACTTATTAGGCACGTCATTAGTTGTTACAGTTATAGAATAGTGTACTAAATATGATAACTCAGCTGCCAGTCTTAACACATTTGTTACCCTCTCATCCACATTCTGGGTAGATGCAAGATAATCAAACACTGCTAAGAAATCTGAAAGGACATCTTGGATATTGTTGGTAACAAATCTAGTGTTCCAATCGTTCCACAAGTTATAGACATATTTAGTATTGAAGTCTTAGTCAGCCATATTATTAAGTCATGAACCGTCGTTCATGTTATCAATGTTTGTGTTATCAACGCGCAATGCACCCAGTTTATACATCTTCATCGCCTTAATGAGTACGAAGATGATATTGGCAGAAGTTACCAACTTCAAGCTGTGGCTTTTGGGTACAACTCAATCCATATCGATTTCAGTTGGAGAAAACGAGCAGCTATGAGCATGCACACCTGCATCCATGGCAATGTCGTGACTGGTGACGAAAGCAGTAAATGTGTCAACACCCGCCTTCATGTTGTACGCTGCATTGGTAGGGCATATTTGAATCTCGGCTCGAGTGTACCTCCTGCACTCTGCTCATTGAATAAATTTTCAGAAGAGAGTTGCCCACATTTATAGCGTTTGGCACTAGCGAATGGATCATCAATAGCGCAACCAGAATCAAGACAATATCTCGACACTTAGTTGTCGTGCCTAACAGATATTTCTAAATAATAATTATGGAAATCCCGTCTATAGCATTTATACATCGAAGTGTAGATGATAAAAGTTGGTGGGTTTAGAACACAATTTTTCCGCCAAATTATTTGCTATGTCAGAGTGCACGGCTTAGCGCGAGCTTGGTTACAAAGTTTTGACAACGAACGAACGCAAATGGGACTTATCTTGTTACCAGTTCTGGACTTATGATGCATATATACACGATTTTGCCATTAATCAGTACAGACCACAGTTTTTTCCGAATTGACTGAAAAGTCATCTGCTGCCATCAACTCCGGGCCAACAATCAAATCAAAGAATTTTCTGAACATGCACTGTTCGATAACACACGTAATATATCGTTTAGCGGTGATGTGCCATTTGGGGGGAGGGGCAGTAACAACCTCCGTCTGTGAAAACTACATGCTAACGAAGAAGAGAGCATCTTAGAAGAAGCGTACTCTAATAGTTTTCTTCAGGGTCTTGGAATACACCACCGTTATCTTATTCGTCAGATGGTCCAGAAGTGATGCGGCCCTTGATCCCGCATACAGTTCAGGGATGACATTGCCGGTATACAACACTGACGTAGCGTGAGTTTCACTGACAGATATGTCATGGATGGTCGCCTTTTGTGTATTGATAGGCCAGGTGTTCATGATTCTGCTTGCTATCACAGCAACCTAACTCGCCAAATTCACCGACGCGGTTTAAAACCACAACCTATCAAAATGAGTCACTGTAACTCAGGAGACACACTCTTGCATTCGTTAGGATTGATCAGTGCGGGACATAATATGGAATACAATTTGTACAACTTTTTCAGTTTATAATACATCACTAATTCAACCACTAGGATTACGGTTAAACAATCATAAGCCATCACCACCGAATTAATCATCATATCTCGCCTTTTTACAAACCTGACACGACTGAATCCGTTAACTGGTCGCCATTTGACATCTTCATCAGCATTGTTCCTATAGATAAAGACAACTGGTCTAGCGTATTTACATTGGAACAAAGGAGGTGATCACCCCCCTCCCAATTCTGCAATAGAGTGCTTGGACATTTTAGGGATACATCCCTCAGAAAATTATTTATGGTGTTCCCCCGGAAGTCCCTATTAACAAGGGGATGGGGTGGATTCCTCGAAGGGTTAGGTTAATCTTTATTTAACCTCTTTGGACCGTAGGATAGTCCTTGATATGCCACAAGCTTACTGTTTTCGTTTAGTTCCTTATATTTCCGGTAAATATTTTTTAATATAAATATTAAATAAACAAAAAAAAACACGAAGAAAATTTTAGAAGAAAGGGACCGACGATATTTATAAAGGAAGAAATGTATATTTTATCATAAATTATTTAAAGTTATTTTCTTATTATAAATAAATTATGCTATTAATTATTAATAATTATAATAATTATTATCAGCTACTAACCCTGCGTAGTAACACCCGCGATTTATTAACGCTCGCTTTCCGCATACACAGGGGTGCGAGAGAATTAGTGACTTTATTTTCTCTTTTATGTATGTTAAGAGATACACCACACAGCCATAACTATGATCCCTCGCACACGTACGCAGCTTAACTCGATAATCTAACTAATTTTAAACCAAGCAAAAACAGATTTAACCATTGCGCTAACTATTGAATAATAATGTAATAAAATCACCAACCTTTACCTGATACGACGCTGGAAGTTAACAATCCAACAATACTGGATCTCGGCGCCTCCACTTCTCACTTAGTTGATCTGTTGGTGATCTTTTTTTTTTGTTTTTAATTTGATCTCCCCGAATTTGCAAATATATTTTAAGTGTATATTTAATATACAATTGATCAAACAAACTCGGGCTACACCGGAGATTGATATAAATGAAAGCGGATATTAATAGTCGACTGTAAAGAAACTTATGAAATATATTCTGGTTAGTACACCTACGTTACTAAAAATATTATATTATTAATAATATACTATACTAAGACTTTTCTCCTATACCAAAAGTAACTTCTTTCTCTCTCCCTCTTTTCTCTTGTTCCTTCCTTTTTATAATTTCTCAACTTTGTATTTACTTATACTAATTCCGGAAAAGCACGTACAGATAATATTATTCTGTATGTGTTATAATATATATACTTTGATTAATTGTATAGCGATAGTCATATTAACTGACATACGACGTGGCACTGTGGAAAACATGTTACATTATGAATAAATAAATTATAATATTTGGAATTAATGTCCAATATAAGTCAGTGTGATTATGACAGATTAAATATATTAATAAATACTGTAAAATTAATAGGAAACATTTGATTAAATCTGAAAAAGCGCCTTATAAACAAATGAAAAGTCGAATAGAAGATTAATTCAAATGTCACTCTAAATTTGTATTATGAGAAAACATGGATATATTTATTTCCATTGCAATTCCACATCTGTCATTAAAATACTGTTGCATTAGATAAAGGACATCTACTATAAACAAATAACATTCAGAAAAAATGAAGTACATCAAATTTAATTTCAATTTTCAGCTTGTTTTTAATTTTTCTTATTTTTTATTAGCCAATTATAAAATAAGTAGAGTAAAAATGAGATGATGATAAATTTTCGATAAGTCGGATAATATTTTTTAATTGCCTTCTTGCACATTAGTAATTATTTAGATTGATATGGAAATAATAATGTTTAACTTGTGGAAATTAGTATTTATCAAAATGATGTATTGATTAATATATTAACACATGAGATTATATTTTGCAGCATTCAAATTTTTTAAAATATATTCGAGTTTTTTTAAGCTATATCTATAACTATATATAGAATCATCTCGGAAATTGTGTAAATTATAAATAAGTAGTATTAACTAGTATTTTCAGCTTTTTTCAAACATTTTAATACATTGTATAAAATTATAGAATTAATGTATAATTTTGGATTGATCTTGAAAGTTAATCACTAATAAACATCACGCAGTGCGTGAATAGTCATGTAACGCTTTAAGAGATTAAAAAATACCTAGTTGTATTTAGCTATTCTTAAGACTAATTATATTGTGTCTACTTAATAGAATGGAACTAAGAAATTGTATGAAATGTTAAATATTTAAAGCATAAAGACTTGAGATTTAAGAACTTATTTGTTCCATTTTCTAAACTAGTATATTAAAATGAAGTCTTCAAATTTTATTGTATTGATTTATTTAAGGAAAGTAAATTAAATTTACAGTCAATAATTTTAATAAAGAAAAAAACAAGCTCTAAATCAAATGTAACTTTTTGTGCTTCAAATTATTATGGGTATTCCACGTGTCTCAGCCGTGTATTAAGAACCGCGCGTGCCCGATTGATTGATCAAATTGTGATTTTACGATCGTTGCCTCTATTTGGAGAATTTTCTCCCTTTTCTTGCCATAACTATTGTCATTCAATAAAAACAGAAAAATCCTTTTATGTTGTATATGAGTAACATTAAGTTTTATTTTGCACTCAGTATGACTTCAATTGTATTTTTAGTAATCATTTATATTTGTTTTTTTTTATATAAACAATCCCAAATATTTTTTAAGCATTATGTATGTTAAAAATTTCATGGTCTAAGAATGCATATTATATATTATTTATAATGATCAAATTATATATTCTAATTAGATGTATACTAAAACAAGCTCTAAACTAAGTATTTAAGAATCGAATGTTTTTTAAGTATTAATTGTGTATAAATAGATGTTATTTGATTTTACAAAAGTTAGCTATTACTTAGCTATAGTTACAAAAACAAAATTCTGATAGTTCAAAATTAGTAATATGTGAATTAAATTTTAATATATTTAAAAATTGTTTTTAGCTATGTAGTTCATCTAATTTAGTTTATAATTAGAAATCACAATTTTATTTGAGGCAATTTATTTAATTTGTATAAAAGATTTTTATTTCAAAAGAATATTGATAACAAAATTATCCTTTTTTATGTAAGCAAAGTATATATATATTTTTGAGTAAAAACGAAAAACATTAATATATTAACGTTTTTCTTAGAATATAAGTTTGAAAAATTCTAATAGTTTTGTAATTTATGGCTCAATTAGAACAGGGAATTAACTGTAGTGAATAGAAATAGAATGAAAACGTTAACGTAGAAAAATCAGTATTTTTGTATTATCGTTTTCTTTGTGTAAAAAATTTAGCAATTGTATGGCGTTTAAGTTATAATTTTCGACCGAAGAGAACAGATTAGTTATTGATTACAAAGTATCATGAATAAGATTTTTGAAAAAGTGAAATGAAAACCCTATCATTATTTATATTACTAAAATGTAAGCAATTTGAGTCCTTCACTTTTTATTAAATTAGATTTTGTATATCTGTAAATGTACGAATTTCATACAAATATATTTATATAACTACAAATGTATATTGACAGAATTAGTCAATAAAATTTTTTTGTACAAACAAAACTTGATTGTTCCTACTATTGATATTATAAAGAAATTTTCGATTTTCCACTTGGTTTTCGGAATTTAGGCATCGTCGTAAGAATTGTCACAATACAATTTGTAGAAAAGCGTTAGAAAAATAATAATACTTGCCAAAAATAGTTAATCAATATTCATGTCTTGTTCTAATTATGAATTTGTATTAATTCACTCATGGACAGAATGTTTAAAATACGATACTTTTAAAACATTGTTAGAAAAGGAACAAAAATTGAAGAAAATAATATTGTACTATGGATACTACTTTCATTATATAATTACTAATTTTACTCAACTACTATTGCGCAATGAAATAGTAAAGGTTGCTCTAATATTGTAATCAACAGACAATACTGTACTGCATAATGCACGTAGAGAGACGTGCCATTTGTATTTATTTTTGAAACACGAAATGTTGGATTTTTGACATTTGAATCTTATAAAAATCCAATGCTAATATTCTGTTATTAAAGAAGTAATGTGTGCTAGCGCACAACATTTATTTGATTACATTGTGTTTCGAACTGCCACTATAAACTGATTCATAGTAATGCCTTTTATTTACTTGTATATGTTGACTTTGAAAATGTATAAAGTATTATATTGCTGTATGCAAAATGGATAAAAAAAGAGTATTTATAAACATTATATTATAATATATAAAAATTTGAATTTATTAATTAAAATTTTTATAAAATTTAAAGCATTTTTTCATTTATATTGTTATTTACAATAAAAATGAGTAAATTATTTATCTTTGTAATATTTTTCGAAATTGTAATGACAAAGAAAACTACTTGTAATTCTAAAGCTTTAAAACTATTATATCCATACATCATATTCAATAATTTATATAATATATTGTATATAAAACAGTGGATTATACAATTACATAGTCTTTGAGCTGGTGTCAAATCAACAACCAAGTTAAACTAAAGGAAACAATCTACTTCCACGGGGCATATTAAAATAAACATATATTGTAAAAGGCTATTAGAGCTTTAAGTCGCGAGTGTTGTAACTCGTTTATGCATACATAGATAACTAAGTATATTTATTTTATCTTTATATTTAAGTACATTTACAAGTACTTAAATCAATAAACAAAACAACTATATATTAAATTTAAATGAGATGTAAAGAATTAAAAAAAACTTTAATTCAATTTGTAATAAATTGTTTATTGAACGAATGAACATTTTGAATATACTGCATCACAATATAAATTGTTTTTTGCAGAACTTTGAACAACCGTTAAACTTCATTATAACTTGATCAATGTTTAAAAAAATCATATATGTATCCTTTATTCCAATCAAATGTTGTATATGAAAACTTGACTTTGTTTCCGTCCCTCTTTGTTTAATCAAATATGAAGTGTCATATTTGGAAAGTGGGTTCATTTTTTTAGCGCTTTCTTGTTATCTGAGTAATAAAAATGAATTCAATAACCCTCTAAACTAAAGAAAACATACTAATGATATTCGTTCTATTGTAATAATGTTTGAGATGAATGCATCGATTTCCATAAAAGTTGTATTTATACGTCCGTTAAACAGTTGAAAAGAAATGAGAGAATGGCAGAATAAATAAATAAATGAGAGAGAAAGAGAGCGAGAGATTTTCGGAGATATTATAAAAAAAATAAATATATATGCAAATATATATATATATATATATATATATATATATATATATATATATATACACGTTTAATAAATAAATCCCCGAAGTTGCTTCCCTAAATAAAATAAAGCCACAAATATGGTGAACTTAAAGGGCATGTTTTCAGTTTTAAGAAAATACTAAAAACATGTTCGTATTAGCTCGGGTAGACTATAAACGCAGATATATTGTTGACTGACAGAACAGTGATTTGTAAAGACATCCTAGAAATGTCTTGTTTTTTTGTGGATTATAATAAACTATTTTATTCTATATTAGATATTTTGTGTAACCCTATCATTCTTTTATAAGACAAAAGCAGATTTAATTATAAAATTGAAATTTTGATTTTATTTTTATTCTTGAAAAATTTTAAATTTAATAAAACAGCTGTTTTCAAAGTTTCTATAATTATTTAAAAGTTCTTTTTTGATTAAATTTTATAGCAGTGGTTGATTCAGGTGTTAAAGGTGTCGCTTTGTTTACCAACTAAGTTATGGTCTAAGTAATTGCCGAACATTGATTTCCTTCAGAGAATATGAGTCTGAATTTTATAAAAAAACTACTGATGTATGAGTTGGTGTTATTAATGTCCAAACAGGATCATCTGCTTTAGAACTTATAATTCTAAGTACCTACTTTCAAGGCTGCGTTTGGACAATTGTATCACGATCTTGACCTTCTAGTTTATTATTTCAGCTTTCTTTACGAAAATACATGTTTAAGGTTTATGAAACTTCAGAAGATCGAGATATTTGTACTTATATAAAGTTGAAACCTTTCATTATCATATAATCGTATAAATGGCTCAAAATATCTATTGAAAATAACATATATTTTTATCTTGATATTTTAATACTATTTAATGCTAATAGTTTATTATAAAATATTTCATAAAAGAAGTATATTGAATTAATAAACAATAAATAGTTTTAGCTACAAGTAATAAGAAGAAAAAGGTTAAAAAATAAGGTAAAGTATAAAATATATTGCTTTTTGAGTTCAATTTATAGAACATTATTTTTTTATATAAATCAAACTTAAAAAAATTAATAATAGATTTAATAATCAGCGTAAAAAACACATGATAATTTTGATAAACTAAGTATAAACTTAGAAACTATTGTATTTATAATTTTTCTTTATTGCAGTGTTGTACAATAAGTTTCGCTTTGACGCACTTACAATATAAAACGTATAATAAATTACAGAACGGTTACATCTTAATTAAATAATAATGCTTAAAAAGTATAGGTAATATTTGGTCATTTTCTCTTTTTTGTAATAATATAGTATAATAATATAACATATATCTACTTATATTCAAATATATATAGAGCTAACAATTTGTTTTTGTTTGTCTTGTTATCCTATATAACGCGTTTCTCTTTCTGCATAGAAAAAATCTTCTGGCATGTATGTCCTTACTTACAATGGTAACGCTATGCTTAAATTGAAACTACTATTTTCTCGGCAAATATTTTACAGTGCACTTGATACGAATGCGATAATCCATCGGTAATTAACTGACATTAATATTTAATACTGCATATACACGCGGCAAAAGAAAATACAAAACAATATTTTCGAATATCAATATCAAAACAAAGGCTGCAAAGTCCGCATTGAATCGTGATAAAAAAATGGTAAAAAACAACAATAGCGGATTTCATCCTGAGTAATTACATAAATTTACTTACAACTGTCGCTAAGTAAGTAATCGCAAGAAAATTCGTATGATTATAATTATTATAACTTAAAACATGCATAGAGAATCGCATGTTTCAATAAAAAAATACTTTAAATCGTTATTTAAATAAATCTCAAAAAATTAAATAAGAAGCTTATTTTTTTCTTTGTTTTTAGAAACAGGAATTAGAATAAAAAAATCTAACTTTCGGACGATATCAGTGATAATAAATCATAAACCATTCGGTAAAACGCTTTATGTGTTGTGTTGCTGCATGATTCTCATCTTGCAATCGTCTATTCTCATCTCGAAGCCGGCGCACTTCATCCTCCAATGATAGTCTCCGACGGGTTTCGCGCGCCACGCGCATCTCGAGGCTTGACAAATGACTTTGTAAATCTGTGTTTGTAGTTCTATAAAACAAAAATGAGCAACTTATTAAGGATTGTTTCCTAATAAAAATATATATGAATTGTATAGTTCTTAATTTATATAAAACATTTTCATGCATTTTGCTTAATTATATATAAACTTTGTTCTATACATGACAACAAGAACTTTTGTAAATTCCAAAAAAGATAAAAGTAAAAGCTTACAGAATTGCATTTGATCCTTCTGCAATTCTATCTTCGGACCATTCTTGATTATTTTTTGAAGTTCTATTATTCGATTCTTCGTAATTATTTGTACTCCATGAATCAGTGTCTATCTCAGGTGAACTTTTTATATCTTTATTAGTCAAGTTGTTTGAAGATTTCTTTTGTGGTGTCTTTGTTGCACGTGGGGATAGCCTGAAATTTTTGAATAATTATTATATTAAAATGATTTATTTAATGATAAGAAAAATAAAGTTATTGGATTGTATTTTGTTATCTTTTAATTCAAGTATTTTAGAGAACTGTATTATATAAAGTCAAAGAAAGAACTGCATAAACTAAACAAAAAAAATCTTAATAAGTAATGAGTTGAAATAGGAAACTAGATAAGATATGACGAATGAAAAAATTTTGTCTATATTGTGAAAATTAATGATATACATTTAGAAAGCAATCTTTATTTATAAATATAAAAATAATTTGTACAATTAGCTTGGGTTAGAGAGCAATATCAATTATATTTTCGTTCGTTAATCTATCTTGAGTTGCAAAAAACAAATACTCTAAAACTGAATATGTAATTTTTTTTATTATTTAACGTCACTCTATTTATAGTCCTAAATACTGGTGCTAATCAGCGAGGGAGGTCTACGACGTGTTTGTAAACAAAGCACATATAGATTATTACAGTGGTGCTTGTCTCAATTTGCCGAGGAATATAACATTTTGATTTCAATTTGAGTATTTATAATACTTCTAAATTTTAAACAAGATATTCGATATTCGATATACTTTTTACTAATAGATAATAGTCAAATAGGTCTATAGTGCGCTTATAATAAATTACGTATACCTTTTTATATAGGTATCAAGAAAAAGAAAACATGCTCAAAACTTCGAACCATAGGATTCAATTGAAGATATCCCATCTTATTTTGAGCTTCAAAATCTTTTTAAATAGAACAATTAACAAAAAGAATATCATGTTTATTTTTATTTCAATCATGTATATAAGAAGCCAGTTTATTTTAACAGACATATTGATAGTGTTATTTTGTTTATAACCCAATTCAACAGAAATTGAAATATTTTGTTATGAGTTACAATGAGTTATGTATTAGTTATTTGTTTCATAAATTTATAAATTATTACCTTTCTTCTTTCGTCATTTTGTTTTCACTTAATGCTGGACTCGATGCTGTACTGGTATTTGAAATAACTGTTGCTGGCCTTGCCATTGTTAAAATTACTTCAGAACCAGAATTTCCATTTTCTTGAGAACCATTTGGCAAAACAGTTAAAGTAGACGAGCTATTACCACAAAGATTTTCACGGGATCTACATCTATTTTGGATTTCTAATAAATTATTGTTTACTTTATTGGAATTTTGAGTATTCTTTATATTCTGATTATTTATCGGATGTCCGTCATCCATATAATCAGGATTAATAAGTTTCATGAGATCTTCTTGCAAAGTACTGGATGTCAAATTTGCAGAATTTCGATGCGGATTTCTAGCACCAGATTTTGGCCGTGGGCTTTGATTTCGAGATCCAGTACTTGAAGGAGTTAAGTTACCAGCACGATGTTTATTTGCTCTTCTAAGTCTGTAAGTATTATAATATCAAATTATTTTTTCTTTTTGAATGTATTTATAAAGCTTATAAAATTAGCAAGTTGCATTAATTCTTTTATAAAAAAATATATTAGAAAGTCCTTCAAGTGATTTTGAAATCTCAAAAAAAGTCCTCAAATGTAACTATTCGAAAATGAAAGATGTTAAATAAAATTATTCAATACCATGTGGTATAATTTATAAAATTGCTTTTATTATAAATCGATTTTTCATTTATTTATAATACATATGACATTAAAGACAATATATTAGCGTAATTAAAGTATTTTACGTAATTTTTTTGCGCAATCAATGTTTTATATGATTTGTAAAAAGTAAATTCTAATTCAATGTTACGTTTTGTAAATATTATAATTTAGAAAAATAACAATAAAAATATAGATAAAAATTAGAAAAAGAAAAATCAATTAAAAATATGAATAAAAATACCTATATTTAGAATGAGAAATAACACAGATTTTTCAAAGTTCTAAAATTAATAAACCGAAAATTTCATTTTGTTTTAACTAAAGTTTTTTATAAATATGCTTGAGTACCAAATAAAAAATTTAAAAAAAAAATATTTCTTTTTCTTTTTCTTTTTTTTTTACATTTATAAAATTTAATTCGTTTAATTAGATAAGAGCTGATTCTCTTTGTCGCACATTTTTATATTACACAAATAAAACTCAAGCTCATGCGTACCTAGGAGAAACACTTCCCGATCCATTTGATAATTCATCTTCACTCGGTAAAGTGGAAATATCTGTTGCATTGCCGTCAGAAATTCTGACTTCGGGGGGTAAACTCGAAGTAAAATCCTTAGGTCGGTATTCGATGCTGACTTTGTGTGGTACAGGTCTCTCAGACATTGAAGTTTTAAGGCACGTAACTTTTTCACCCACTTTAAATTCCTGAGGTTGTTGCACTTCATGTTCATCTTTGCGATCACTATTTAAATCCATTTGTTGCAATAACTCAGGTTCAAATTTACTTCTTCGTCTTTCGTAAATTTCTTCATTATTATATTTATTTTCATCGTAAGTGTCATAAGATTTTGAGCTGCGATCAGTTTTCATTTCATTGTGAGGTCCTGTTTGTTCAAATTCATTATAACGAACAAGATTATTATTACTACCAGATTTTGGAAGACCATATGACGCATTTTGAACCATTGGGAGTGAATTCGAAACCGAAAGTTTTTGATGACCTGTAAAATAGAACTTTATTTTATTCATATTCTTCATAACAGGTAAACTGTATTTCCAATTTTAATAAAGAAATATAGACTTTAATTATATCTAAAAAATAACAAAGAATCATTTTTGAATGAAATTTGAAAGTGAATGTAATCATTTTTTTATACATATCTTATGACTGAAATTCTTTACTTCAAAAAATTTTTCTTAGAATGTGCAAATTATTTTAATAAATTATAATATTAAATTGAATAAAATTGACCTTCATTTTTATGTAATTCCCTTTGAGATGCATAAATGTTCTCTTGTTTTGTTTCATATTTTTCTTTTTGTAGTTTAACATAGCTAGTCATTGCATGGTCTTGATTACGATGCATATTTTCGAGTCTTTGATAATTATCATGTCTAATGCTCTCTTGAATCAGTCTCGGTGAAACGTAATTACTCTCCTTAAGTTCTTGACTATGTAAATGATTGTGGTGCCTTATGTTATCATAATTTTTTCCAGTAGCATAATGAGATTCTTTTTCCTTTTTTGGAGTGCATGAATTAGTTTTATTTGGAGTGCATTGATAATTTTGCCTCGCGGGTAAAGGTGGCGGGGTACCATCTCGTCGCGATTGATCTTGATCTTGATTCTCCAAAAGTTCGTACCTAAATAGGCATTGAAGAATGAAATTAATACAACAATAGATTTAACAGCTTAATATATTCAAGAATTTTTATAATATAAAATTTTTTATCATTAATTATATAAGCTTTATTTCAGCTACAAAATCGATTCTAATTAAAAGATGAATATCTCTTATTAACTGATCAACAATCTTGTAAATCAGTTGTTTCCTATCAACAAAATTAATACATTTACTTTTTTACAGAAAAATGACCAGTGCATTTTCACCGATTTTGTCTATATGTATATGTTAACACTATAGTTTAATAAACATATATTCATTATAGCTGATATCTTAGAGTAAAAGGGCTGAATGGGCATAAAACACGTAACAATATCAGGCGTTGTCGTTCAACGATAAGCGGTTTCATATATTATTTTAACGCGTACAACACTCACCATCGATCGTCAGTGCTGCTGTGTCCGCTGCTGCTGCTTGTCATGGTACCTTCTAAAGGAAACCGCGGATCGTTGAACGACCTGGAGCTCGAACCTGTTCCATAGCCCGAACTGTTACTGGATCGCGGAGGACTAAATGACCGATCGTACCTCCTTTGATGTGGCATTGCAGTCTGTTGGCTTGGGGTATTGTCTGGATTAGTTACGTTCTCATAATCTCCCTCATAATTGCTTGATAAATACTGGCAGTTTTGAAGTGTGCAACCCCTATATCAAGAAGATCGTCGTTATTTATTTTATGCTAAATTTTTCAACAATACTAAAAAAGAAGTTTAATTTGAAAGTATTTTAGTATTAACGAGTAATTACGAACTATTTTAAATTTTTTAGAAGTATTTCATATATGTATTATACAATATTTGTATTATTTTTATTATGTGTGGTAAAAATCATTTATAAAGTTAAAGTAAAACATATATTTATCGATCTTACATCGTACAGTCAACCAAAAAAACAGAAAACAAAAAAGAAAAAAAACGAAAGGCAGAAATAGTCGTTCTATCGAATCAATATCGCAAGAAAAGAGCGATTTACCTTCGAGGAGTACCATCGTTCGTGGGTGGAATGACTGTAACGGTGACCTGGGCACTTGTCTTCAGCAAGTCGACCATTTGATCGTGGCTCAAAGTCGAAACAGCGACCTTGCATATCTCAACTAGCCTCGAGCCCTGCCTGAGACCCGCCTGCCATGACGAGCCCATGCTTTCTACCTGGGTAACAACGCCGTCTGGCTGGACGTGGAACCCGAGCTGGCCCAGGGCGTTTCTTTTCAACGAGAGTTCGGATGCCGGGGCCCCTTGGGTGACGGCGCGCAGACGAGCCACGATCTCCATGAGCTCGTCACGATCGCCGTAGTCGCCACGGACGTGGATCGTTATGCACTCGCCTTGATGATGATACAATCGTAAACTGAAATATGAAATATTGGCTATACATTTTTTTGCTTACTTATGACGCTATCAACAGAAACATTTATTTAGCAATAGATTTACCGATTTCCCACCTCGATATCGATTTATCGATTTCATTGTATATTGTACTGATTCGTTACTCTTTGAAAATTGGTTGACTATTTCTTATTTTTCCTTCATTCAAATATAGACATTTTAAGAATAAAATGAAGCAGATGAAAAGAGCTAATAATGCATTTTAGACATTACATCATTTAAAGATTTTTTCCCAAATCTTTTTATTATTAGGTAATTAAAGGAATGAAAAAGTAACTAGACAAATAGTCTCATTTTTAAATGAAAGCAATGAAGATATATTTGTTAACAGTCACTTATTTAACTAAATGTGAACAAACTTAGTAGCAATAATAGCATTTCAGTTCCTGCGTTAAGTATGATCTAATTTGATCTTTTAAAGTAAAGAAATATTCAACCGAGTTTTTATATCATATGTTTTATAAATTTTACTTTATTCATATTTAAAATATTAATAATATAAAAATTGCTAATACATTTTAACTGAGCTATTATGATTCTTAAATGATTTAATTTATACTTATTCAACTAATTATTCAAATGCAAGAATCATACAATGTTGATTAATATTAATTTCGTATTTATGATAACATATAATAAGGTTGATCTTTCAATCAGTAGATTCAACATAGTAGAACCAATAACTTTTTCTGGTCACAATTTGATATAATTTAAATGTAAAAATTGAATTTGAAAACTTTTAAATTTATAGTTTAATATTTCACACTTATACTCTCATTAAAATATGTTGCTAATCGTGCTGCAAGTGCATAATCTATGTGTGTGTGTATATATATATATATATATATATATATATATATATATATATATATATACACGTACCTGTTTGTCTGCACATGCCATCCTAAAACGCTGATGCAGGGCGTAACAAAGACGATCTGCCTCGAGTGCTCCTCAATCAGAACTATTGTATCGATACTTATTCCGAGATAGCAATCCGTATTTTGATTGCTGTCCTCGAGAATTACCTGCCAGCAGATTGCACCGCGCTGTGAAGCGTCGCAAGAGAGACGAGGCCGGGCCACCGTTTTCTTTTTACTGCTGAACGACAGCATCGCTGTAAGATTAGAATGAGAAGAAGATTTAGAAAATGCTTATTTAGGCGCTATGCATTGAGAAATGATTATTTCAGTCACACCTCGGAGACTCGAATGAATCGACGACGGTGAACGAATAACCCGTGCTATTTGTTTAATTTGAATTACTCCATTTTCAATGACAATATTCTATATGAAAAGTGAAAGATTAAAAATTTGATCGATACGCACGAATAAAAAATGCTGGACAATCTTTTAACGCCTTGAATCGTCTCAAAGCATGATTAAACCAGCATTCGAGCTTTTGTACTTTGACTTTTAATTGTTCCGATCAAATAGCACTAATAATTGCTACTCGAAACTACGTGATTTTTTAACTAATACTCGGAAAAAAAGAAAATAGAATGTGCTGACTAAAATATAGAATTTACAATACGATGTACAATATTGCGGACTGAGCAAGAAATTTGGTGCTTCAAATGAAAAAAGTTCAATCGTATTTTTGCAATATTGTGCATTTTTTAATTTCAAAAAACAACAGCGAATAATTCTTGGAATATATATATATATATATATATATATATATATATATATATATATATATATATCATTCAATGTCATGCTCGAGTTGCCGAGGTAATTGTAACATCGGCAAATAAAATTAACAATATCCGCGAACTCACAGAACTTCTGCCCGGACTCGATCAGCGTCGTTGACGAATAATTGGTCGCGAGATCCTTGAGGTACTCCTGCCGGGTGCGGGTGGCCATCGTGGCGAACTTCTCGGAACGGTGGGCAGCGTTCTCCGCGTTGATCACCTTCGCGAGAATGAAGTCCGCGAAGTGCTTGCCCTTGGAGAAGGTGCCGCCCGCGGGGACGGGGGGTCCGAAGACGGGCACCTCCTTGCTGCGCGAGACCGAGACGCTGTACTGAGTGCTGTCCGTGCACGGATTGATCGCCCGCACGATTATGAAGACGTGCTGGAACTGGGAGCGTATCCTCTTCGGGCTGAAGGGCAGGGCTCCGGGCTCCTATAAAGAGAACGTGAGTCAGAGGCGGTGTTAACGGAGGGGGGCTCATTTTTCTTTTTTCACCTTCTTCCTTCCTTCGTTTCTTTTTTTTTCATTTTTTTTTCATTTTTTACCGTCCCTCGTGCGCCGATGAGTGGCTTCTTCGTGCCGATGCGGCAGAGGTTTATCGAGGCATTTAGAAGAATTGCAGAACATGCTTGTTTCAGTGAGGCATTTAAATATAAAGTATATATATAACGAAAAAATAAAATGAAAAAACTAAGAAAAATTCTAAATTTGCAGATGACTTTAAAATTATTTTTATTTTAATATTTGAACTTATTCGAATTATTTTAACTAAATTTTTGTTCAGTTTTATTTTTATTGATTTAATGATTATTTTTGTAATGGTTATTAAAATTGTACTTTTCAGATGATTATTTATTTATAAGTACATTTATACCAAATTTTTAAATCTCAAGTAAACATGACTATTATTTATAATTACTTTTCAATCATTTAATGTTTTAATTCAATTTCTAATTATTGTTCTTTAATCATTTATAATTATACTATAAATATATCTTTTTTAAAAAAATTTGTTGTAATCGAACATTGCGCATCTTATGCGCGAAAAATTGTCGCATGAACTTAGCGAGTACATTACACGTGTAGTGTAATGTACGTACTATAACCTCATTTACATATTAGAAACCTCGAATTTAATTTTCAACAATTAAAAATGCCTCACTGAACACAATATTATTTTAATTTAAATTAATAAGTATATAAGTTCTTAAAAATACTTTTTTAATTAAGATGATATATATTACATACAAGAAACGTTGGTTGAGTTAATAAATTTTAATATTAATAATATTAAGTCTAGTTAATCTAATAATATTAAGTCTTCTTAATTTAAAAACTATTGAATTAGTATTTGTTTTTAAATTAACAATACGTTCAAATATGTACGACTTGCATTCTCGGTAAAATAATAATTCGAAAGCGATAAATTTAGAACACATCGACTATGGAAAGGAAAAAAACAAGTGTAACTTTGTAGGAAACTCGGGTGCATAAATGTTAGACAAGAAAAAGAGCAGAAAGTGTCGCTTACGCTCTTTTAAAAGGGTCAAACACAATGCAACTATTATTATAATTATATATGTATAAATATGCAAACGGTGCTTTACGAACGCAGTGCTGTAGAACAGCCTTACCTGAAAGACAATCGTGACTATATCGTTGCCGATGTGCCGCTTTCTAAGTAGCTGTTGTCGGTTGTTCGGTGTGAAAGGAAGCATCGTCGAAACGTGGAAAGTGACTTCCGCCCCTCGATGAGTCGCGGCTACCGCGTGAGTTCCAGTCGAATCCGTTCTGGTATCCAATCCAGCTTTGTATCCTTCGAATCCTCGCAGTCTTATTCTTTGGCCTGTTTAATGTACAAAATTGAACTAATATAAATTTTCATTTAATCATCGTTATACCGATTTCTAGGAGATCTCTTTTTCGATGCTTCCTTTTGTCAGCACAAATTAGCTTTTTCGATTAAATTAAAAATTTATCGTTGGAGAAATTTTTATGAAACTTACCAATGGAATCTAAGAATTCGAGAAAAGCTGGGCCGGCATGCTGATTATTGTACATTTCCTCTTCGGTTCTTTGCCCGGCTCTACAGTAGAGAACCCCAACCTTGTACCTGTTGAACAAATAAAAATAATTTCAAAACCTTAAAAATCAGAATTCCCATAAACTATCTTCCATTTTTACAAATGCTTGTTTGCGTGATTTATTTATATTACTTTAAGATTTTTATATAAAGCAGCAATTTAAATAAAAAAACGTTTAAGCCATATAGTACTATCCTATTTGTTAGTATTATATATAATGCTAATGCAAGTTCGTTTTCGGTTATATCAAATGTTTGAGGGTATTGTAGAAACAATGTTCACCGCGGAATTTTTTGATTCTAAATATGGGTAGCTGAAAGTAAACATCGATAAAAAACCTTCCAATGATGGAATAAGGCTAAAATTCTATTTGCAAAAGGTTTAACAACGATGTTTCTTCTAAGACTCCCAGCGTAGTCTTCTTAATAAGCAACTGGTAGGCCTACATTAATACTGACGAACTTACTGCATAACAACTGCTATACTGTCTTTTAATACAAGATTATTATAATTATATAAATAATTACTTTAAAATCTTATATGCAGCTAAATTTAGGATTACAATGTAATGGAAATCTATGCGTGAATAAATCGATGTTTTGACTAACAATGAATTGCAAATCGTAAAAGGAAACAGAAAAAAAGACCAAGTGACTCACCTATTCGACAGACCCTGCTCATCGAGCCTGGCCAGGGCCTCCTCGGCCGGCGGCGTACCCAGCCTCAGGCAGGCCATCTGCACCTCGGGCGCGACCAGCTCGAGGAGCTCGCGCATCGGCAGCTTGCTCGGCTGGTGAGGCCTGCCACCGGGCAGCGCCTCCTCGGGTATCGAGCCGCGCAGTGTGAGCAGCTCCGAGGTTCTCACGACGAGCCGATACTGCTGGCCGTCCTTGCGAACGCTAAGGGCGACCGGGCCGAGCTGCTCGTCCATGCCGAACCAATTCTGGTGCTCGCGGCCGAGGAAGTAGCGCCGATAGTAGTGGGCCCCCTCGTCGACGCTCTCGATCGGCAGAGGCCGCTTCTGCAGGGGGCAGGTGTACTTCCATAAGGTCTCGCCGGGCGGCGGCTCGAGGACGCTCACGCCGTAGGCGAGACCCGGCCGGTGGAGGCCGCTGCCCTGGAGGCGGCGCGTCAGGACGACCTCTCGCTCACCCTCGCCCCCGGTCTCGTTGCGGAAGAAGGGACAGGACTCGAGGAGGTCATTGCCTACTTCGCGGGCGGTTGATAAATGTTAAATAGATTACAGTGTGCAACAGAAATTTAATGTATAGTATATAATATATTGTGCACTGTACTTGTTTTTACTTATGAATACTATGTGTAATTATTAAAATAACCAATTCGTATAATTATGTGAAACTAATAGAAATTCTACTTTATTTCTGACGACGGAAAAAAATTCATTTCATTTATTAAATTTATTTATTGTATTTAAACATATATTAAAATTGGTATAGAGACTAGAATTATGATTAGTTTTACTCTGTGATTATAGGATAAATCATATAAACGTATCAGACTTTCAATGAAAAATGATTAATTGATGACAATACCGTGCTTTACTATCATTAATCTTTTTACCATACTGAAATTTGCTATATTTTTTCTTTAAAATATTCGTATATTTAAATATTAAAAACGTAAATTTCTTAAACAAGACTATGATCACGATTAGTTTACGAGCTTGACAGGATGTGCAAATATAAATCTAACAACGATAGATCAACAGTTATAGGTGATGGATTTGGTACAAATTATGTCTAATCTCTGATATTTAAAGTTAAGCCTCTGATATTACCAACATGTAATACTTTCATATTTAAAGTACTTCTTTTAATAGTGTTGTATATACTGTGTTAAAAGAAATATTATGAGTATGAATATTTTGAATATTAGAATATACGAGATATATAATGGACATAGTTTGACACAAGATTAAATATATCTGGGTGCCAAAAGTAGGAAGTTTCATCAATAACAACTTCTCAGACTATACAGTTTATCACATTCAATAAAAGGAATGCATTAATAGATAATCAAGCATGTACGATATCATGGAAACAAAATTTGCACTGGCTCATTTTTTAAATAATCATAATATTACTTCGCGCAATGTGTACCCAATTAGTCACGCATGTCTGATGGCTCTTCTTATAAGAAAAAAATGTTATAATTACTTGAGTATTGTATTATATATATATATTTGACTAGTGATGACTTCAGTTGAAACAATATTATGGTTTCAGTAAGTTTTATGTAAATAGTTGATGTGTAAAATATAATGATGGGTGATACTTTTGAAATATAGAAAGAAAAATGAATACTGCATATACTCAAAAGTCAAATGGATAGTACTTGAACAATCAAGCCAATTAACTAATATGCCTTTAATATAAAAGAATATTATTACATCTTACACACTTTTAGTAATACCTTCTAGCAAATTTAATATACTCCATTCAAATTTAATTTGTCAAATCAATTTGGATACAAAATAATATTGCATAGGCTAAATTATCTAAATAAGACGACTGTTACACAATATCGATTATATGTTTGCGGCTTTGGAATCTTTAATAAATAATTTTATCTTTATGAAATTCCGTGTTATTGTCATACAAACTTTATGAATTATCTCATCACACCGACTGTTTACATTGAATATTTTTATGAAAATATCTCAAAACGTTTCAATAGAATCTCTTTATTGGCCACTTATTCTTCTAAAACGAATTTACGACAAAATACGCTATGAACATCAAAGACAACGGTAAGCAATTGTTTCACTGTCCAACGTCTCTTGGGTGTTTTGGTTTTCACTCCTTTTCTTCTAATTCTGATTATTATTATCCGATTAACACGTCATGATAAGAGATTAATGTCTCTAACTAGATATCACCCACCTTATGAACGCGAGACCAGAATTCATACCTTTCAACATCTCTACAGCGACCTGTTTACTATACCGTTTAAAAGATAATATTGCTCTATCGTAATGAACACAGTGATAAACATGTTACATGAAGAAATCGATCGAGATCACATTTATGTTTGGTATAATCATAAAAGGAACTTCAACAAAGAAAAATTGTTAAAAACTTTGGCTACTTATTTGTCAATCGATCAACGCTTATGATAGTCTTAATTAAAGTCTATAATATATTCAAATTTCATTATCATTACGTAAGAATCGCCCAGTTATTGTAATCATTAAAATACATGTCGTAGTCAAGTAAATATAACTGTTCCTTTCTCTGTATAACGCGCTTGCAATAAACCAATGAATATCATAAGTCGTTATAAAATTCATCAGCAATTACATAGCTCTAAAGCAATGTAATAACAGTGAAACTCACCTTTTCCATCGCCTGAATCTTCCTCGGGTGCCTCGTCGGGAGTGGAAGCTCTGAGCGAGCTTGCAGCCGACGCACCCGTCGCCGTATTTCTCCGCCTCGCCAATAGAATTCCCCTGAGCTTGGCAGCGTATCCCAAGTTGGCGGTTAGCGACTGGCAATCATAATGGGCAAAAGCCCTGCGCCGGTGCCGCTCCTCTACGTCGGCCGAGACTACGGGGCTCGTGCACGAAGAAGATGATTGCTCCTCGGTGGCCAGTGTGATGGCGTTACCGGTGCTCGCCGCTCGGGGCTTACCGCTGCCCCAGAGACGATTCAACTTCAGTCGCAGCTTGGGACTCGAGCCACTGGGCCCGCAAACCTCGTCCACCTCCGGAGATTGTGGATCCGTACCCGGCACCGACTGATGGTGCTGTTGTTGTTGCTGCTGCTGCAGCAGGTGTTGCTGATGGTGATGATGGTGGGACTGGCGGCGCATCAGAAGCTCCGACGCGATTGGGCTACGCAGAGCGGCCGTGGGATCACCCGGCCGGAAATCCTGCAGCATCGCCAGCAGGTTATCGTTCATCGAAACGGACTGCGCGACGACGTCGATGCTACCTGTTGGTTTTAACAAATGAAAATGAAGAAGGGCAGCTAAAGAAGGATGTATGACTTGTCAATAGGCGGGCCGCAGTGGAGGTGCGGGTGGATGATGGCTGGGATTCGTATTTTTATTATGATAGATATATTTAAACAAATTTGGAGCAGAATTGTTGATAATTCGCTCTGTATATGAGAAAGATGATTAGGAGCAATATGATTTTGATCCAGCAGTAGACTCGGACATATAAGCAGTTGTAGTACCTATTGCTGGAATAAACATTTGTCTTTTAATTAGGAATCATTAAATAAGAGCGTATTCTCTTGTGATTAATGAAGGATTTTGATTTGATACTACAATGTCCGATTAATAGAAACCAATAACTTCAACGATAAATAAAATGAAACTAATTGTACTACAAGTACTTTATTATATAGAAAAGTTCGTGCAATACATAATTGCTCAGAAATTACACAGTTCAATAATATTTTTCAGTTTGAAAGAATTGTATTTTTGTTACTGCTTTGCAATATTTATTAACTTTCAAAGGGCTGAAATCCGACTTTTGGTGCAATGCCACTAACCTTCAAATATTTGACGTCGATTCAGACCTTTATCATATTGTACATATATAAATCATTTTTCTATAGAAACAAACTTTTTTTTTTAATTCTTCAAGTACCGGCCCTATACAGGTTAATAAAAATGATATAATTTTTATAAAGAGTTTATGGCAGTTGCGTTTGTTAACTGATTTTGAACATTCCGCACGTTATGAACAAGTTTTCTTGCCACAATGCTTGAAAATTCTGCAAATTTTCTATCAATATTCGAGTTATTTAAGAACATTTTGTGTGCAATCGGCATATTATCGTTCACGGCTAAACCTGCCTATATTATTATATAATAATACTTCTTGAATTTTGTTAGAACATTTGTACATTGTCCAGACGTTGACCTAATGTAAACTGGATAATGCTGAAATTTCAAGCCGTATTCGGAACAACTGATATGATAAACAAGTCATAAAAACTTGATTGATGAAAAAACTAAGAACCGTAAAAATCCTTATTGGTAAACATTATATTTTATTCCACAATAAGTAAGACATTTTTGTAAACCACAAACTGTCCATAAAATGATCATTTATTATCCTATATTTATATTTACTGCACTAAAAACGTTATTTTCCGTATTAATTGAATAAGGAATAATAAATACCAAATTTTATTCGATTCATAAAGAACTTCAAATATTGTTAAACAGTGTAACTCATGACAGTAACTGAGTAATCCATACTAATTCTCTAAGCAGTTTATAAACGCGAAGAATAATGAAAATTTATACGTTTTGACGAAATTTTAATCTCATTATAGATATGTGCAGTATACTACGCAATTAATCGTGATATTTTGATCATCATGAGCATTTGTATAACTTATGGCTTACCAAGCATCGCACCTTCTGTCACAGTGAGCAAATTAACAAAAAAATTGTCGTGTGATTAAAATATATCTGGTCTGTAGTATTAAAAACGATCAACTATTGTTTTTTTCAAATATATTTAATTATAAAAATTTAGTATCCCAGTAAAAAATCTAGAGTACTCGTTAGTCCATTATAAGTGTTTCATATTATCAGAATAAGATAAAAGCAATATGCAAACGTACCGTGAGATCCATACTCCCGGCGTAGTGGCGGCTCCGGGATACGGGAACCCGGGTCCGGACTGTGTGGAAGCTCGAGACTGGAGTTGGAACGGTGTAGGGCGAGCCCGCGGCCGATGCGGCTGCTCGGCCCGATGCTGCCCCCGCCCCCGATGCTGCTCCCGTTCATCTGAAGGCTAACGATCATCTCGTCATTCTAGAAAAGAAATATTTAATATTAATATTATAATATATATGTATATTATACAATAAGGGTCGCTTTGTCGAGAAATAATATAATAGAAATTACACTAAGATTCTTTCTGTAAATATGGGATTATTGGGTAATTCTTATAGAGTCTTTTATATATTAATATAATATAAAGCTTGGTAGTAGGAATTCAAACATTGATATATTTAATTGATATAGAAACTTTTTATTTCTTTTATTATATTGGCGTTTATACAGTCGCACATTAGCTGCATATTAGATAATTCCATGGTATATGTCATATACAAAATGCTCAGAAACACATTTTCTCCAATTATATACAAAAAGTTCTTTTTTATAAAGAGACAATAGAATTTTCTATATTTCAAAACGTATACATGTAAAAGATATTCTTGAAATTACAATCGATAAGGAGGGCATTAGCTAATAATAATTGTAGCGAAAATCATAAGAGAGGATTCAATTATTCAATTAAATGCCGACAGGAGATACCTTTTCTGTATATATATATATATATATATATATATATATATATATATATATATATATATATGGGGAAGTTTGTCAACAGGTGGGCGTCCTGCTGCCCCTCGAGTTTGGACATCGTAACATCTCTTTCGAACGCATGCGCGCAGAAATGAGCCGCATGAAACGGAAAGGAAAATGGGGGATAGGGTCCTGTCGCGCCGCTCGCCTCGCCGATAATAGGATACGCGAGATTCAACAACTGTATATAATACATACATATACATAATATACACTATGCCGCGCTTCTCACCCCATCTTTCCTAAAAATACATATATATATATATAAAATCCAGCTTATGTGCGAAGAATTACGACGCGCCGACGACAACGGGGTGCGGCTGGCTTGCATGTGGAAACTAAGGGAGGATATAATAAAAATGTTATTTATTCGATGGTGGTAGTCCATCGTGTATTGTTTTTTCATTTTTTTACCATATAGATGTGGATCTTACATGGTTGCAGTTAGTTAAATATAACGTGTTATTACCTTATATATAATATATAAGGTAATAACAATCCTCTTTAAACTCGTTAATTTATATTTAATCTACAATGCCACTAATCTACAAGCTACAATGAATTTATTTTCATTACGATAATAATGAAAGAGGGTCACGCGAGCGATGGTTGCCAATATATATATATATATATATATATATATATATATATATATATATATATATATATATATAGACAATATGATAATGGTGCTCTTTTACTTGGTCTGTAAGTGTCTGCAGAATAAAATTGCATTCGCTAACCGACGACCGGGAGGAAGCGATCCAAGTATCCCCTTCCGATCGAACAGCTTGGATCAGCGCGAACGACCTTTATACAGCGCGAATTCACCTCGTATCCATAATATTCGTTTCCGCGTCATCGAGTTCACCGTACATATATATACATATACAGAAGCGTCCGGTGATTCGGTTGCAGCTTGCGCCAGGAGGCGTATTTCGCACGCGCGCAGGCGGCGTGGGCACGGATAGCTTATAAATATACGCGTTTAAAAAAGAAACGTACAGAAACACATTTTAGTGCGTAGCCTCATCGCGAATTTCCAGAACCGGATGTTATGTATACACCGATGTAGAATACACTCTATATATACAACTTACGGCGCGCTCGTGCGGTATGGCAAAATTCGTTTGCGTCAGCATCGTCAGTGACGAGATCCACCGGAAGTCCGTCGTACGGATAGTGCCAATGTATACAAGATACGTGCGATTTATGTACCCAATATAAACTTTTGTTTATTTAATAGAAATGGAAAAATTTCATTTTCATGTGTTGACCAAGTATTACTTTTTAATGGGAAAAGAGTTAATTAAGCGAACATCAATGGTTTAATAAATACTATTTAGACTGTGCTCTTCATTTACAACGAAAATTAAAAGTTTATATAGTAAATTTAAGCGCTCTCGGAAAACACATTGAAAATTTTATGAAATTGTTATCGTTGAAATCGCTTGAGATAGAATAGTAAATGAAATTATCGGAAGACAGTGCATTTGCTACTTTTTTTTTGCAGGAATATTTGAAAATGAGAGAGTTATGTTCAAATGTATTATGGATCTTATTTATCTGAACATAAAATATTTTATTCCATTGATTGTCGACTGTCGGACAGGACCACGCCCAAAACCCAATTGAGAGTCGTCATTAATTCCTTCTTGAAAGTTATACGGAGGTAACAGTAGTCGTACCTCCGTAAAAAAAGTATCCACAGATGTCAAAATATTTAATGATGTTTCAAGAACATTGCACTAAGCGTCAAGATCGCATCTTACCTCTGACTGAACTATGTACCTCTAAATCTAAAATTTTTCGTTTTTGTCGAATGCCAATGTGAAACATAGAAATTTTTATTTAACATAACTTTAACGTGCAATAAACTAAAAGGTCAAATCTAAGCTTATATTGAAGATGAGGATTATTTCACTAAAAATTACTTAAGCCATAACCTGGACCTTCGAATATACTTTGCCTATAATAAAATATAGAGCCGTCCCAGGGCTTAATTGACACCCCTTATATATATATATATATATATATATATATATATATATATATATATATATATATATATAAATCGCAGCTCGAACATTAACCAGGTCGATCTCTCGCTCTGTTTGTCTTCAAGCACATATATACATAATATAGTTTTAATCTAATGATGCGACAGTACAGATTTTCACAAGGCTTCATTCTCGTGCGCACACATACGAGAAACTCTTTCCTTCGTTCTGCACGACACTTTCTATTTGCATTATCGTCTAGACCAGAAAAGTGCGTTTATTATTTAAAAAAAGTGGCGCCTTAGCCAGTTTTATGGGACGCTCGTAGCGCGGAATCATATGTATAGGGATCACTTTGTAATTTGACCTAGTTTATAATTAATGTTATTGTTTCTAGTTTGGTTACATCTTTAATTCTCCTCTAATTAAGTGCAGTATGCCAGGGTAATGTAAAATAAAAAAACCTTGCGTTTTATATACAAATTATATACAACATCTTGTTAAGTTTGAAACGGTACTATAATTAGAAAATTAAAACTTAAAAATTGTACTTATGTCGACTGTTTTGAATTAATTTAATCAATATTTTTATCGGTCTTACAGTCTTTATACGATAATATATTATACTAATATAATGACAGCTTACAATCACACCCGAAGAATCTGAAACAGAAATTACTACTAAAAATAAAATTAAACTAATTCTATGTTAGCAAAGAAAGGTCGACCTGACTGCCTCCACCACCTTTAAATTTAAATTTACCGAAAATTTACCGCTATGGTTCATGTTCAAGTAGTAATTATCCTTTACTAGCATAGAATATAGTTGATGTTTATTATTTTTATTATGTTTAATTTTTACTCTAATTTTATTTTATTTTTAGTAGTTGAATTTCCTTTTCACATTCCTCGGGTGTGATTGTTGTTGTATTGTATCTAATATAATGACAGCCTGACTGTTATTATAGTAGTATAATATATTATTATGTAAAGACTGTATGAATATAATAAAAAAAAGTAAAGCAATCTCAATGTGAATATTTTTTTCTTTGCAATTTAAAAAAAAATCACTGCTTCGTAATAATGAAACATATCTGATAAACATTGTCTATTTGAAATATTTCAATATTATAATAAAAAGCTGGAAAAATGATTATTTTCTCAAAAATTTTAAGCGATTCGGATATGCTTAATTTAAAAAGAATCGTTTTTAAATTAAGTTTAGAAACTTCAAGAGATTGATTTGAATGAATCAAATTAGAACTGGGTGATTCACCGATTTCAAGAACGCTTCATTCACGGAATTATCAAGCGCAGGCAAATATAGTCGCTTAATAGTTAACGTTATCTGAACTGCACTCTTAATTTGTTCTTCTTTGAAAGAAAAAATCTGTATCACTTATAAAATATTATATTTGAAACTTATAAACATTACTTATAATATTGACGGAATTATATTGGCATAGGCCTTTCAACAAGGTTCAAAATTATTACAATATTTGTGAAAAACGTCATTTTTATTAAAGTCGAATATATACGCCTAATAATGAAGAATTATGAGAAGACCAGGTGTAATTTATTAATCTGTACACATGGCGACTTTCTTATATTCTTACAGGAAGTTGCACAGTGTTGAAACGTTGTCGAACAACAGTATTCAAACGTTTCGTAGTTCCTTCCGCTTTGTTATTTTTAATAATCTACAAAAATCTTCAACGCTGTTGATCGGCTGATTTGCAGTATTCTGAAACTGATGTTTGTATATTTATAATTAGCCTTATTTCAAGCCAAATGTCACTTATTTGAACATATTTATGTACCCAAACAGTGTCGTTCTATTTATGTACCTAAAAAGTGGTGTTAATAAGCGATGGAGGTCTACAGCGTGTTTGTAAATAAAGCACATGTAGATTGTTACAGCACTGCTTATATCCATTAATCAAAACCGGTATTTCTAGTCCGATCACCGAATTACTATTCCGTCGCTCCAGTGCTCGCTCATCGTAGGTCTCACTATGATCCCTTACAACTGCTCCTTTTATGAGCAAACTATACTTCAAGTTAGCAGAACAATTGGAAAAACATCATAGGCCATTAAAATTGTAAAGTCGAACCTTGGTCCCCGAAAATTATAAGAAAATAGATATAATTCTGGGGCTCATGTACTAATCCAACTGACGAATATTCTTGATTTTTAAATACTTTTAAGCCCTAAAAGCATTTTTTTTTCATTTTTTAATTACTCGTCTGCGCTTATTCATTCTGTAAATATGAGATTTTTTTCATATTTCATATTTCAATTATTACTTGTTCCATCTTTGAAATGGAAGGTCAAATCTCGCCCTTGATCGCCTACGTGTTCTCGCCGTGTCTGACCTCGCGCGCCTCTGAGATTACGTTATAATAAATTAACTATATATGCGAATTAAACTAGCGTTCATTGGCAACGACAGTGTATTATCCAAGAAGAATGACGATAGTACGCCTGTCAGGAGGGATTACCGTCAGCGGAGAAGTTGACAAATCAAGGGGATGATTCGATTTCTGTACGATAATATTTTGACCGCTATTTCAAAATTTTAAGGGTCCGTTTAGGGACAATAATATGAAAATGAAATCTGTTCCGATCAAATAGCGAAGTAAATTTTTACCGACGTATTAAAAATTACTCCGTTTTAAATAGCATTATACGCAAAGAGTAAATTAATGTGAATTTTAGTTAATCGTAGGCGACGAATTTCTATATATTATAAACTGATCTAATTATTCGTTATGTTTTAAAGCGTTTTCAATTTCACATCATTTGTAAATATATAATAGTATTTGAAACAGAGCGCTATCTTTTAGTTAATCGGCATAAAATACAACTTGGCTTCCCGTTTGGTTAAGAGAATTAAGCGCTGAAGAATTTGAAAGTTTTTTAAATAAAATATTTAAGATAGAGATATTTTCCAAAATTGTTTTTATAATTTTATTTTCTAAATCAAGTATAATATAATCCAAAAAATTTTCATTTAAAAATCTGAAGGTATATTGTTCCCACGAGTTCTGTATTATCTCGACAACAGTGTTCCCATGAGTACATGTAAACCAACATGTAAATATGATTGCCGAATCCCTTAGACTTGTCTCAGTCTCCATCTCCAAAACGAGTCAAATTAAATCGAATGAATCTTTCCACGATGTTCATTGCATAAAACCTATCTTTTTAAATCGTGTTTTTCAGTGTCATAAAAGCAAACTCTCAAGGAATCTCTCCTCGATTAAATTAAAATGAAATACGAATGAAAATTACACAAACGCAAATTTATTCAAACGCTTGAATTCGATTGATTGCAAAGCAAGCGTCAATTCAAGCAAAAACAAAATTCCTATCGAGGTTCGCGAGCGAAGCCCTGCGGATAATGTACGATACCGACGGGATGCATATAGAATATACAAGCGCGCGAATCGTCAGCCTCGTGCACGAGGTCATTCGCACGCGAGTCGTCTCTAAGTCTCATTGACACTTGAAAAAGCCTTCGAGTCCCGTCGAGCTCGCGAAGCCCGCGCCGTGCCGCGCCGCTCGACGGGAAAGTTTTTCTCGGCATTGAAAACCGGTTCCCATCATCATCGCACGTTATTCGACTGTTTCGAGGACAAGCCCTTTTGTAGGATGATTTAATATTATGCAAATAATATAAGGCTCGGTGAGTAACTAGAATTCTCGAGCCATTTGTGTGTGTGTGTGTGTGTGTGTGTGTGTGTGCGCGCGCGCGCGTGTATGCCGAGAGGAATGGAGTACATTCAAAATTATTACGTCACATCACACGACGCGACGTACACTCTCCACACAAATGACAAAATAATGAATTTCGCATTAATGTATATTATAAAACCTCTCGAACAATTCATATCAAAATTCTTAATTCTTTGTATATGTATGCGTTAACGCAGTGCAGTACCGAAATAAATAAAAAATATGTTATAGCACACGCGTTTGGGCGCTGAATACTAGATATGTATAATTATACGATCGAAAGCATCGTTACGCTCGCTATATATATATATATATATATATATATATATATATATATATATATATAATTTCTTTTCCTTTTGCTGCGTATTTTCATTATAATATTGCAAAACAGTCCCAGGAGGCAGTCGAGCGCGTCGCGCGTGCGCGCTCGGTCGTAACGCGCAAAAGTGCAAGTTATGAAAATGAGTCGATTGAGTACATATATAGGAGAAAACGCATCAGGAATCAGACGTCCTAACATGTTAAATTGAAGAGTGGAGGAAGACAGCGCAGATACGAACCCGCCACTCAGTTTATTTATTTATTTATATTTATATAATTATTATTATCATCGTTATCATCGTCTTCATCATCATCATCATGATCATCATCTAATTTTAATGATTGAAATATATGAAATAATCATTACTATTCTTCGCACTATCTAACTGAAAAATAAAAAGCCTTTTTATACTTTGCCACCAATGATAATAAAAGAATTAATTTTATTGTAAGAATTAGCAAGGTTGTCTAATTCTTGCAATAAAAAAAGAATAAAAATTATTCACAAATTAAAAAAAAAGTTGAGCAAGATGAGTATACATCCAAAGATAACGCCAAAAAAATCAATTATTATATTAGATCAGACAGTATTATTCATAACTACTTAACAATATCAGATTAAAGATTTCTTGATTTTTATTATTCTTGCGCCTTCTCCTCTACAAATGCACTTCCGTCGAATTTTTTCTTAAAAAATAATTTTGCATTAAATATTTCAACTTCTCGCAATTATTCCTTAATATGTTTTTTTTATTCCCGTAAAAGTTATACAGAGACTGTTTAAAGAGAAATGGAAATTCAGAATTGGAAATTTAGCATTCCCCTGTACATATATTAGAAATATGCTGGTGTCCGTCACGCATCGGCGTATCGAACTCTCCCTCCCTTCCTCGTTCCCTCTTCGCTTGAGGAGCTCACGCGATGTGCATTCCGCGCATTCTCCCGTATTTTACGAGAGCGTCGAATCGTCGTGGTCCGTTGCTTTTTTTCGAAACTTCATTGTACATGGCCGCGCAAATTCGCAAAGAGAAAATATTCTATTGGACAAAAGGAAACCATTTCTCCGACCAGAGGCTCTTTATACTTCTTTTGTCAAAGCGATTAATAATATTTGTAATATGTTAAAAATATAATTTTGTGTTTTTTTTATACCTGCATGTTAATAACGAGAATTTTTCCTCGAATTTTTACGCTTCAGTAGATATATATTTGCCTTTTTTAAATAAATATAGTAATAGTTAACCATAGGTAATCAATTTATACATTTATATTAAATGTTACAATCCATTTAAAAAAATGCAAAGAACAGTACTTTATGTTTTTACTAATAAAATAAATTATATCATAATTCTTATCGATCATTTACATAATTTTGCCATTATAACTGTTCTGCACCAATATCTATTAATGTCAAACAGATTATTATCGCGTTGCTTATTTTCTAAAAAATGTTTTATGATGAGATAGATAGCTAAAAGAAGGTAAATAAAATTATATATACAATCGTTTCGTCTGTTTACGATTATAAATTTCTGAAAATCTACATGACCTTCTTTCCACAAGTCTTTGTCGTCTCTTTATGAATGTTTATCAACCCTTCGATTCAGTATACAAAAGTACTGAATGATTTCCTTATATCGCGACACTGAGGTTGAAGATACATTTATCGATAAAATCAATGAACGATAAAATCCGCGCACGTTCGCGCACGCACGACAGTATTCGACAACTTTTAACGTATGTAATTTATATATATATATATATATATATATATATATATATATATATATATATATATATATGTACTACTCGATGTACTGTGCTGCACACGTCAGCTTGCCGAATGAATCGAGTACAAATTTTCATGCGCGTACTGACCATAATAGCAGATATAGTCAAGCAATATGAAGAGGAAGTATAATTTATGTGACACAATTGTACAACTCAGAATGTAATTCATTTTGCTATATCAGTACATAGAATGAAGTTTTATTACAGAAGTGCCAATTAAGTCGCATCTCGATATAAAATTTTTAAAACTGGATGTTCCTATATATTTTTATGTTTATTGAATTTCAAAATTGGTATCGTAATAACATTCGATCAAGAATTTAGGTATTACTTAATACTATCAGTCGATACTTCCACATAACTTTTCATCTGTACTAATTATAATATGGCCCAAATCTTATTACTGTAGAAATCATCGACGTTCGTCAGCAACTTTTTGATTGTCAAGTTCTTTAAACCGAACGAGTAAACACATTGATTATGATATATTAATTGTTCTGAAAAATCAATAGCAAAAATGAAATATTTTATTACAAATATTCTTATTTACTGCCAAAATTCGCTGTCAAAGCAGGAATTCCTATTTATCCTAACTTAGATTTTTCAGATTTTATCGAAGAATTCCTAACTTGATTTCAATACATATGAAGACGCTACATAAGTAGGCAATGTCCACTCGGATCTGCAAGTTAATCATAATGACGCAATCTGATAGGAATATGAAGTTGAACCTAAGTTAGGGAAATTCTCGGATAAAAGAGCTATTAATTGCCAACGCAAAGGATCAACTATAGATGATCGTTTCTTTCTTTAATTTGCGCTTTGTATAATATGGTTTTTATTCTATTTTTACTTTATATCTTACTCTGTTCTAATATATGAAACAAATCACCAAAGTATTTCGATATTCAGCACAGAAAAAATCTGGTTGTTACATACATTATACACAACTTTCCTTTATTTACCATTTTCACTGTTAGTTTATACACTCATTACACTAAATTTTAGCTTTGTTCAAAAAGTTTTTCAACTAACCATCCTAATCTCAACTTATGATATGCATACTGTTTTTGAAATTGTATTTAACAATACAACGCGTGATATTTATCTTTTGAATTGTATACAGAGTGAAGTAAATATATAATATATTTCGAACTTGCAAAGCTAAAAAACTTAAATCTCTAAGATTTTTCTTGCAATTTCACGGAATTGTAAAGTTCCATTTTTTTAAACATAACGTAAAACATAAAATAAACGTGTAGCGGGATTATCGCAAAATTTATTATTATGCAGCCATTGATTTACTCATATACACATAAATCACCAACTACTTCCTCGTGATGCCTATTCATTGAAAGTAACTTAACTGAAAATCGATAGTAACTTAGTCACGTTTAGCTAGTTGAGATCCTTTACATTATCTGAAAAACAGTGTTACTTCAAAATAAGGTGATTTTTTTAAAGCTTTTCGAGTTTATAAAACAATTATGTAACTATATATTATAACATCAAATTTTCTAACTCCTAATTCAACAGGTGAGCCTCCACCTCAACATTATGTGTTAAGCGGTTATATCCAATTCAAAAAATACCCTCCTAATCAAAAAGATGAGATTTGGAGCTTTAATTTAGTAGTATAATTTGGCTCATTTTTAATAGAGTTCCAGTGTTAGGCGAAAAATGGTTTTAAATGTGAAACTAACTTATAAAATGATACCATACTTTTTTGAATAGTGATAGATAATAGTCAGAAAGTAATAGAAAAATACCTTCCCAATCGTGTGGGCGTGCCAGAAGCCCAGTGTCCGACGTATCCGGGTAATCGCCGGAAGGCACTTATAATGATGGCGGTAGTGCTTAAATGACCGGAGCGGTTCGGGGTGGGCACGTCCGCGTCGGTATGTAAATTAGGATCGATGATGCGCCTTTCAGACTAAAGCGGTACCGAGTACCCGCTTCTTATCCGCACGCATATATATATATATATATATATATATATATATATATATATATATATATATAATACTCCGCTGACGGAGGGTCGCAAAGCGGTTGTGTGACTCAATCCGGAGGAATGTGCGACGGACTCACATCGGCTATTTGGGCGGTCGTCGAGAACATTGGCTATCATCAGGGATCGTTGAGTGTCTGAGTCCGTGAGTACAAGAGAGAAAGAGAGTGAGAGAGAGAGAGAGAGAGAGAGGAGAGAGAGAGAGAGAGAGAGAGAGAGAGAGAGAGAGAGAGAGAGAGAGAGAGAGAGAGAGAGCGAGAGAGAGGGGGGTAGAAGGACAGAGCGGGGAGAGCGTGTATTTGTATGCGAAACTTGATGAGAATGCGACATCGAGTGGTGGTATAGCTGGCGGAGGCGGTACCAAATAAGAGCGTGAAGAAAACATCTTTTCGGACTAAAATGGATGGATTCTTGCTTTATAAACAGGCAAGAACATGTCGATCGCATGTTCTTGTAGTTGCGAACCAACGGCATCGCATTCATATAATTGTATTACTTTGAAATAGTAAAAATCTTCGATAAATATTTATTTTTAAGAATTTTTCGAAAGTTGATTTGATGTGTTTTTATCAAAATAAACAGAATGTCATTATACGTAATTATGCTGTTTTTTTAAGATCTACTGTATTATAATAACGCGATAATACGACAGAACAATAATTAATTATCTCTATAGATTAATAGGGACGTTCCCAATCTTATCTGATTAATACAATTAAATTCATTAATCGACGGGAGGAAAATTGATGATTATTTTAGGAAAACATTTGATTATATATATATATATATATATATATATATATATATATATATATATATATCAGTTTTTTTAGAGATATGGACAAATTTACGAAAGTTTAAAAAAATACATAAATAAAAATTTATAAATCATTAAGTTTCTGTATTTACTAATGTGCAAAAATTCAACTTTTCTAAAGTACTTAAACTTGTCTTTTCCTTGCTTTTCTTTTGGACGTGCGAGAAATTGATATTATCTACCAACGAGAAATTCGATATACTTTTTTTTCTACACTTTTTATTCTTTTTAAACAATCGAAATATTAAGAGAAACCGACTTGCATTTTTTTTTTTGTCTTTTTCTTTTTTCTTTGTCTTTTATTTACGAAGACTTGGCTTTCTCACACTTTGCCGTTTACGTTATTCTTCAACGTATACGTAAAAACATGGCATAAATCTTAATGCATCTCAAGACTTCGAATAGTACGAATGGGGAATTCTATTTAAATGAGTATGTGCTATGCACTCTATACCTAACAATTCCATCCGTCAGAGATCTAGAAAGATATTTTCGACAATACTCGTTTCCCATCATAGAAATTCTCTCGTTATAGGAACTACCTATTATTAACAACAACGTTATATACTCTTGGAAAAGGGAAAAACCCAAGGGAGTGAGAGAGAGAGAGAGAGAGAGAGAGAGAGAGAGAGAGAGAGAGAGAGAGAGAGGGAGAGAGTGGAAGAGGGAAGGAAGAACTTTCGCCAACGCATATCTTTATACTTGCAGTAAGCGAAAAAAGAGCTTTGGAACGCACGGCGTGCCATGGCGACTCTCTCACGCCCGTCGCATTTTAATGCGCGCATCAGAGAATAGAACTTAGTCTATATAGTCGTTGGCGCAAAGGCGCGTTGCGAGGCTGTCGCAGATGTCGAGGTACGGAGGTGCATCGGCAGCGCGAGCAGGCAACTATCGGGGCCTTGAAAAAAACGCGGCGCAATTATCTACGCTACGGCCCATCCCCGCAATTCTTCTGATCCTCAACGGTTATCTTGAGGAATGTATCATATATATATATATATATATATATATATATATATATATATATATATATATATATATGGGTGTATATATGTAATAGCAATGGTTTCGATAAGCGATGTATTTCTCTCCGGCAAAGCCCTCGAGACGATAATGTACCCAAAGCCAATAGTTGTCATTTATTACTTGCGTAAAACCGGTAAAACCGAGTATGGTGAATAGTGTTAGACGCACGCGTATGCGTAGAGAAGGAAGGAGCTGAAGATTTTCTAAAAGACTATAATTTGGTATCAAATAATAATAACCGTCTGCAATAGCTTGCGAATGAATTCCTCGGTTTTCAACAATGCTGTTTTTACGATTTTTATCGGCAAACTATAAATATAATTATTTATGAAGAGACAGTTTTATACAAAAATATTTGGACAGTCAAGCATAATTAATAGAAAGGTAGTGAGAAAAGTTTCCTGTCTGAACTAGAAGTAGCAGTACTAGATCTAATTTTTAGATGATTTACATACGTGATATCTTACAGTACTATCTCTTATTCGCTTTTAAAAATTCTCAATTCAACGACTTTGATAATACGCAATGGGCTGACAACTGAACAGCACGCCATGATTTCACATAAGCCACGATGGCTTATGTGAAAATTTCAACATCTGAGAAACTACCGGTCATCAATTATATCTATTGGAAACACCTAAAAACAATGGTCATACGGATTGTCAAACTATCGCCCTGCGCTGCCAAACGAATTGGATGGAAAGAAAGTGAGTGAGTGAGTGAGTGAGTGAGTGAGTGAGTGAGTGAGTGAGTGAGTGTGTGTGTGTGTGTGTGTGTGTGTGTGTGTGTGTGTGTGTGTGTGTGTGTGTGTGTGTGTGTGTGTGTGTGTGTGTGTGTGTGTGTGTGTGTGTGTGTGAGCAGTAAAAATAGTAGAAAAGATGGAGGGCTTTGAAATTCGGTGCTGCTTAACCGGAAGTCAGGCCCATCCACCCTAAAAGAGTAAAAAGAAGTAAGAGATAGCGTGAAAGGAAGGGAGTCGAATAACTCATCTCCCTCATCGTATGCGCGTTTTGTGGACGATCCGTAACACAAATTTACGCAGATACATAAATATCCTCTACTGTTACAAAGTTATTGACTTAATTGTACAGTTAATACCTACGTGATCATTTAATTGGTGTAGAATCACAAAGCGCCAAAGTTCCGAATGGAAGTACTCAGACAAGCAAAATATAAAAAAAAATTGTCAAAAGTTGTCAAAAATCAAATTAATTTGTTTCTAAGATTCTAAGTATTTTATCCATAAAAAATGCATTTCAACACGTAAAACTGTTAAAGCGTTTTAAAAAGTTTGGCATCACGAAGTCGTCGCGATCGACTAGAACATTGTAACTAAGGATATTGATGATTATTCGTGATAAAGTATCATTTGATTGTTCGACACTTATGACAGTTTGTTTTCGAAAAAAAATTTTAGCCATAAAAGGGAAACACTATGCTGACATAGATACTGTATCTAAAAGTAAATTAAAATGCCACTCGATAAATTTCTTAAACGCGTAAAGTGCTGTATTCAATCGGAACAACATTATTTGAAAGCTAATCAATACAATTAATAAAAATAATAAATGCTATCTATTAGATTTTAATTATCTTAGAAAGTTTAAATTGCATCTTGCATATCGAATTATTTATAACTTATTATGAGATTTCCGGACAGATTTTTTCGAATTATATAGAATAATAATGGATGCATTGCGTGCAAAGCCAACGCAACGTTAGATTACGATCTCTTCTCGTACATACTTTTGATCCAACGTTCATAAGTTGGTGAAAGTCTCTCGGAGTGCGAAACTCCCGCTGAAAAATCCTGGGTTGGAAAATTAAGGTGAATTCTTTGCGTAAGAATCATGAGAGACTTTTCTCAAAGTATTTAGACGAAGGAATGAGAGTGAGAGAGAGAGAGAGAGAGAGAGAGAGAGAGAGAGAGAGAGAGAGGAATATATTGAATGAGACAGATCATGAAATTTTCTAGTAGGATTGCAACATGGTTCCATTAGAAACATACATAGACTAAAGTTACACATCGCTAAAGTGTATAGGTTTCTAACTTTTTGTTGGGAAATTCTCAAAGAGAAATGGAACATTCAATTTCTTCGAGAAATATTTTGTACTTGATTTTGGCGAATAATTTAGTCTCGTAATTTATACACTTTTATTAGAAATCAAATATTTAAAATTTTAGAAACTCCTTTTTCAGATCGAAATTTTTTTTTTTTTCAATAATAATCTGGAATGCTCATAATTTCATATTTAGAAGAAAATTTTTCTTTTTTGATCACCAGTGCCAAGTAATTAATTTGATTGGTAACAAATAACCACACAGAGAGAGATATGTATCTGCATTAACAAGTATAAAAAGTAGTTTTCATTCTTAAATTTTATGACATAATACAGAGATATAGATAAACCAAGCATTTAAACCTTCTATGTCATAGCAGGAGGTGGAAATCTCTCTCTCTCTCTCTCTCTCTCCTACAGCATAAAGAGTACGGAAAATGAGAGAGGAGCAAATATAACGCGTCACGAGATATGGTAGAGGGAGAAAGAGAGAGAGAGAGAGAGAGAGAGAGAGAGAGAGAGAGAGCGAGAGAGGGGGGGGAGGGAGAGATTGAATACTTGCTACAGCTCCTTTAAATGTATAGAAGAAATCTGACATTTGGAAGTTTCATCTATCTCTATGTTCATGGCATTATTGGCCCATCTAACAAAATTATTGGTGAATTCCGCACGATAAGTAGCTTGCAACCCTATCTGATGACAACAAAGTGGCAATGCAGCCGATCTCTCACCCCTTATTTCAATGACTTTTGTACAGATATCTTCTGAATCCTACGCTTGCAATAGTCGCGGCCCTCGTTGGTATATATGTGTGTATGTATATGTATATATACATATTAAAGGCACAAGCACATCCTCTATGCCTGCGAAGAACGATGGGAATGTTCACTAAGTGTGCAACCGCACGTGCGCGATGACACTCCATGAATGAGGGCCCAGATCCTCGGGTCTAAAGATCCTCAATGGAAGACTGAGGGAGGATATCTGTTTCGACAGGTTTCACGGACACAGGATTCATACTTTTGCTGCGGGCTTGGTGAATTTGCGTACGTTCGAAGAAGAGAAAGCAGGGTTGCAATTCTACACCAAGAAATCGAATGGTTAATTAGAAGTCGATATTGCTGAGAGGAAATAGACAAAATTTAAAAAGTGATATCAAGCGAAATCGTAAAAATCTATAAAATTATGTTTAAATAAAATTTGTTTAAAAAAGTTCAGAGAAATTGGCTAAAAATAGGCTTTTTTAAAATCAGTGTGAGAATCATTTTATAGTTTAAAGTACATGTAATTATTTTTTTATAGTTTAAAGTACATGTAATATTATTTTGAGAACTTATAAAATTAATAGTATTGGTTCTTCAAATAAGAATATTAAATCGTTCTGTTATTACCTCCAGCAAGCTTTTAGGCATGTGACTATAATAGAATTGCCAATTACATTACTTGTCATATTTATTCTGCCAATGTTCTTGCAGAAAAGCGAAAGGTACGTACGGCAAAGAATTATGTATGAATTTCAAAACATCGTGGATATTTACAACAATTTACATAAACATTCATTTTGTGTTCTATTGATAAATTAATATATTTAATTAAAAATAGTTTTATATTAAAATTACCCTCTATAGCCTCAGAAAAAAACTAATTTTAAATTTCAAATGGGTAAGTGACGATGGATGGATTTTCTATAGAAGTAACATCTACTGAAAAAATCAACCTAGTAATCTTAACATAATTAAACAGATTAAAGTTGTATGAAAAAACATTGATTAGTAGCATAGCAAAATAATGCATAAGTAGAATTGTAAGCCATGTTATTAAACAATGATTGAAAAAGAATTGAAGGTGAAAATATGGAACCAATAAATCCTACTAGATTTTTCAAATATTTCATTTGAAGAACGTCCATGAATTAAAATGGAAGCCCGAGCAGTGGAAAAACTCTTGTTAACACACTCCAATGAAGGGAAAGTTAATTTTGTTAGCAAACGAAAAGTTGTGGTAAGTGTTTCTCGAGATGCAAAAGGGATTATTTTTATTGATTACCTGAAAAAGATTAAAAGAATAACTGATAAATATTATGAAATTTTATTTCGTATTATTATACGTTTAAGTAACGAAATAAAAAATGACCTTGCATAACAAATAGAATTTAGTTTCAACAAAATAATTTCCCAAGCCATTAGACAATTGTTGCTATAGCAAATATTCATGAATTCAAAATCGAATTACTTGCACATCCGCTTTTTTTTTTTGTTAAATTTAGCATTCGGCAACTGCTTCTTATTCTCTAACTTAAAAAACAATTATTTGATAAAAAATGATAATAAGGAGAATTCTATTGATATTACAAATAATTATTTGGAGGAGCGCTATATATCCTATTCTAAAGATGTTTAAAAAAATTATGTAGAGCACCGATATAAAAAATTCATTAAATTGAAACTTAAATATAAATCTTTTTTGAAAGTATATTGTTTAAAAACAATTAAAAATTAGTATATGTCGAGAAGTGCGTAACGATTAATTTTTTAATTTTGAACTCATGAAATAGTTTAGGAAGATGGAAAATCTTAAAAGCTGAAAATCAACCTTCATATTTGTATGGAATTTTACAGCAGAATATGTTAAATGAAGTTAACTTTTAGAGAGCTGACACTTGATGAATTTAAAAAAAAGGCTATTTATATAGAAAAGTGATCTGAACTATATGATGGAAGTCTAAATTGACGTCAAATGTTTGGATGTCAGTGGTCTAATGCTACATGGCCTAATATCTTGGCCTTCTATTATATTAGAGATTTCGCGTCAGAAGAAGGATAAAGCTAACTAGCTTAACTATGCTCAAAGCTAACAAGTAGCATCTTTTCTACGACGAAATCAGCAGATAAAATAATAGTTGCCACAATCGGTAGAAATTTTGATGCCTTGTAGGTGTGACTTAATCTATTCATTTGTCCCGTTGAGAAATGTATCGAAGAGAATGGGTTAGAACTGGTGAAGACGAAGACAGGCATCGTATTCCTGACCAAAATTTGTGTTTAAATGGTTTGTCTTATACGGATTAGAGACACGACGGATATTAATAAGGCGGCCTTTGGTATATAGGGATCACGCTTGATTTTAAGGTAGAAAAGGGATGAATAGAGCTGCTTAAATGACAGCAATACTTGCATGATTATGATCAACGTTTGTGACATCGCACCCTGCAAGTGATGCCTAGTCATAGACTGAACAAATTAATGTGTAAACTGGTGCACAGATAGACACAGAAGTATAAAACATAATGGCGGTAATCTAACAACTGAGTTGATTGCACTTGTTATTGCACGTGTAATCCTTATTGTCCTCCAAACCAAAGAAAATAGATTACTGAAAGAAAAGAGAGCGCTATCGGAAACGTTAGATAAAATTCTAGTTTCGAAGACCATATGCAAAGTTAAAGACATGTCACGCAATTTTTGTTAGAGCATGATTAGTTCTGTTATTGCTTCTGTTATGCTTTTCGAATCAATGAACTTCACACTTTTCTTTCAGTACGAGCCATTTCGTCTTTAAAGAGAGCACCTTAGACAAAATACGGGCCTTTTTGAGCTTAATAGTATCATCCAGCTGATGCTGACAGCGCGAAGAAATGTTGCACGGTATCTGATGATTGTACAAGACTTAATAAAATAGTTTTGTATAAGCCTTTAAAACAGTTTAAAATGGCATACTATATCTGCACCATCTAACTAGTCATATTAGTAAGTTCAAATACTCGAGGTAGATTTTAGCCGCATCTAAGCTTTCAACCCGTACAATGAGTAGAAACAGATGACTCTCCATTGACCAATATAAAACAATTATTCTTGTTGTTATTGTTATTCTAACTGCTATATTGCTATTACTGTTGCTGAAATCACGACAGGAAATATTTCATAACGATATTTTCTTTAAGGATATATTTTCAAGAAATCCGCCGCGAGTCATTTAGAAAATTGCCAGTATTTTTTACAGCGTGAGTTTTATTCTCGCGTGTCAAAGCTATAGTGCATGTGAAGATCGGTGCAGATATTATGCTGTGTTTCACCAATTAGCAAGATTTACGCTTCAAGAATTTCGCGTGGAAACTGTTATCATCATTAATACAACGTACCCGCTCGGCTTATAGAGACAAATAAAAAAGAAAAACTCGCTTATATATATAATTGCCACTTACTCTCGTAACATTTTTCTCGTTTATATATTTTGCCAACCATGACTGCGAATCATTGTAGACTGACCAACATTGGTGTATTTACTTCAATCGTTCTCAAGTTTTTCTCACATGTAAGGTGTCCATACTGTTCAACCTTCGCCCCGATTGTGAGCTGCGACATTCTCCTCGTATTACTTAGAAAAGTCCTTCTGTTGAGTTGAGAAGAGACAATAAAAACTGCCTAATAAACATAATACCGTGCTCGCTCACTTACTACAAATATGCCAATCCAATCTAAGATATTACGTCGAATTATGCATCAATCAGTCATACAACTGTATAGGGAAAACAGGTGCGGGATACCAAGATTAGTTAAGGGTGAGAATTTTTGTGTTTTAATGAAAAAACAAATGACCACCGTTTCTACAAATGCTCATAAAAAATTCGAGTAAACTGCGCAATCGCTGTTCTTATTGGCAAGGGTTTCCGTATCCCTTATTAAAAACCTGTTACCACTGTAGTCTCTCGTATATATACTTTGCAAAACGAACAAGTCGGAAAACGGTAATATAGAAAACCTCGAGAGCAATCGTTCGTTCCGTCCGAGTGCTCGTGATTCTTCTTTTTTACCCTCTTCCCCCATTCCGCCTCCCTGCTAGCCCTCGTTCAATGTAATGTTCGAGGTAATATTCGCATCTCCTTCTTTTTACACAATACACCTTTTACTTTTCTTTGCTCCGAGCGCATAGAGTATGTCGCGTCAAGCATCTTTTGCTTTCTTATATACTGTGATTTTCTCTGTAATATAAATCAACGGTGATTACAAGATCTGTTGAAAAAGAAAGATTTTTCTTTATTTTGGTTTTAATTCCGAGCCTGTCGTATTAACTGCACGGCAGCTATGAAAAAAGATGCATGAAATTTTAATTTAGTCAGTCATATATTTAAAGAGTATTGACTGCCATATACGCATGTAGCCGATTCTATTGAACTTTCCTTATTATCGGGCTGTTTCATTACGTTTTACAAAGATTCAATTATTACTTGTATAATCTTTTTACATTATTCTAAAATGAAAATGTAAGGCAGAATTTAAATCTCTTTTATGTGCCAGGATGATATCATTGTACCTTAGAAAAATTAGTCTATTTCGATATAAATAGGATAACTCTTATGTCAATAAACTACTATAATGCCATACATTGCCTGCTACAAAAGTCAATTATTACCTAAATACACCTCGAGATGCAGCAGCAGATACTTTTTTGTTCAGTACCGACATACCAAACTTAGGTGTAATAATTTGTAGCACGTGTTTTATCACACAGTGTAATTGTATTGCCATTTTGGCCATTATACTTGATATTTAAATACATCAGTTGTTTTGAGGCAAATAAAAAATATTCCAATTCAGAATTAGCTTTGCACTCAATGGAATAAATAATTAACAAATTAATTGAAATTGAAATTTTTAGAAAATAACGTTGAAAAATTGACATGCCATTTTTTAGATTGGCTTGTCATTTCTAAATGACCTCGATTTATTTGCGTAATTAGAAAAATAAGTCTTGTTGAATAGGAGAAATTGTATTTGTTATCAAATTCGAGCATTTCATACACCGTCACTGTTCAACTTCATCAACTCACGCTCTCGTTATAGACACGCCAAGTTATGCACAATTCCCGCATGTACATATAATATAGCTAATACAACTTTAATCGAGTTGCATTAGTTCTTTGAAACAGGCATTAAACCGAGGTTGAAACTCAATGATGTGAACTGGACAGCAACGTTTCTCGGTAGCCACCACGATTATCCCATCAATTCGAATCCAATAAATCGGGGACTTTTCGCTTTCTCGCCCCTGCTACATACGATACCGTGCTCTCCCGCGCCATCAACTCGATCATTATACACGCGACCGAGCCTCGATACCGTATAATAATAAAAGCCAAGTCAGCCGTGAAACTTTCTCTTCGTCGTGCCGCCCCGGTGCGCGCAGGAGCTAGGCCACAGTGTAAGATTGCTCGCGCGATCTCTCTCCCATATATATATATATATAATACTGGTGCGCGAGGTATGGCAAAAGTCTTAAAGCTGACTTTGACTTTTTCCCTTTACGCGCTTCGACGAAGACAACGACGACGACGACGACTGTGTAATATAATATAATAACGTGGAGAAAAAGCGTAATGATAAAATTAAACGCACAGACGGTGTCTTCGAATTATATCTAGATAATAGTGTGCGAGTCGAGTACAACTCCTACGGTTAGAACACTAATACGAGAAAGCCCAACGAGTCTGGTAGAAAATTCTATATACGCATAAATGAAGTTCCATGCCCGATAACGTCGCTGTCTCCAGCAGTATGCACTTTAGAAGGGACTTCGAGCGATTTGAATACCAGTTTCATAATAACTGCTCGACGACCTTCGACTGCAACAGGAGGACAAAAAACAATTAAGCAATTAGTACCGCGCTACCGTATATTAAACTACCGTTATACACGTGGCTATAAATATAACTGACACTACTTACCGAAAAGCAAGCTAAATAAACCATATTATATCTATTATAAGGATGTGCCGCCGGTTCCTCTCACGCACACCTTTTTTCAAATAATAATTTAATATATATTTATACGTTTATTTATGTTTATTTATATTTATGCGTGGTAGCTTTGCTGCATATTACACGCGAATCGTAAATTAACGCAGAATGTTATTAGTGCGTCGCCGCGATCGTCGTTCGCAACATTAACAAAAGCCCATAAATAGCCCGGACCCCAGACATTTTGGTCCTCGTTACGGTCCTCACTCATCGGAAAGCGTCAAACACACGCAAGCTCACTTCGGTGAAACATACATTCTATATGTGTGTGTCCAGTGTCGATCAGGCAGCTCCGAATGAAATATAATTGACGAGTCACGAAATTGTATTCGTTTGGGTTTTTTCACAAGTGGCACAACGGCTAGAAACGAAGACAAAAATTTATTTCCATATATTGTTTTGCAATTTGAAATATAAAAACATAAAAAATTACGATTTATATTGTAATTATGTGCCTTAATTACGAACGATTTATATGAACATTTTAGAAGTATCTCATTAATATATGCCAATTTTGTAAGTAATAAACTATGAATATCAAAAAACTCAACAGGAAGAGAGCTTCATTGTTGTACATTATACATACTATATATCAAGAAGAAAAAGAAAACGACGACACAAGGGAGAAGGGATTTGCTCTAACCCCGTAGCCAATCACTTCTCACGTACATGTACATTACAACTTAGCTGTACCCTACAAGGATTTCCGGACCTGCCCCCACGAAAACAATGACAGCCGGAAAATCGCGAGTAGCTATATGAATTATTGATAAGTTGTGTGTATGTCTCTCTCTCTCTCTCTCTCTCTCTCTCTCTATATATATATATATATATATATATATATATATATATATATATCTTTTCCCTCTCCCTCCCCTCCTCTCGCTTTCTCTCTCTTTCTGACCTGCGCCGCGGCTGCAGTGGCACGTGCATTCCAGCGAAAACGGAAGCGGTCGCGGCGGTGCGGGCGCGGCACGTGAGAAATCGCGCAAGCTCGATGTACGACCTTCGCCTCCCGAGCGTGCGTGCGCGCCCATCGCAACGAAGTGTTTTTCTCACAATTCTGTCGCGCATGTCGCACCTGTTAATGTACGGCGATTAATTCTTGCTCCTTTGCATTTGAACGCTGGAGAATGGAGCCGACTGGCCAATACAATGGTAGTAGAAAATATTGATTTTAGTTCTGTGCTCTAAGCACTCGGTGTCTAAATGTCTACCCCTTCCCAAGCAAGATATTTTAAATGTTGTTCTATAACTATGCGTTTCCGTTATAAAAAATTCTTGTAACCCCCTCCCACCCTTCTCTAATTGTTTTTAGGTAATTTAACCGCACTCTAAATATATAAATTTTGTATATCTATACTATTCAATGATATATAGGATCGATTAAATATGATCATTTGATATGGCCTATATGATGAAGAAAAAAAAATGAATCGACCGAATATTCTTATCTCTTTCTTTTCCTTAAGTTGGGTTTGATTCTTTGCTGCAAAATTTTAATTTTACATTTATTTACTGTTAAAGAGACAACTCATGTAACCGTACGATTTCCATGCACTGTAAAACAGTAAATATAGCAGGAGTAAAATTTAAATAATATATACCATTTTAAATCATATTATATTAGATGTTCCTGAATCTTGTGAAACTTGCGATAATAGATTCGCATGAAGAGGGTCATTCGATTACGTTGCGTAGTATGAATAACTGGAGTTTCGCTTACCTGTAACAAAAAAAAGGAAAATGAATTATTGTCTTTGGCGTGGTCAGTCAAATACAACGATATAACAATCCATTAGTTATTCTTATGTAACATTTGATATTGTTAGAAGCATCGCATTATATATCATTTGTAATTCCAGCAATAAGAAACGCCGTATAGCGGTTTCAAATTATAATACATACAATGAAGTATTATTATGTATCACTCTTTGCATTACACAACGTATTTTTCAATTTAAATTTGTAAAGAAATATTTTTTTCAAAATACAGAAACCATTGTTAATTAAAGATAAATAATGCTTAGGTTGAAAAAAATCGAAAAAAAAAACAGTTTTAGATTTATTTCGGTCCTCAATTGCGCCGTTTAACATCTTACAAAGTTACATAAATAAAACTGAAAGCTCACAGAAATCAAATAAGAAGTTAGGAACATGCGTACCTGTCAACAAGATGAGCTTACTTGGTCGGCGAATATGAGAAGTGTTATTTTGTATATATAGAATAAAAATAATTAGCCAGATTTTTTTTGTAATATTATATACGAGATAAAAACCATAATATTCGTCGTTCTTAAGATAAATTAATAAATTACTCACAAATTTTTTTTGACTTTATCTGCTGTTAAATGAATACTGTGTTAATCATTTTTGAAAAGGAGATATTAAAAAAGAAGAAGTTATTGAAAGTTGAATTTCCGCTCTGTCTAAAAAAGTAACAGCAGCTACATTCACTAAAGCTAAACCGACAAAATGTTGATTTATATGTCGCGTTACTTTGATGCAGGATATTTCCTGGAATATGAAAGTTTAAGCGCCCCGCCTCTCTTGCGCAAACTCGTCAGCATTTATTCGCTGAATGCGCAGTCACCGCATTTCATATCAAATAGAACTACAAAATAGAGATATCATATAACACGACGAACATTTGCAAAAAAAAAAACAAAAAAAAAAACAAAAAATCCCAAACGTTGCACGTTGATAAATAAGGATTGTCAGTTGCAACCCGCTAAGTTTTGCTATATACACACATGACAACCAAAAATTTGGTGCCGCCAAAATAATAGCCAATAGAAGCTTTAATGAATTTTATAGCGAATGTGGCAGGCAGTTTTTAACATTCTTACAAATATAATATACTACTGCAAAGCCAACAATTCTGCATGATACGAATTCCGAGGGGAATTCTGCTTTGTTTTTGATATTCTATAGTGTATGATAAACACAATTAGGTATAATAATAATACATTGCATAGAACGAAAGCCGCACCCGCGTATAGGCTTCATTTTTTCCGCGAAAGAGTAAAGTAAATAAGTCTGTAATATACAACTCCCGAGTAAATATGTACACTAACTATATAGTTAATATTACTAATTGACTGAGTCGAATGACCTAACTAATAACGTTTATACGAATGGGGAGCAGTCCCCTGGCCTCGGGACTAACATTTTGTCCTGCTATTTAGATTGCGTGTTACGTGTGCATATAGTTTGGAAATTAAATTTATGCATTAATATATATTTTTAGACAATGAATGGGTGCATGTATTTCTTGCCTTTATAATAAACTGAATAACAAAGGAATAAGAAAAAATTTTTAATTTTATTTTTATTGCTCCCTATATACAATGTCCGGTCCTCAACGTCACGGTTGAGGATGCCTCGTGTTCATGGCCCGCCTTTTAATAATGTTAAGTTTAAAATATCTCTGGTAGAAGCACTAAACAGATATGGATCTCTTCCATTTTTTCGACCTAAAATTTACTTAGTTTTTAGCTATTGCAATTAATTCTATTTTTACTGCCCTATAACTGCTTATATTATGAAACTATTAAAAATAGCCGAATTTCAACCTTGAATTAACGATCTTATATAAATTTGTATAAATAATTTAACTAAATTTATAATTTAACTAAATTATTCTCTTATTATTTTAATTAGGAATTAAATTTTTTATGTTCAATATATTATGCGTGCAAATATTATTAGAATAACATAAAATAAACACAAAGTGTGAAACATGAAGTATAATTCATATCGTAATCGTAATACATTTCGTCTACGAATAAATGTCGAAATAGTGGCTATGACGCTTAGCAGCTTCGATCTCGAACAATATTAGCAGCGAGGCGCAATCTGCGAGCATGTTTTCTTTATACTTTTTATAAAGGCACTGTTATACAATTGGTTGTCATTTGACATATAGTCCTTGGTGTTCGATCATTGACATAATTTGTTATAAAAGCCTGCAATAAGTGTACTCCCATTATTGTTATTCATTTTTTTATGAATATCAACGAATAGTGTATTTGACTAGTGTATTATTATTTATTATATCATTAATAATAATATCATTATTATTCAAACAACTGATGACTGATGACAAAACAACTTTTAACCAAAACAAAATAAATAATAAACGAGAAATGAAATGTCATGATTTAAGTTAATCTTTTAAAAGTCTTGTAACTCTATCTGATACTAGGAATCATAATAGTTTACTAGAAAATACTCAATAACATTTAGATAATTTTTTTACATAAAAACTGAAACCGAATAATATGAAGATGATGAATTTAATAATAAGAGTACTTGATTTCATAACAATGTTATTTGATCTTTTATCAAAACTACTAGATATTGGTTTTCAACAAATAAAGACGCATGCAGAAAAACTTGAAATATACAACGAGGACTTACAAGAAGAATTCGTTTTTAAATTAGAAGAATTTGTGTCGTCATTAAAATTGCAATCAAAAGACATGCTTACAATGTACGTCCATAATAATACTTTTAATGCTTTTGGAAGTTAAGTTGGATGAAAACAAATGATACGTATGTCGCTTTTCACATATTTATTGTACATCGCGTATAGATTACTTATAACAACTCTAATAGCAAATTGTGATGTAGAAAGATCATCTTCAATATTAAAAAACATAATAATAAAACATATGTATAGATCGATCATAGTTCACGAAATATTAACATGTTTAGCCATTTTAGTAATAGAATCAGTTTGTTTAAGATAGTTAATTTATTTTAAGTTAGTTTAATTTTAGTAATAGAATTATTAAGATCTCTGAACTTGAGTGAGTTGATGAAAAATGTTGCCATAGTAAAATTGAGAAAAAAATTAAATAGTAGCTTTATTTTGTTTTTACTTATTTTAAAATGTTATACACATTAAAGTTATTATTAAATACAATTTGTGTATCTGATCTTATCCAGTTCCATTTTTTTTAAATAATATGATTTTCCCATTCCTTTAAAGGAGAAAATAACTCTAAATTAGCCTTGCAAAGGCAAGGCTAATAATTTATTCTATACTTCTAACTAAAACTAATAATTGGAAAAGTATATCGATTTAATTCGTATACACGTCGATAAATCTATACCCAACTTCCATTAGTGTACTTTTCGAAATTTATATTTATATATCTATATACATAAAAATAAAAGATATTATTTCACACAACGTTTGCCATCTTCCATCATAGTGTTATACACGTTGAAAGCCATTTCTACAACCAACCTTGCATCATTTCAAGCTTATAAATCCAGTTCAGAACGCCTGGAGGACGGATGTGGCGCGGCATGCCACAATCTGCCCCTTCGTTCCCTGTAACAGGTTTTCAAACGCGCACCTACTTGTTTCTAGCAGGTGACTACAGGAAAAGTTTCGATGGGTACTTTGTGTTAATCCAACTTCGTGCCTCGCTTCGTGCCGATGCTTTGAGGAAGCCGCGCATACGTTGAACGAGCGCCCGTGTCTTCTTTTATTATCCAACGCGACATAATGACCCTGATGATCTTCTTGGGCAAAAATTTGGGCGTGAACAGATTTCATAGAGGGCATGGAGCTTCGAGAGGATGGAGGAAATCGAGAAAAAGTTTTTTTATTGCATATTAAATCGATGCTTAATAACTATTTTTAACTGTTATGCATATATGTAGACTGAATAATACTTATTTACACAATTTATAAAATCAAATGAGTTAATTACAGATCGACACTATCGAGGCTTCTCAGTCAATATATTTGTCTATAACTTAAGTATAACTTGTAATTGTGCTGGTTTTTTTTTTTTTTTTTAAATTTGAAGTTGTACTGTAAACAAATGGTCACATATTTATGATTCCAAATACTATTTATTTAAAAATATTTTTTTTTCTACTTTTCTCATACTATCCGCATTACTAGATTAAAAAGACTTTGTTTTTCGTGTACTTTTCAAGAATTATTAGTACATTTTGTGACTTTTCATGTGAACGCAAGTGCTCTTAGGCAGGTAATATGACATTGATCGAACGAAGTCGTTATAAGTGAAAGTATCGCCCGAAAATTAGGGTAGATTAGGTAAAACATTTATTTCAGCATTTTCAAGTATTTTTGTTTGGTCATTTATGTGTGACTGAGAATTAACATGCTTGCAGATTTCTCGTTCAGTGTCAAACATATTAATTGCATTCATTATCGATTTACCGTATTTTACTTCATTCTAGTAGCAATACAATATATTATATTACTTCAATTGATTCTAAACAAATACAAATATGATGATCTTCATACAATGCGTGCTCGGTTTGACCGTCAAGGTAGAGGTATGGTAACACCGAAAAAATAGAGTGTGTTCTGCATACACAAAATATAGTTACTGTATTAAATTTTCTCACTATATATTCATTGCTGCGAATAAAAATACTAGCTCTGCTCAATCCGGTACTTTGTCTAGTGCAGCTACTGAATCTGCAGAGCGTACTGAGCGTTTCTCAGTGTAGCAACACAAAATGATTTTCTGTAATTGGGATTGCGACAACACCTCATATTGACAGTTACAATACGATGCAAGTATTTTCAATTTTGCTTTTGAAGCAGTTCTTCGATAACAAAAGAAATGCCATTTTCTATCTCGTAGTTTCAACTTCTATATAGTTCTACGTAGTTCAGTTTCATCCCTTCCGAATGATACTCATAGTTTTGTATCATCTTAAAATCATATATTGAGTCATAGGCAAAATCTTCATTTACTTAGACGAGTCGTGACCGAATAGAAGTCCTATTTTGGTATCTTTGTAAAATTGTCTCTTTTTTTGTCATTTGGTACGATTCAACAGTAAAATTACCATCCACGAAGTTTTGAAAACACTGGTGAGACTTTCATTCTTATAAAATAGAGACTCGACCGTATTACAGAGCCTTCTACAAGCTCCAGAACCATTCTCCTTTGAACAGAATTATAAAAGCAAAAGTTTCAGCACGTGAAAAAAATGTGGAACAATATTAAAAATAGAAAATCATTAATAATTTGATATTCATCCTGTCGACTGAATAATAGCATTTATCGAAATTTATTTTAATAAACTATGGATCTACATGTAAAGCTAATATTATCTTTTTAATTATTCACGAACTGTATGGATTTTTTGAGATAGAGATTAACCCATTAGGCAATACCTGGCAGAGATATCGAGAAACGAACTATGATATCTTTTGTATAACCAAAAAAATACCCGTTTTTTTCTTTTGTCGATCACAATTGTTTGTAATAAATTATTTAAACAAATAACTCAAAATATCGTAATTTTACAAAATTGAATGTGGATATCGATTCTACGGACAAAAATTCAAAAAACAAACATTCAATTTGTTATTATAAAATAAGGACAAATAATCGTGCGCAAAGTAGTAAAAGTTTCAATAAGTTTGATCTCAAACTCGGAAGATTTTGAGAAAAAATAAACTCATCCAATTGTAGCATACAACACTACGGTATTCCGCAGGTCTACACCTAAAAAACGTTACATAGGTTTTTGTCGTGTTTTTGCCTGTCGAATCGATATCTGCATTAACTTTTTTGAAATTACAACATTGTGGGTTATTTGTTTAAATAAGTTATTACAAACAATTGTAATCAACAAAAGAAAAAACACGGATATTCTTTTTTTGGTTATGCAAAGGATAGCACAGTTCGTTTCTCGATACCTCTGCCAGGTTTTTCCTGGTTTTTCATAGGTTAATATCATCCTATTCGAAGTTTTACAATGAAAAAATCGAATTAAAATATAAAAACTCAACTTAATTATACATAACATGTTCAGAAGCATGTCGACATGTTGTTCAATAGGCTGTACAATAATAATTTATAAAAAATACAACAAATTTAGAATAGATAACGTATAGAGATAATCAATAATTATCCCGCACATAAACGGCGAATGAAAATAAAATGAATAATGAAAGGTAAAATTAATCGTATACATAGAATTTTTAAATGATTTAGATTTTTTTTGTTGTAAACCCACCTGCAAACGCACCTTAAAATTTGTTTGCTTATAAAAATTATAAAATGAGAATCTAAGCAGATCAAAACATTTAGATTATAAAAGAACTAATACATTTCTGTCATTCCTACTTGCATAAAATGCATCATATAACATCGGCTCGAACAACAATGCGACTGTTTCACATTTCGCGAAATGATTTCCGTGATTCGAAAATTCCGCGAATCCCTGCGTGAAACTTGATCTAGCTCCAAATCAGACCTATAATGGAATGTGCGGAAATTACGAAAGTTCATGCTTTTACGACGTCGCAGTAGTCGCTCTCTGCTCGACGAGAGCGATGTACTATCAGTGCGCTAATGAGCACGGCGATTGCATAAAGTTGTATAAAAAAAATTCTATATGGGCGAGAATTACAATACGCAAACAAACACGCATACAATTGTATATAGGTGTGCATCGAAGAGACAAATCCTATATTGAAATGCATTGCCCGATAATCCAAAGGTCGGTAAACCAATGCGCCGAAGATGTCTCGCGGTCGTGTCAAGTATTTATATCGCAGCAAAGCGGTGGAATGTTTTAGGTCGTAATATGTATATATAATAACTGGCCAACTGCCAGAGTTAACGCCGACTGGCAGGTTTTAAACTTGTAAATCTCATCTACGGCGGCAGTTTCATCTCTGCTGAATTCCGCGACAATTCTCAGGACTATTAATTAGGCTGTAAGTTTATTTAGAAATATAATAATTTTACATAGGACTCACATCATTAAATTATTTTTCAAACCTTCCAAAAGTTTTTAGCTCCTTCTCTTGCATTTGATCAAATATTCATTTCTTACACTAATTCGCGTTTTGTTCAAACGAGGAAAATAAGAAACAAGAGAGGTAAAAATTATTTTCAAATGAGAATAACGTTTGATCTAAGTCATTCGACACAGTGTTAAAAGTATTAGTATAGAATTTGGAATTTAGAGATTATTATTACTATAAATTAAGATAGCTTAAAAAGTTACTGAGAAAGTACTTAAGTATAATCAATTATTATTTGTAATATGTTGTTTATTATAAATTTGAAAAATATTCATTTATGCATCAATATTTATGCTGTCCCCATCAAAATAATCCTATCGGATATTGTACACTTGTTCAAGCATGCTTTCAAATTCTCGTAATAGTCAAAAGTATTTTCCATAAACGGTTTTGGACGAGTGATACACATTTTCTCATCTGTCTCATTGGATTTTTATTGATTGAAATTATCTTTGAAACTAAACATTAAGCTGAAAAAGTGCGAATCAGCAACGATGTTTGAGTAGGAGTATTTTGGTGGTGTACAAACCATGAATTGATTCTCGGCAATGCCGGGAATTTACTTCTTATTCTTTCGCGTATCCGACGCATAAATTATTGTTTATAATATTCTTTATATTGTGTCATATCATTATCAGAATCAAAGATATATAATAACTTTTATCAACGTTACAGAGATCAGTAGTCCTTTCCCATTTTCAGACTACCAGTTGTCAATGTATGGACATACACGATTTATGGCTACATGGAAAGAAAATTCACATATAGCTTTAGGTTTATTATGTACGTTAAATCGTTTAAAAAATCGATAGCTTAATCAGTAATCATCCACCCCAATTAGCATACTCTTGAATACAGGTCAAGGTTAAATTCAAGATAAAAAAATTTCATCTTATAAAATCGACTTGAATATTACATGATCTTTAAGATTAGTGTCATTTAAAGGCCCACGTTCTTTATTGCGTTTCCCCCTCAGTACACTACATGTTTTGTATTTTAAGTTGTTCTCTAAATTACTTTCGAGATTTTGTCACGATGCTTTGAAATCGGTACACCCTATATAATCCATTCGTGTACGGTACAGTGCTGACCTCGCCTTAGCTGCGCGTTATATGTTCGAGCAAAAAATAAGTCAACGGGCCGATCTATAGAAAGAGGTCGCTTTGCTCGGTAGAAGGCTGTGTACTAGCATACTTAGGTCCATTTTCCTCGACTTCTATATGTTTGCGTGAACACGTTGCACGTGCGCGAGCCGCGAACGTATAACCGTTCGGGCTTAGTGTTCGATATCTTGCACACGGAGGACAGGAAAGAAAAGAGAGGCGAAATGAGAGAGAGAGAGGGGGGGGGGTAGCACAAACGAATATAAAAATTGCTGGTGCTGATGCTCAGCAAGGAAGTTGTGTTGACCTTCTTTTTGTCTGGATAGTCGCGGAGGACCGCCGCATTCACCAGCCCTCACCAGCTTGAAGTTGCATAAGTTATAAGAAACACCTGGGTCTTGGAATCTGTAACATGGGTCATGCTATATGTCATATATATATACGACATATAGCAGAAACACACACACACACACACACACACACACACACACACACACACACACACACACACACACACACACACACACACACACACACACACACACACACACACACACTACACTGGATTTAAGCTGACTCTGTTTCATAAAAAACATCCTCGAAGTTGTAGACAGTAATTGTATACGCTGCACAAAATACTTAGTATATACGCTTTGTTTTTTTATTTTTTTTTGTTTTTGTTTTTTTTTAATACATATAGACATTTAAAGTATTATTTCCGATATTTAATAAAAATTTGGGGAAAATGCACTGGATAATGAAATGGTATGGAAAGAAATTAATGAATATTTTTATCGTTATAGTATGGAATGAGCAGTGTCCTATCGAATATATCCGTATATGAAGTGCCCCGATTCGTGCCCAATGGAATCAAACAGGAATCCGGCATTTTTACGCAAATATAAAACACAAGAAATAACATAATATGGATTCATGTATCATCGTGCATTTATGACATCGTATATTATCATTGATAAAGTAATGTAAATTATCAAATCTTAACATTAATAAGTTTTTTACTTAAGTTATATAAATTAAGTTATAATATATAAGTTAAGTTATATAATTAAGTTATATATAACTTTTATTTTTCCTTAAGATTTAAACAGTTGATATGTCAAATCACTGTTTTCTGCTATAGAGATGATCATTTATAAATAATCTTTCATTTCATAGATGGCCTTTGACCAAACGATATACCTATTTACTACTATTGAATAGTTCTGTTTAACTTTACTTGATTTAAAATTGTCTCCTTTACTTTAAAGCTTATTATCTTCAGTGTAGTTAACAGGATGAACTTCCAAAAAGTACCTATTCCTAATGTCTATGAAAATTTATATTGGTTTATAAAATTATTAAAATTATGAAAAAATTCATAAAACTTGTTGTTTTTCAATTTTAGCTCAGAAGATACAAAAAAATTGTAAAACTATTTGAAACAAAAGTGGTAGATCTTATTAAAATACATAATAATTTTTTAGTAAACAATATTTTTGGAGAAAAATACATCTCCGCCTCGGGATTGCCTGAAGCATCGAGTATATGTAGCCAAAAGCATCTTTATACATTACTTCTAATTTATTTATAAAAAACTCTGCTTATAATAATATATGCAATTTTATGAGGTGTCTAATTTTTATTTAAAATATTTAAATATTTAAGACAAGTAAAAACAAAAAAAAAAACAATGTTTAGGGATGTTGCCATGAAAATTAACTTTCTGGGAAAAGCCATTACGACATTTGTAATCAATATTGCTAAAAACAATTGTATATTATCTCCGTAACAGATAAAAATATAATTAAATATAATAAATAAATAAATAAATAAATAAATTTAAATTAAATAAATAATAATCCACATATTACTGCGTTGAACAAACGAAAGTCTAACTAATTAAAATACCTGCACGTTTCGCCGACGCGATATCTCTGTAGAAGCTCGCTCCTTTTTATTCCCGCCCATTACTCATCGCTCGACATCGACAATCTTAACAAACATCAAGGAAATCCCAGGCGCCCAGGTAGAGGGAGTTTTTATAGCGGAATAGCGAATCGATTTCAAAAAGGAGCAAAATAGAAAAAATAGAAAGCCAAGAAAAATTCCGCCGGTCTCCAAATGGTGGGTATTTTGCTTTCTTAATTAGATCAACGACACGTATCTACTCGCATGCCATGGATTCGCTTCCCACTATTGCACGGTCGCGTCAAGTATTTGAAAACATACATGTGTCTGCGCGTGCGTGTGACTTCAGCATTGTTCTACCCCCCTCCTCCCGAAGGATATTCCGATCGAATAATATACTCATAACCTCAGGACAATCAGACTCATTGAAATAAGTAGAAAACGCGAAAGGAGTGTCAAGAAAAATGAAAACTCTACGCACTGTGGGTCGGAAGTGGGTCGGAAGTGCGGAAGTGAGATGGCGTGGGATATTATAAGTTGGAGGGCACTGGGTTGTTCTCGGGAGATGTGCATGGATAATGAAAATCACATAGTTTGCAAATTTGCTTTTTTCAATCATAATACAAGAATGATGTTAGTATAGTCAAATCTCAATATTGCTTTAATATATAGCATTATATTATATTAGTAATACGTAGAAACAATGAGCCCGGCTCAATAAAATATACAGCCATATTATTATTAACATGTGCACCATAATATAACTTTAAAATTGAAATTTATAATTTTATTCGTGATATTGAACAACAATAATAAAGAGTACAGATCCTATGAATTGTGAGTGCATTATCCTTTTGAATCCAATAATTTGTGGGATTTAGATAGAATAAGGAGAATCGTTTGACTATCAAATGAAAATCTTAACCCGATGGAGTAAAAAAGCGGAAATCATGTAAATAACTGACAATTCCGTCGAGCAAAATGGATTATCAGATAATACTTTTTCCTCCCGACCGACAGCATTTCTCCCCCTTCGTCTCGTGCAACTCTCGTGGGGATTCGGAGAATAAACGTAGAATGCAAATCGGGGCGCGTCGTAAAATAAAATTGAGCTCCCATCCATCGCCTCACTGCATAGTTTTATTGGCCTATACATTCGGACTCAGCCCGACGGGAAAACGCAAATTCTTCCCTCCACCCTGCACCCCTTTTTTCGATTTCCCACAGCCTCGTATAAGGAAAACGGAGCGGAAAGAAATACCAGCAGGAGAACGTACAGTACGCAAAAACATTTCCCCAGCGTTATAGGCGACTTTCTCTTTAGAGGCATAAAGATATTATTCCTATGAAGATTCATATAATATGTCCTGATATCTATATCTATGTACATACATACATACATATATATATATATATATATATATATATATATATATATATATATATATCCATCTCGGAACTCCGGTGAATTTCAATTGTTGAAGCCGTTCAAGGGTGGAAGCTGGCTAATTCGCTCATTGTGATAATATTTTCATAATACCTAGGGTTTTATTCTATAAAAAAAAATATTAAACTGGCAAATTCAAAATCGGTAATGACTGACTGCTAGCTTTATAACCAGCAGAGTGGGCATATGCAATAAATTATTTTGAATAGAACTTCCGTGACCGTTAAATATAAATATGACGTAAGTTTAGATTATGTCGTTGTTACTTATAATAATGTACATTATAAACAGTGGCGGACTCACAATTGGTCCTTGGGGGAGGCACATGTCCAATACAATTTCCAGAAGAAAATAACTCTTTAGTCATTTCATAGCGTGCCTGAATAAATTATTTAGATATTATTATAATTGTTATTGCTAATAAAATATACATGTAATATTAATAATACATATAGAATAAGAAATTTCATTGTTTATCAATGTTGTAACATGTGTCTATTCCGGAATCTTTTCTCTTATCAATTAAGAAAGCGGAAATAATATTAATTTGAATTTGACCAAAAGAAAGGGGACAAGAAATGAAAATCTAATTGTTAAATTTTAACATGTAAAATATATATTATTGTGTACAACTATATAAATTATGCGAATATGTCCGATAAAACATTTTTTATTTAGCTGAAATATTATTGCAAAAAGTTGTAGACTGGACGGAATGTTCAGGGGCGATTTATTTATTCATTTATCACACGTTTTATAGAATTTCCTATATCAAGAAATAAAAATATCGGCACAATTATTTTTAATATTAGCATCATTTTAACTTTATTATCTAAAATAGAAAGATTTTATTAGCCATGATTTTTCCGGCATAATTTTCGTCTAATTGACTTAATTCATCAAATGTTTGCTTTTTTTTTTAATATTTCTGTTAAAATCGTCTGACATTTTAGTTTGAAAACTATTTTATAATAGCATTGATATATTGAATATTCAATTCAAATTATATTGCAGGGATAGTGAATTTAATTTAATTATAAAAAATTTATAGAATCATCAGAAAAAAATAAAAGAGTGCGCATTATTACACATCAAAAGACTATAGAAGTCACCGAGAAAAATATTTCCAATCGACAGCGGCTCAAATGCCAGCAAAAAGATATTTGAGATTTGTATACGATCTACTATAAGTTTATAAGAGCCATTGAATTTCTACAAACATGTGAAACTCAAGTTAGAAATTCATAAAAATCATGAAGAATAGTATCTGAAAATTTAGCATTTTGCAAGAATTCGAGAGCTACAAAGAATGAATTATGCAATTTGCAAGAGAAATGGAGATCAACATATGAATAGCAATTTATTCAACTGTAATTTTAGTTTAGATCAACGTTCATAGGTAAGCATATAAGGTTATAAGACAAATTACGAAAGTTTGACAAATCGCATAATCACTTATCGGTTAATGGTGAAACTAAATTACTAAATTATCTAGTATATCGCCGATATCTGCGTGGTATAAGAATATCAAGCTAGTTGATACCTACAGACTCTATATTGGCTTCAAATCATAAACATCTGTTTCCAATCAGAATTTATAAATTTGAAAATTTAAGCACTTATTAAGTCATACATTATATACTTATTTATATGCATAAATGATGGATTTATTAAAGGTAAAGTCGATCAATTATAGGTAAAGTTTTTTTATATATTTAGCAAATATGTATTGACAATCTAATTTCGACCAGCCTTGATGGGAAGCGATTGCTCCTATCGGCCTCCTAGATCTGCCTCTGATTGTAAATAGATATCTATCGTAAAAATATGTACATTTATAAAATCTATTTCTTTATAATAGAAAAATAAGTTCAATATAAAAAAATTATAACTATAGATTACTATAACGGAAAACAATCGCTTATAAATAAATGATAAATTTATTGTGTGAAACAAGTTCCTATTTTGAGCAGAATAAAAAAATGTCATCAATAACATGACGATGAGTTCTAAAATTAATATTGTACATTTTACGTAATTACACACTCACACGCGCGCGCGCACACACACAAATTATTATTACTTGATAAATGTAAGAGATGCATGCGATAACATCTCACATGTATTTCAATGACTAATCGAGTAAAATAATTAAAAACCGCGGACGTTGCAGTTCAATTGTATACAATTATGCATATATTACAAACTAGTGTTATAATGTTTAGATGTTATATAAGAAAGTTATCGCATCTTAGTTATTTTTATTTTTTCTTCGGAATATAGAGACTGAATCTACTGCAGTGGTAATTCCCCGAGATCTGAAGCTACATGTGATTCCCCTTCAGCTTCAATAATATCCTACTTCTGCACAGCGTCGATGCAGTGCTATATAAATGTAAGTAATAAATGAACTTGGCGCAGTCTGAAACGGTGTTTTCAAATACGAATATCTCCATCGAGTAAGTTATTTTATATTATATTATACTTATAAGTAAATGTCGAATAATTCTTATAAGTGATAAAAATTATCGGGCTATTAATAAAATACATAAAAATGTCAGATATGTACCAAATATGATAATTAGCATAACATTGTTATTTTATTTCAGCAATTAGAAAATGAAAATCAAATTCGTGCTTATAGCCTTTTTGGCCACATTAGTGCTAGCATCTGGTAATCTTGTATTTAAACGACAAAAACCTAACCAATACAAGAATGTGAGTACCAAACACTTTAACGTAATATTTATTAAGATAAAATTAATTCTAGATCTTTCTATGTGTTATATATTTAATTTAAATTATTTAATTTAAAAAACACCTGATTCGTGATAGATTTTAAATTAAGAGTATTGTTTATTTAAATCTATTTATTGTGTAGAATTATACAAAAATCTTTAGTATCATTCTATACCACTTGAATAAAACTTAAGCTTCCTTATTATTCATTTAATAACATTTAATCGAATTCATCCATCTATTATTTTAGTAAAATTATTTGATAATAAACTTTCTACTTCACGATGAAAATACTTATACTTTCAAAATATAAATCAAATAATATTGTTTCAATGAACAAAAAATTGAATAAATTTTTAAATTATATATGTGTTAAAACAATTGAATTGTACTTCTGTCGACTGCCCATATACAAATTAATAAATATTTTTTTTTTATTGGTCTTACAGTCCAATCAATTTCAACCAAAAATAAAATAAAATAAAATAAAAATAAAAAATAATAAAAATAAAAAATAAAAATTAAAAATAAAAATTAAATTAAAAATTAAATTAAAATGATAATGACAGTCAGACTGTCCTTGTTTACATTCACCCCCGTAGACTAATCTGAAAATAAAATATTAGCTGAAAAAATTCTTTGTTAGTAAAGTGCAGTCTGACTGTCCCCAACACCCTTACCTAATTGAAGACTTGTCCAACGTTTCGAGCTCGCTACGGCTCCTCATCAGGGACTAATCTAAACCTTATATTCTAATCTATATATACTCATCCCCACCACCAAATTTCGTAAATTAAATATAAATTCCCCCTCTACACAAATTGTCCAAAACCAATCAATTTAATAAGGAATGATAAACACTGTCCAATCTACTAGACTCTAACATTAAATTCACATTATTTCGATTCTTGGAAATGTGCATACTTTCAAGACTCTCCCGTTTATACTTATTATTAATACCATATTCCAAAATATCCACATTCACAAAATCAAAAGAATGTAAAAACTTTAAACAATGCTCTTTTAAACCAGAAGTAATATGTGAGCTACGTAAACTATATTTATGCTCATAAATTCTCTTTTTTAAATATCTACCTGTTTGTCCAATATAGTATTTATCACAATCCATGCAATTAATCTTGTAAACAACTCCTGATTTTAAGCATAAATCATCCTTATCTTTGCAATTATTAAACAATCTACTTAAATTATTGCGATTTTTAAAGAAAATTTGAATGTTATATTTCCGAAAATTTCTTTTTATTCTTTCAGATAATCCTCGAACATATGGTAAGACAATAATTTTGCCTCCGTTAAAATCAATTCCTGCACTATGTCTTTTTTCGGTATTATAAATTTCAAAATAATTGTAATTCTTAAAGAAAAACTTACATTCCTTATTAGATGCAAGAAATCAAATATATTTCCGGTACACATTAATAATAGATTTCATGATGAATATTTTTTGCAGGTTTATAGTAATAATGTTTGTTATGATCTAAAGAAAAATATTTTCTTTTTTTTTCAAAAATAAATTACTTAATTTAGAAATTAGAGATTTACATATTCAGATTCATTCCTTAAATAGATATTTATTAAAGATTAAACATTATTTATATCAAAATATAGAAAGAAATGAATTACATGAATTTTTTCTTGGTCAAAGCAAACATTTTATTAAGACAAAATATATTAATAGACAAACACTAAAAAGGAAATTTGAATGTTTAAGAAATAAAAAACAATTTCAAAGCTATCAATTTAACAATGCAAACAATAAAAATTGGTTTAGGAATCTAACTGACAAGGAGATACCAAATGAAGTAATAAACATCATGTCTAAAGGTGCCAAACATGGAATATTATATTGTAAAAGTAATCTCCCGATCAAAGAAATCATCGCGGAGGTTGAAAGTAATCTTTTTGGTTTAAATGATGAAGTAAAAAAGGAATGTAGGGCATCTTTGGTTAATGTCATTAGTAATTTTAAAAGAGAAAATAAATTTGATAATTTTTTAAATAGTAATTTTATACATGATTTAATTACCGCGAAGAATTTTTTGAAAAATAACCCTAATATAATCTTCCAAAAGGCCGACAAAGGTAATGTAACTGTAGCTTCCAATAAAATTGATTACATAAATTGTATAAATAATATATTAAATGATGATAGTACTTATTTGAAGATTGGTAATCCACATATCATTAAGCTACAAAATAATTTGAAAGAGTTATTAAATAATTGGAAAAGAAATGAATATATAAATGATACTACATATAAGTATTTAAAATGTGAAAATGGAACTGTGGCAAAATGTTATGGGCTTCCCAAGATTCATAAAGAAAATCTGACATTTAGAATAATAATATCTTCCATAGGTTTCCCAACTTATAATATTGCTAGATTTTTGTCTAATATATTGGTTAAGATAGTTGGAAGAACTAGCTCTTATATTAAGGATAGTTGGTGTTTTTACAATGAAATGAAAGATATTGTTATTCCGAAAAACTACAAGATGATTTCATTGGATGTAGTATCTTTGTTTACAAATATACCTTTAGAGTTGTTAAATGATATTATACAGGAAAAGTGGCATGAAATTAATTTGCATACAAAATTGACAATGAATGAATTTATTAAAGCAATTAATTTGGTTTTTAATAACACAATTTTTTCATTTGATAATAAATTTTATGAACAAAAATACGGATGTCCAATGGGGTCGCCTTTGTCACCGGTTATAGCTAATTTAGTTATGGAAAAGTTGGAAAGTATAGCCTTGTCAAAATTTCTTTTTGAACCAATGATATTTAAGAGATATGTTGATGATATCTTTACAATTGTTCCAGAAGTTTTTGTGGATGAAATGGTGGATGTTTTCAATTCTGTGCATGACAGAATTAAATTTACAAGGGAGGTTGAAGTAAATAGTCAGTTAAGTTTTTTGGACGTTAATGTGATTAGATGTAGTAATAATAAGGTAAAACTTAATTGGTACAGAAAGCCTACTTGGTCAGGTAGGTTTTTAGATTTTAATTCACACCACCAATTCGGAAACAAAATTGGAGCATTGAGAGGTGTCGTTGACAGAGCAATTAAATTGTCACATAAAGATTTTAGACAAAATAATTTACAGATAGTAAGAGAGACTTTTATTAATAATGGCTATCCAATTCAATTTATTAATAGATTGATTGCTGAGAGATTGTTTGAAATTTATAATACCGAAAAAAGACATAGTGCAGGAATTGATTTTAACGGAGGCAAAATTATTGTCTTACCATATGTTCGAGGATTATCTGAAAGAATAAAAAGAAATTTTCGGAAATATAACATTCAAATTTTCTTTAAAAATCGCAATAATTTAAGTAGATTGTTTAATAATTGCAAAGATAAGGATGATTTATGCTTAAAATCAGGAGTTGTTTACAAGATTAATTGCATGGATTGTGATAAATACTATATTGGACAAACAGGTAGATATTTAAAAAAGAGAATTTATGAGCATAAATATAGTTTACGTAGCTCACATATTACTTCTGGTTTAAAAGAGCATTGTTTAAAGTTTTTACATTCTTTTGATTTTGTGAATGTGGATATTTTGGAATATGGTATTAATAATAAGTATAAACGGGAGAGTCTTGAAAGTATTCACATTTCCAAGAATCGAAATAATGTGAATTTAATGTTAGAGTCTGGTAGATTGGACAGTGTTTATCATTCCTTATTAAATTGATTGGTTTTGGACAATTTGTGTAGAGGGGGAATTTATATTTAATTTACGAAATTTGGTGGTGGGGATGAGTATATATAGATTAGAATATAAGGTTTAGATTAGTCCCTGATGAGGAGCCGTAGCGAGCTCGAAACGTTGGACAAGTCTTCAATTAGGTAAGGGTGTTGGGGACAGTCAGACTGCACTTTACTAACAAAGAATTTTTTCAGCTAATATTTTATTTTCAGATTAGTCTACGGGGGTGAATGTAAACAAGGACAGTCTGACTGTCATTATCATTTTAATTTAATTTTTAATTTAATTTTTATTTTTAATTTTTATTTTTTATTTTTATTATTTTTTATTTTTATTTTATTTTATTTTATTTTTGGTTGAAATTGATTGGACTGTAAGACCAATAAAAAAATATTTATTAATTTATATATGTGTTATTTTATATAGCATCGACCAGTAGTATTGCCGCCGCATACTTCACATGGAACTCCAAAAGGTCAATATTGGCACAAAAATCCTGGAATTACATTCGATAAGCGCTTCAAACGGGACGCTAATCCAGAAGATAAAAATTCATTCAGCGCTTCGGTAAATAAAAATTTGAATGGGCCGGAGAGGCGTCCAAGTTATAACGTCGACTACAACAGGAAACTGTATCAGGGTAAAAATAGTGAACTAAATCTAGGATTTGGTGGTCAAAAGAATCCTGGACGCCACTGGGATAAAAATGTTGGACTTACGTATTCGAGGCGATTCAAACGTGAAGCTAATCCAGAAGATAAAAATTCATTCAGTGCTTCGGTAAATAAAAATTTGAATGGGCCGGAGAGGCGTCCAAGTTATAACGTCGACTACAACAGGAAACTGTATCAGGGTAAAAATAGTGAACTAAATCTAGGATTTGGTGGTCAAAAGAATCCTGGACGCCACTGGGATAAAAATGTAGGAATTACATATACGGGGCGATTCAAACGTGAAGCTAATCCAGAAGATAAAAATTCATTCAGTGCTTCGGTAAATAAAAATTTGAATGGGCCGGAGAGGCGTCCAAGTTATAACGTCGACTACAACAGGAAACTGTATCAGGGTAAAAATAGTGAACTAAAACTAGGATTTGGTGGTCAAAAGAATCCTGGACGCCACTGGGATAAAAATGTAGGAATTACATATACGGGGCGATTCAAACGTGAAGCTAATCCAGAAGATAAAAATTCATTCAGTGCTTCGGTAAATAAAAATTTGAATGGGCCGGAGAGGCGTCCAAGTTATAACGTCGACTACAACAGGAAACTGTATCAGGGTAAAAATAGTGAACTAAAACTAGGCTTTGGTGGTCAAAAGAATCCTGGACGCCACTGGGATAAAAATGTAGGAATTACATATACGGGGCGATTCAAACGTGAAGCTAATCCAGAAGATAAAAATTCATTCAGTGCTTCGTTAAATAAAAATTTGAATGGGCCGGAGAGGCGTCCAAGTTATAACGTCGACTACAACAGGAAACTGTATCAGGGTAAAAATAGTGAACTAAATCTAGGATTTGGTGGTCAAAAGAATCCTGGACGCCACTGGGATAAAAATGTAGGAATTACATATACGGGGCGATTCTAATGTGAAACTAGTTCAAAAGACTAAATTAAGTTCAGTGACATCGCGAATAAAAGCTTTTATACACTGAATAGACGTGTTAATTACAAAATTAACTATGGCAAAAAAGTAAATTGGCATAAACAATTAGTCGAACAAATGTTAATGACAAAAAAAGATTTCCGATCATCCTTACGGCAAACACATCATTTGAATTTTGTCTTTTATCCAATTCTAATAAGAAACTATTCCAGAAGAAAAAAATGCGATAATTGAAATAGGGATTCAAAGATTGGAATGAGACGCTCTATATTTGGAAACAATCTACAGTAGACAGTAGTACATAATTCTGCGAATTAGAATAGCATCTATATTTTTATTAGTATTAGTAAGTTGTTACGATCACATATCTAAAGCTGTATAAAATCTTAAAATGATTTGTAATTTGTACAGAACGCGTTATATGAAAAAAATTTCGCTCTATCAATAAAGCATTTATTTTCATACTTCATACAAATAATATATATTGCTTCTTATAACTGATTATTTATTATAGTGATTATTAAAATATTTGCTCTTAAAATTGTGCAATATGATTCATCAGAAAAAATGAATCCACTTATAAGAATACTACAAACATTTTTTCAATTATAAGAGTTTTTTCACTGATTTGTTCAATTTATTCCATAATATTTTAAAGAATTGTTTTATCCTTAAATGTGGATACTCTCATGAACGTTTTCCTAGTATAATTTGAATGTACAATATCAAAAATATTTATCCATAATTAATTATATTATTATTTCCTGAGTTTTTTATACAATAATTTACTATGGAATTTGTATAATAAGTTCAATAAAACATAATTTTAATCATATAATATGATTATATAGACTAATAAAGTCTTAATACACAATAAACTAGTTTTACTTCTAGACTTAGAAGGATTTAATTGAATAATTCTAAGAACAATTAAAAATTAAAATATTATTAATTTTATAAGTATTATGATGAGATTATTAAAGTTTTTTTTCAATAAAAATACTCTAGTAAAGAAAAGATCTAAATAATTATTTATAATTATTTTACCTGCTTAAAATTAAGAAATATTTACTTTTATGTGACCAAATTGGGTATTATTAAATGCTTTAAATGAATAAGAAGCATATGTAATCTAATAAAAATATATATTTTCAATCATTGGTAAAAGTTTTCTGCAACGGTTATATGCGTTTAGTGCAAGAGACCCCCTCCCTCACCCACTCGAAACGTAACACGCACGCCGCCCCAAGATTTGTGTGTCAGTGGATCAAGCGCAACTTTTTCCGGTTGCACCGGTTTTCGAATCGTGCTCGACGCGTCAAAAGAGAGAAGGAGAAAGGGGGAAGGGGTGGGGCGTTCGGTTCAACTTCATTTGGCAGCTGTTTTGTGCGAGACAGAAATATATATATAAACATATAGGAGCCAGACTAAACAAAATCGATCTCGTCGGGAACTGTATAATGTGCTCACATGGTGGCATAATTTCGCATAAAAATGTATTGTCATTCACGGCGTCGAGGCACCGCCGCCATGAGATCATCGCAATGGGGAAGTGATATATAAAAAGGCGACAGCAAAATATAATTGTACGTCAATGCGCGAGCAGGATGTGACGCACTCTGGGAAAGGTTACAGGGCAGGGTTATTGCAATATATCTGATAGCTCTGATATAACTAAACATAGTTAGAGTAAATATGTGGAAAAACAGAGATAGTAGTAAAACTCAGATTCAAACGAAGGAATCCGTTTAATGATACCTGAGCCGGCATGTATATATTACCTATTTTATTTAAATAACATATTAAATCTGTTAGATTATTTTAGCCTTCTATAAATAATAAAGCAAAAAATACTTGAAACTAAATATTGGAGAGTATCGTAAAAGGATGTAAACATATGTGTCCACTGGGTCTTATTACGATCTGCGTCTTTGCTGCCCTGCGCGGCAAATGATTTATGAGTTTATTGCCTAGATGCCTGATGTGTTTTTATAAGTTTTAAGTTTCTCACAAGGGCTTGCAGAGTTTTCAATTTCGAGTACTGCAGTTTAGTCTTGCGTTGTCCTTTCGTTTAAACAGACGTCTTTTCTTTCCTCGTTTGAAATAAAGTTCATGTTAAAAGATTATTTCGTGTATCTTAATTTTAACATTCCACCTACTATATTTAATAAAAATTCAATAGGTTATCGGCCCAGATTTCGCGAGTAAACTTTCCGTGATTTTGTGTATAGTGTAATCTAGTAATAAAATAAAACTGTCTCAAAAACAGAACAAAAAACAGTTTTTTTCTAGTAAGTGAAAAATGGAATCCATTAAAATAAAAAGGAATATTAAGCCTTTTAACTGTGATAAATATAGTGTGTGGAAGTTTAAAATTCGATCTCTTCTATCTGAACTTCATCTATTGCACGTTCTTGATGAGCAAGTCCCTGCAGTAATGATAGAAGAATGGAAAAAGTGTGAATGAATTGCAAAAGGTGTAATAGTGGAGTATCTGTCGGATTCTTTTTTGGGTTTCGTGAAAGCCAATGATACGGCGTAAACAGTTTTGCAGTCTTCATATGGTTTTACAATATGGCAGAGAAAATCATCGTATAAAGGATTCTATGCGAAAAATGAACAGCAATATTCTAGAGATAATAAAACTTGTCAGTTGCACTTAAAAGAAGTATCCTGAATATTACCAGCAAGGAAGGATTAAAGGTGTTCTGGAGGACGTCTTATGTTGTTCGGAGGTACCGCAAAATTTACTATCTGTCAGCAACATGCAGAAAGCACAGATAAGTATTCATTCACTTCAATCCAAATGGGATTGAAGTTACTAAAAATGATAAAATAATTTTTGTCGGTAAGCCCATAAATAATTTGATTCCTATAGGATTCATTATTAATAAATTATATAATAAAAAGTCTCTAATGCGATAAACAGTAATTATAGTTGATGGCATCAAAGACTTGGACATATGGGCAAATCGAAAATTATTCAAATGAAAAATAATAAGATGGTCGATGGTATTAAATTAATTAATAATATTCAACTAAATGATTATATGTGTGAAGCTTGTATTTTTGGCAAACAAGCAAGAGTACCTTTTTCAGAAAAGATAAAAATAAAAATCATATAAAAAGACCATTTTTTTATTATTCATTTAGATGTTTGCGGACCAATCACTCCTTCGCCATTAGATGGTAAAAATTATTTTGTATTGTTTGTAGATGAATTTGCGCACTACTGCATTACATATTTAATAGTATTAAAGTCAGATGTATTTTCTATTTCAAAGACTTTATAAAAAAAAAGTCAAACTCATTTTAATTTAAAAATAGTTAATTTATATTATGATTATGGTGGAAAGTATTTATCGAATGAATGAAGGACTATTGCAAATATAATTAAACCAGCTATCATATAACAGTTCCTTATACTCTATTATTAAATGGAGAAAGAATGATTAGAACAATTACTGAAAAAGTGCTACTTTAATAAATGAGATAAACTGAAGGAAGTAATTTCGGGAGAAGCAGTTTTAACTGCTATGTATTTAATAAATTGAACCCTTACTAATGCTTTAAAATAGTATAAAATACCATATCAATTATGGTATGGTAAAAATCCTATAGTAAAATATTTACAAGTTTTCGATAGTACAATATATGTGAATAAAAAATAAGAAAAACAAAAAGTAAAATTTTGATGATAAATCTTGGAAAGGTATTTTAGTTGGTTATGTTTTAATTTTAATTTTACTATAAAATATGGGATGTAGACTCAGAAAAATTTATTGTAGCAAGGGATGTGATAGCTGATGAAATAAATTTTTGAATTCGAGACCAGAAATGAGGCTTCAAGGAATTGTAATGAAAATTCCAAGAAAACTGATGAACGTAATATTCGTAACAAATCAGTAGAGCCTACGAAATCTGATAATGAAAAAATCAGAAAAATTTCTGGAACGAATTGTGATAGAAAATTCCAAGAAAACTGATGAACGTGATGTTCGCAACAAATCAGTAGAGCTTCAGAAATCTGATAATGAAAAATCAGAAAAATTTCTGGAAGACCAATCTGAGAAAAATGAATCAGATAAACAAGATTTGAAAATAGACAGAAATTCAAATGAGAATTTGAACAAGTCTAATAAATCTATAATAGAAATAGATCATTGCAATCAGTCAGAATTTCAAAATGATAAGTATAATACAAAGAAAATAAATACAAATCTAAGAAGGAGTAATAGAGTCAAAAAAAAAAAAAATAGACCAAGAATTTCTTATGAAGAAATAAATTACGTTTTGTGTGCACAATCAGTAAATTGTGAAATTCCCAATAATTTCAATGATATTCAAAATAATATCCATAATGAAAAAATGGGAACAAGCAATTAAAGATGAATTAAAATCATATTATTTTAATAAAACTTGGATACTAGTATCAAAGCCACAAAACAAAAATATTATAGATTGCAAATGGGTATTCGCTATTAAAAATGATGAACATGAAAATCCATTAAAATATAAGGCGCGTCTTGTTGCTCGTAGTTTCAATAAAAAATATTTAATTCATTATAATGAGACTTTTGCTTCAGTAGCAAGAATTACAAGCTTTAGATTAATTATAACGTTTGCAAAGCAATATAATTTGCTTATTCACCATATGAATGTAAAAACTGCATTTTTAAATGGTTCATTGCAGAAAGAAATTTACATGAAAATTCCCGAAGGAATTAAATACAAAACAAATCAAGTTTGTAATTTAAATAAAGCTATGTATATATATATATATATATATATATATATATATATATATATATATATATACATGGATTGAAACGAGCAGTAAGATGTTGGTTTAAAACTTTTGATAAAACATTAATAGCAAATGGTTTTCAAAATTCATTAATCGATCGTTGCATACATATTTAAATAAAGGAGAAATATCTAAGAATATATATGTTGTACTCTACGTACATGATTTAGTAATCGTTACAACCGATATTCACACAATGAATAATTTTAAAAATTATTTAATGAATTAAAAGAAATTAATCTATTTCATAGAATAAAAAAATTATAATAAGATGTAATTATGATGTATATAATGAAATAATGAAATAATTAAATTATGAAATAATGAAATAATGAAATAATGAAATTATAAAATTATGAAATAATGAAATAATGAAATTATAAAATTATGAAATTATAAAATTATGAAATTATAAAATAATGGAATAATGAAATTATGAATTAATGAAATGATGAATTAATGAAATTATGAAATAATGAAATTATGAAGTAATGAATTATAGTAATTAAATATGAAGTAATGAAATTATGAAGTCATGAAATTATGAACTAATGAAGTTATGAAATAATTAAATTATCAAATAATTAATTATGAAATAATGAAATTATGACAAATGAAATTATGAAATTATGAATAATGAAATAATGACATAATGATGTACTTATGCTTAATTAGAGTTCATATATAAAAACGATTTGAAATTAATTTAACATCAGTGATTGTGATGATGTAAACACACTAGTTGAAAATAATATAAATTATAATGATTTAAATTCAGATAACAAATATGGCGCCCTTTTCAAAATCATATCGGATGCTTTAATGTATGTAATGATTTGTACGCGTCCAGATTTGAGTGCAGCAAAACATTTTCTAAGTAGATATTCAAATAAAAATAATACAGAACTATGGAAATACCTAGAAAGAGTTTTAAGATATTTGAAAGGTTGGATGAATTTATAATTAACTTATACAAAAGGCAACAGTGAAAATATTTTAAGCGGTTATCTTAAATCTTATTAGGGTGGTCATGAAAGTACTGATAGAAAAAGTACAACAGGCTACTTATTTGAAAGCTATTTGAAAAATGCACGATTTGCTGGAAGACTAAAAGACAAGCATCTGTAGCAGCTTCTTCAACAGAAGCAGAATATATGACTTAACTTGAAGGTATTATGGCTAAAGTCTTTAATAAATTGTATAGAAATTAAAATCATGAAACCGATTGTAATTGGTGAAGACAATGACGGCTATATAAGTATAGCGAATAACCCAAGTAATCATAAGCAATCAAAACATATAGATATTAAATATCATTTCTCGAGAGAGCAAATAAAGAAAAATGTAATAATATTGAAACATATTTCCACAGGGGAGCAGATTGCTGATGCACTAACAAAGTCATTGCCAACTGTGAAATTCCTTGAACTCAGAAAAGGAATGAGCATGGAGTAATAATAAAATATAATTCATATTGTTTTTATTAATATATATTTTATATTAGTAATAGAGACGGTTTGAATAGGTTTTACTGGGTTTCCCTATTCCTTGCAACAAATGTTGGACCATGTGTAATTTCCCAGAACAAACGAGGAAAGAATATAGACTGAAAGGAACTATCGTATATCTAATATTAAGTTTTATTTTATTATATATTTTATATAATTTTATTATATATATAATTGTATTTACTCAAGTAATTTTTGAGGGGGCGTGTTAGATTATTTTAGCCTTCTATAAATAATAAAGCAAAAAATACTTGAAACTAAATATTGGAGAGTATCGTAAAAGGATGTAAACATATGTGTCCACTGGGTCTTATTACGATCTGCGTCTTTGCTGCCCTGCGCGGCAAATGATTTATGAGTTTATTGCCTAGATGCCTGATGTGTTTTTATAAGTTTTAAGTTTCTCACAAGGGCTTGCAGAGTTTTCAATTTCGAGTACTGCAGTTTAGTCTTGCGTTGTCCTTTCGTTTAAACAGACGTCTTTTCTTTCCTCGTTTGAAATAAAGTTCATGTTAAAAGATTATTTCGTGTATCTTTATTTTAACATTCCACCTACTATATTTAATAAAAATTCAATAAAATCTAACCTAAAATTGTCACATGAGATAAAAATTAAGAGTTACTAATGTATTATCCTTACCAACTTTTATTTAGCGTTTTCTAATATTAATAAAAGATTGCACTTGATGAATAGCTTACCTGTAACAAAGAAGAAAAAACCATCGTTAGAATTAATTATTGCTTGGATTCAGTAATATGTAAAAGAACACACTTCATATAAACGCCTTAATATTAAATAATGAAAACGTTTATTATTAATTTTTTCTATAATGCTATTTATTAATAGACTAATTAGTTAATAAATATTATATCATGTTTTGAAGAAAAAAACGAATACTTAGGTCTTACTTCTTTCAAGTGATAGCACACGATGCCTATAAGCATTGTCGAGCACGATGTTTTATACAGCGATAGCTTTATTAAAAAATCTAATCATCATATATCTGTAAGTATATGTTATTTTTAGAAAAACTTTGCCGCTAAATCACATAAGACTAAATAACATAATCTGTGCGTGCACCAATTTGCAATGCAGTTCCAACTTGTAAAATATGTACTGTCTATTATTTGTGCGTAACCAGAGCGAGAAAGAATAGGACGAACGAAATGAATCGGGGAAAAGTAAGAAATTTCATTAAATCGACAGCGACATCTGCCGTCTGATGCAGCAGAAAGGCAATTCGGAGCTATTTATTAATGAATTCGCGTATTCGCAAATATCACATACGCACTCTTGATGCCGACGATAAGAGGTGCGGAGGAACTAGTATAACAGCATATACGAATATAAGCACGCACGATTGGTGTAAAACGTCGGGCGAGCTCGTGCTTTTGTATATATTCGCTTCTATACTATAGTTCAAACCATAGCTGCCCGTGTTAGTTATTAGAAGTTTCACTACCTGGGTAGAATAAGAAGTCACGATCTAATAGGACACAAATTTAAAGGCATGTTTGTCATGTTCATTATTATATGCTTACGATTATTTGAACTGAATTAATAATTACTTACACAATTAGTATACATTATTATTATTCGATTTAATACATGCAGATTTTGCATAATCGACCTTAAAATTATAAACTTAAATCATCCAAAAATATGGACATTCTCTGTATTTATGAATGAGTATAATATAAATTATATGATAATATAGTTGGAGGAAAAATTTACAAATACTTGGATTTATAAAAGATTTCGTAGAGAAAACTGAAAATTTCTCTAATTCATTAATTGTTTTTGGCCTATACATCATATTTGATTAAATTCCCTAAAATAACCATTAATCTTACTCACATTAAAAAAAATATAGAGTCGAGCAAAGTCTATAGAAAAGTCAGAATGGCAAAGGAGAATTTTCAATCCGCACAGCTTCAAGCACGAGAGTGATTAAGTCGAATAGACAGCTCTGTAAAAAAGACAAAGATAAAAGAAGCCAAAAAAATATGCGCGAAAGAGACGAAAGAGAAAACGTGTAGCAGCAGCCTGATGCGCGACGCGCGATCCATTCTCGCAATGGGGGCTCCCAGAGGGTGCTATATGCGCGTATAGCAACTGAGTAGCTATATAGATATACATAGCGGGTGCGCCGCCACTACGGCGATGAAGATAAGGAGAAAGGAAGGAAGGGGGAAGGGGGAGGTTATTGGCATTGCTGCACCTCGGAGAAGCAGCCGACAGCCGACTATACAGCCCCTTCGGTATAAAACCGACGAAAGGGGGCGAGAGAGAAGAGAGAGATTGAGAGAGAGAGATTGAGAGAGAGAGAGAGAGAGAGAGAGAGAGAGAGAGAGAGAGAGAGAGAGAGAGAGAGAGAGAGAGAGAGAGAGAGAGACAGACAGGGAGAGACCCACTGTATATACGGCGATAGGGTGCGCCAGAGAGTAAGAGAGCTAGCAGGAACTAGCATACCGGCGAGTTGAAGGGGGTGGACAGGGGGACGCTTTACGATGAAACGATTAACGATTGACTTTTGTGCACGCGCACGGCCTCTAATGGCGCGAAGGGTACTTCTTCCAAGAGCGGAGCAGTAAGCCGGTGTATATATATATATATATATATATAGAGAGAGAGAGAGAGAGAGAGAGAGAGAAATATTTCAGACCAGTTCTGCTATAAGGGCCGAACGACAACTGTAGCAGCGAATTTCCGACGTTTAAATAAATAAATAAATAAATAAGTATATATATATATATATATATATATATATATATATATATATATATATATAATAGCTCTAAGTATTTGAGTTTTGCAAGAACTCCTAGAAAATCAGTTTTCTATATAAAAAACGTTGTCCTTCAGCAACGATTGATGCGGCCCAATTGTACAATGCGAGAATGTATATGTAAAAGTTACGTATATGAAGATATCTTAATAATGGTAAATAAATTTTTCATGCGATCTATTTTAAACTTGTTATGTATAATGAAATCTTAAATAAATCTAAATTTCGAAAAGCAATAAAAATATATAAATAAATTACAAAGGTCAAGATTCATACATTTAAAGTGTTTGTAATACATCAATTATGATATAATGACTGTCCAACAATATAAAGTTTAAGATTTTCTAATTTGTATATCCACATGATAAATTTTTCAAAATATATACTATAATTTTTTCTTTATTCTTAAATAATTGCATTTTACAATAAAGTAATTACTAAATAGAGCTGATGTATTAATAATAAATTAATAATCAAAACGTAAAATAACGAAACGGGAAAAACAATATCTAATCAATGAAAAGCGAATATATTTTTTTCTCCTCGTCTCGCTCCTCTCACAGTATAAGCACAAGGAAATCTTACAATCTTAAGCAAGCTAATTGACTCCATTCGCCAAACTATTATGTGGTAAGAACATAAATGCGGATTAAGAAAAAAAAATGTATATAAGAAAATCAGTCGAACACTACAATATTTCAATTAACGTTGGCCGCGTCATCGCAATTGTTATTGCTAAAGTTGTATTGAGCAAATACAGCAGCACAAACTTGCGCGTCTGGATCAGGCCAAAAATCCTGATATGCCATATTTAATTATGTATATATACTTAAGATATTACACATCACGCCACACACAATACGCGGATGGACTTCGCAATAGCGTATGTATGTTCGCGCATTAGTTTATATAGTATTATAAACAAAAATACGTATGTATGTACTTGATTTTATATATCATTATTTTTTTTTTGCGTGCAAATTTGCTAATGTTGCGTTCATGTTCAAAAGAAGATGCGTATAAACGAAAGAGGAACAGAAGAACGTAAAAGAGGGTGCTTCTGCCGCCAAGTTTATCGGTGCGTAGCGCAAGAACGTGTGGAAAATAAATAATGAAAAATGGCCTAGCTGGTTGTGAATTAATAAGGCTTTGTATTATAATATACATCGATGGTAATTTACTTCGACGAATTTTCGTTATCTCGATTATAGAAGGAAGCTACCGATACTAGGTAATTAAAGGTTTTTTTTTTTAATTTACGATTTCAAATACTTGAAATATAAATTCATGCATTGCTTGGAACAATTTTGCATCTACTTTTTCAGCGAGCATATTGGATATTTTGTTACTATTCCAAATATAATATGACAGCATTGACCATTAGTTCAATTTCTCTCTGAATTATACTGCAGAAATCATTTTAATAATTATTTGTGAATTATCAATTATTTTTAACTTGTCCAGCAATTACTTTGATTATAATACGACTACTGATATTACGGTTCAATTTAGTTTTATAATCATTAATCTAGATAAATATATCCTAAAAATATTTTTTAAGAAATAACATGAAGTATATAGTAAGAAAACATTGAAATTATATATGCTATAATTGTAAGAATTACGGATTTAATTTAATAAAGAAATTTTTTGAATGCACGAAGTCACTGATATCATACAGAGAAAACAGAAAGAGCAACTTTTAATTAACAAAGACGGAACCTGAATAATTTAGGCAGCTTTTTGATCCACTGATCTTTATCAAAAGCTCTTAAAAGTACACTAATGCTGATTGAAAAAGGAACGGTGCTTCCATAAATTCAATATAGATCATGCTGTCCTAGTCGAAGATAGTAGTTCGATCAACTTAGAAAGTGTTTCGGTTTCTCTTACTTTGTCAAAGATTTCATTATTGTTTCGTATCGAAAGATAGCACTTAATATCGTTTTAACAAGTTGTATCCTTAATAGTTAGTGTTTAAAGTCGAATTGGGTTGTATAACTTATCCACCTTTACAGTATAACTTGCAAGTTAAAGTGATATTCTGCGAATAAAAAAATTTAAAGATTTTTTGCAGAAGGAGAAATTTATTCATATCTTTTAAGTGCTCTGCTCGTATATAGTTTATCGAATTTTTATTGAACATTCGGATAAAATGTTACCAAATGATATAATTTTTATTTCTTTTTTTCTCTGCATTCATTAATTATTTATAAATATATAAAAAGTACATATGGTTTCAAAAGAATTGTATAAAAGTTTTGCATCGAACATAATATGGTAGGAAAATAATAACTGAGATATAAAATGAAATAAGCATCCCAGAGAAAGTTATAAGAAGGCACTTGGAATCTGTAATATATGTCATGTTAGAAGGTATTTTTAATTTGTACTTGACAAACTTTTAATGACACATGACAAATCTCTATGGAATACATGAAATACTTGCCAACTTTGATCTATCAGTCATATATTTATCTATCACTTATATATTAAAATAATTCTAATAACGCTAGAAAGTTATACGAACAATTATTGGCATGATATTCATAATTTATTGTTTCTTAATCCTGCATTTGAAAAATATTCCTTTCATCAGGGAGGATAGTCTAGTATTGAGTCCCGCATTTGGTTTACGTGCTACCTCAGCTCCTCCTCCAAAGAAGGTCGGAAGAGAGCCATTGAAAGAAGAAAGACTGTGGGTCAAGTCTTATACTATCTTATACCTTTTTCTTTCTGCTTTACAAGAGTCACGTATATAACTGCATATTCTATATGCGTGAATCTCTGCGGTGCATTGTTGTACATTGACGATGCTGTTCTTAGTATACCACTGCCGTTAAGAAAAATACTGCCCAAGGCAGCTGTTGTATCAGACTTCCCTGCCTCTTTTTCACTACCTTTCTCTAGCCAAACATCAGCTACGGAACAAATAGACTGGACTATACAGTGGTTCCACATGCTACAGATTGTTCCTTTCGTATCAGCAGAAAATATAAATAATCCGAAGAAATATAGACATAAAAGTAGTTATGGTTGAGAAGACAAATGATACGCAATTAGCTGTCTTCTGAGTGTAATAGTGTGGAAGTTGTAACTGCTTTGGATATGGGCAACGAATTCTCTGCTGCCGCTGTAATAGGATTTTCTACCAGTTTGGGTAGATATCACCTAGCTTCGACTAAATAACATGTATTACATTAAAATGATCAATAGCCTTATTGCAAAAGCAACTTTGAGACAGTCGGCATTTACATTACGAACGAAGTAACGACTATGCAATAAATATTCAGTTCGATTAATAGATAAGCGTATTTTTTAAAAGTCTACACCAAGAGAGTTCGACGCTTGAAAATAAATAATTCCAATAACAGACATACGTACTGACATAAAGAAACTGGTTGAATAAAATTTTGTAAGATGCTACATATTTTTTAATAAATTTATTTTGTTTTCATCATTGAATTCTTACAATTTTTATCAATTTTCGACAAGACTAAGTCTTCCGTCCTTATTCCAACATCTATTGTCATTGTTCTTCAATGGCCCAGTTTCGAATGCTATTCTGAAACCGACATAGGCGTTAAATCTACAGGATCCTTCATATTATACTTTCGTTTTTCACGGTAAGTCAACTCTGGCCGATGGTGAGCCCGTTTCCTCGCTCATAACGTGATGTCGCATAGACTCTGGCACTTAAAAAGTTTATCATCCACTCGTGAGATTTCACTCACGTTGTTCCCGAGCTCGTTTGCTGCTTCCGGTCTTTTTCTAGTTTTTTTTTTCTGCATGAAGCACAAGCACGCACTTCGCTTGTTTTCATCTGTTCTCCCTCCTGTTTACCAATTGTTACGCTTGCGTTCTTTCAACAGGAGTGCTATCTCATCTATCTTGGAAAAAATTTTCTTTCAGCACATTTTTTACCTGTATGAACCTTTCCATCAAAAATATTCAAGACCAATATAGTCGGCGTCTTTCATGTCCTTATATGATTATTATGCATCAAATCTACCGCCATTACTTGTTCAAAATTTTTTCGCATCGCCACAATTCATTTCTATATAAGAGCTCCAGTTTCGTACAGATTTGTTCGCATTACTTAATTAAATTATTTAGTGACAATGAATTGTATTTATATGAAATTTTACTTCAACAGAAATTAAAAGAATTATTTAAGTAGTTTTCTGGTTGAATCGAATGTCAAAAAATCATCATTATTTTCTTATAGGGTCAGAATATATATAATGCGTATTTCTCAATTTTACTTCATTCATTTTTTTATAATGAATTATGTTGGTTCACGGTTAGGCAAAATTATTTATTTAGTATAATAGGTCAGCAAAATTTTTACAGTTAAGATCGTGGATTTTTCGTCCCAGCATTTTCGGATGCCAGAAGAGATACAAATGTTACTTATAAACAAAGAAAATTCTACTAAGCGTGAAATGAGTGCCATATAAAAATTAATCGTTTATTAATAATTACAGAATTGAACCGTTCCGAATTTTAATTCAAACGAAATTCGAAACTCAGAACCTGTGTGTATACAAAACCCTGAAAGAAAATTCAAGAAAACGGCAATGGAAGGACTCTAGTCTAAGCGAATGCTGTGCATTGAATGTACTCAACGATGAGAAGTCACGAAAAGAGAAAAGAGAGAGAGACAGACAGAGAGAGAATGGCCGAAGAGAGAAGAAAACCCTTTCAAGGAAACGGCAGAACTCGTTGAGGGACGTAGGAATCCGTAAAGCCAAAGACCATCCAGAAATCATCCGATCGCCGCGCCGAGGCTAAAAGGGGAAGAGAACAACCCACGCGGGAGAGTAAAACAATAATTATTCACACCGCGGGGTCGGACGGGCCTCGAGCGCATGTTGCATTGATGCGCGCTGTCTAGCGTAGTATACACGAAGGAGCCGGACCGCAAATGAGTCCATCAGATATTTGCCGTCACGTTCATTCGAGCGCTGGAGCTTTTACTTGCGCGCACGCAACTCTTTTGCACTGTTGCGTATATATATATATAAACGCGTCCCGCAATGCTTTAACGCTGAGGCTTTTGTAACGACTACGAAGCATTTGAATACAATGCGCGACAAGCTTTATACCGTCTGTACACATACACATACGCGCGGGAAGAGACGATGAGCGTTCGCTCGTGGAGGGAGGTTAAGGTTAACTAAAGAAAAAAAAAGAGAGAGAGAGAGAGAGAGACAGAGACAGAAAGACAGAGAGAGAGAGAGAGAGAGAGAGAGAGAGAGAGAGAGAGAGAGAGAGAGAGAGAGAGAGAGATTTCAAGCACCGAGGTGACTATGTAAGGTGACCTGCGTGATGTACGTATTTCCGGACCAATTAGCCTAATTAGGAAAACACTCAATTGGGCGCTTATCATTCTTTGTGCGCGGTTCTTATTCTTCCACGTCACATTTCCGTCTGCGAAAAACTATATATATAATTCATTTGTATCTTTTTCGCCCTCCCTCACCCCGATATCGCGCATAACGCGTATATTATTTAATAGCAGGGAGAAGTTACATCTGCATGGTTGCGTTATCAGTCCGAGGTTATTACGCGTCGGTATTATTCTTTATTCCTATCCGCCTTCATCGCGTTCTTCCAAGCTCTATTCACTATGCAAGTCTATATTATATACGTGCTGCTAAATGGCTTTTAATTATTGTATACGAAAGGCGGAGGAGGGAGGGTGATATACGTGCGCCAGATAGACTTCGTTGGATTATTATGCGGGAGCCAGATGTAGAAAATTGATGATAATGGCAGGAAATTACTCTAAAATTAAACGAATGACCCCTGATCACGCTTTCTTATAATAGAATGATGTCCAAACATTTTTGCCAAGTTTTTTAAATATATAAAAGTATAATATAGTGTGAGAATAAGTTTTATCAGAGTACGTGTAAATGAGTATCATGAAAAGAGTTATAAGAGGCATGGATATATAAAAATATTCTTAAATTAATAATTTCTTTAGATTTACTCGTAAGCAGAAAAAAATTTTATAATAAATTCATAGAATGATAATATGAAAATCATAGTGGCTGTATAGTATCTCTATAGAATTGATTATTAATATTAACTTTTCCAAACTACATTTTCCAAAAATTAGGTAATGATTTATTATATATTGACGACCCTTACTACATGAATCGGGAAAAAGTGGGTAAGCATGGAGTTTAGAGGTTATTTGATGAAACCAGCCACATGCTTACGAATTCTATCTGTTTATCATTTAGACTGTAGATCTACACCATGCGGCGATATAAACGATAGGGGATAAGATATCTGGTGTAGCCGGCTCAGACGCCTCATTTGTACGAACATCATATCAGTTTGTGTGAAGGTGGGTAGCTTCTTCAAGGAGCTTCAGAGTTATAATGCGTTAGGTAGATTAAGAATCTTGGAGGTTGGCTGGGTACATATAATGAACTAAATACAGGGTTGGCGACGGGTTTTTTCATCTTTTTTCTACCCCCTTATCTCCTTTCCTTGTGGTATCTGTCAGAGATCCTGTCCTCAACGTGATCCTATCTAATTATGGAAAAATTTTCCAAAAGACAAATGCATCGTGCACAAATTCTTTACATACGCGCGCGCGCACGCACATATATGAGAGAAATTTTTTTTTCAATCTTTGAAGAGACGTCAGAATCACTGCGAGCGCGTGGGTTGATAGATCGCTATATATATATATATATATATATATATATATATATATATATATATATATATAGTGTTTGTGTGCACATGCATGTTTTGTATCTCCATATTCAGACATCTGTGAACAAAATTCTGTATGATGGGTACGTACACATTGACCAGCTAGGGCGAATCGAAGCAGGGTGCACAGGACGCATTCGCTCACGAGAAATAGAGGGGGGGGGGTGCAGAATGCGAGCACTGCGAGGAGGAATGCCAGCCTGTGACCGGAAGATCCTCCTTGACCTGTCACTCACGCATCTTTTATTTTCGTTTTTATTTGAACCACCGATTTACTTACCAAGCATACTCACATACGTATGCATTATACTCGCGTAGGTTTCCTTTCCTCTGATGCCTCCACGCATTCTTTTTATTTTCTGCTTGGCAGTCATATGCTTCGTTTTCATTTGCACGCATTTTTCTTTATATAGTTCTCGCTCCTTCTCTATTTCTCGGTTATACATGTTGCACATTTCTCGAAACTTCTATTTTTATCTCTATATCTTCGCCCGTCAAGATATAAATACGTACAGTGAAGAGATACGGTCGCTTGTTCCGCAGTCCTGCACGCCCGTATAACCTTTTTGTAAAGAAACGATCGTATTCGTAAAAGTCACCTTTCTCCGTTTAAACTACTATCGAATTGTAAGCTTCAGAGACGTAAAAAATGATAATTTTGAAGGAAATCATAAAAAAACAGTTTTCTTCGTTTCATATCGATTGAATTGTTGAATATTTTCAAGAATATAAGAGACTAGTAGGACATTTATTTGCACAACTTCATCAAACACTTATGACGAACGGTATCTTTCTGAACTTCAAAACGATATGAGTTTATCATTTAATATAAATTAAAAGCAACTACTTCGAATTTAATTTTTCTTATTTAGTATGTTTTGTTTCGTGTTTTTTTTCTTTGAAAACTGTGCCAACCAATGTGAAAACAACAATCATGACTGTCAGTAAAACGGAGCGAGTGTTTTGAAAAGTTTGCAAAGCGATCACAGGGCAGGTCCATCACCATTCAAGCAAATCGGTCACGGGCGAGGTCATGGAATTTCCATCGAATTCTGCAGATTATATTACGTTAAAGAATTATGTTTGAAGTTATGTACGCTGATCGTGCAGAAGAACAGAGGGCAATGGCCGGTTTTTACAAAGCACCAGTCCCTCACTGGTAGGTTTCGCATGCCAACAAAACATTCCCTCCTCACTGAAGGCGGCCATTATGTTTGCTGCGGCCACAGTCGTTGCCTGCTCCACAACTGTATGTGGGGACTCGATAAATGGAAGGGAGAGAGGCGATGGGCGAGACGGGGGGTGGCGGCGGCTTGTACGCTCATTGTGAAAAGTATAATAGAGCGGAGAGCCATACTGCAAATTGCGACTAATTTGCAACCGCGCGCGTGTTTTTGCCGCCTCTAGAGGGTTACGTTATGTTATATATCCGGTCAGTGCGGCAATCGGTGGCTGCGCCATGCGTCGCGTTTGTCACCGGCATTATGAGATATAGTTTGCATACGAACATGAACATTCCTATTTATTCAACCATTTTTGTATGCAAGTACGAACCTACCTTTATACGGAGTTTACGAGTGTGCGTTGGTATAATGAATCGAATAAAAAATGGAGGCGCGTACAAGTGAGGATTTTCGAGGCTGGGTTTTGTGCACGTGGCATCGTCTACAACTCCCTCGACCGTATGGCAGATTTTCGCGCTTATTTGATGTACACGCGGTTGACGCAATATTGCACCCCGAAATCTATTTTGTACGTTAAAGGAATGGATCATCTGCTGGGGATTAGGTATCTGGTATTATGAACCGGGAAATTATGTATTATTAAAATAGTATTTAATAGTTTATAATTATTTAAAGTTTATAATTATGAATAGTTAATAGTTAAAATTATAAATAGTTTATAATAAGCAAGAATATATGTTTCTTTATTCTCCTGTAGTATCACAATTTTAAGGTACAAGCATTATTTAAAACTTTTTGAACCTGAACCAGAAAATATATATTTTTTTTAATACATAACAAAGAGTTAAGGAAAATCAATTAAATCTAAGCGTGCTATACGAATTCTCGGTATCGTGGTGGCAATTGAGTAACAAAACACATCAGCGAAAAAAAATCTGAAGGAAGATATCTGGACGTAATTGGCCGATGCATAGAATTGACAAAAATGCAGATTGATTTCGTTCCTATTCTAAATTTCATTTAGGAATTTATTGCCATCCCTGATCTTGTACAGTACTGTCATAATTGCATCCCTGGAAATCATTATAAATTTACTGCAACGGTTTAGGCGATGGTATACTGACTAGAATCAAACCAGAATTGGTGCCATTTATACACGGGCAAATATATAGAATCAATATTGTAACTAACCAAAAGGAATATTTGAATATATCAGGTAAGAAGAATAGGAGAAGTAATAAGAAGATTCCTAAGAATCCCTTCAAATCGCACGCAGAAAGGCGAAGCTTTCCAAAAATAAAAGATACAACCGCACAAATATAGCATCAGCGATCGGAATAAAAAATACATTATGAGTCCCTCGCCACTCCCACATAATAGACGCGAGCCATTCATCTCTAAAGATTGCCTTAATTGCCGTGGAGGCAGCCACACAAGGCTGCACGAATAATTAAAGATAGTAGCACGCCAAGCCTAAAGACTCTAAATGCTAGAACGAAATAAGAGACAAGAGAATTAAGCGATCTCGACGTAGAACACTTGTTCTCATTTCTACAAATACATAACCTGTCTCTCGCAACCCTCCTCTCTTGGAAATTGCAGTGTTCTTTCGTTATTTTCACGTCTAAAAAAATGATAAAAAGAACGACGACTAGATTTTTGATCGCTATGCATTAACTTCGTATGGGTATAATTTTATCTATTTATGCTTTTCAGCTGATATTATATGCATGATTTCCAATGGTGGAGACCCAGAGCACCAGGTCTTTGACGAATAATTTAATGCTGTTGCTACTACTACTGCTAGTGCTGCTCTTATTGGGAAAGCGTGAGAGAGGGATAGACAGAGAGAGAGAGAGAGAGAGAGAGAGAGAGAGAGAGAGAGAGAGAGAGAGAGAGAGAGAGAGAGAGAGAGAGAGAGAGCGATATGGTCTGACTCAAATCGTTGGTTACAAGTGTAGCCCAAGTTACCATCCCATGACACTGAGATTCTCTGTGCCAATTTTTCAAGTTGTTCATTTAAAGCTATTAAAGAGCCTCGAGTATATTTTGTTTTCACATAGCACAAAAAGAATACCATGATATTGTATCGTCTTAATGTACACGTCTTATCAATTCCAATGAAATATTGTGAACAGCGACTGAAGATTTATAAAATCGAGCTTATTATAAAATTGTAAGCTCGTTCACAGATTCAAATATCACATTTTTATTTGATCACTCTTGACTATATAATATTCTATTGAAATACATGCTCCAAGATGTGAATTATTATTATATTCTGATTAACGAAACGACGCCTTATTGCACAATTTCCGTTGAATTACAATAAAAAAAAGGAAACGTTTGCAATCCGCGCTCTGGATAACTTTCGTCGGTCGCCCGTCTTCCCATGATTCCGTCAGCTCTGCAAGCCTATAGAACGCCAAGCGCGCGCCTCGTCGAACTCTTCTGTAATCTCGCAGCTTGCTCCTTCTCTCCCGCTATATAGCCATATTCGCGGAGAAGCGCAAGAGGTATATTCTAGCTCAACACGCGGCCGGGTATATAGACCATGATATAGATAACTCGCGTAGTGAAGGAGGACGAGCGCGTGAGCTTGAGAGGGGAGAAAGAAGAAAAAGAGAAGGGACGAGGAGAGCACTGATGGGGAGAGGAAGCCTGGCATGGTGTGTGATTTTTCGAAAACAAGTTTTTCCCCGCGCGAGGTTTAGCTCCCGGGTGCGGCTTCTGCGAGAGCGCATTATCCGCCGGTAAATGCCACCGTCCGCGCACTAACGGAAGCGAGAGGTAAGTAAGTTGGGAAGAAGAGAGGGAAAGACGTAAACTCGCGCCAAGAAAGATGGAAGAAGAGGAGTAGACAGAGAGGGGGAGAGAGAGGGAGCAAAGTCCTACTCGACACACTGATCTGCAAGATCTCTTCCGATTGCTTCAGATGCTTCGCAGGCTCGTTCTCGGTAGTCAATAGAGCATCTTTTCTTTTACCGACAGAATATCTCGATTACTTGTTTCGTTAGGCTTGATTAAACAATGTCTCTTCTTTAAATTACCTCTTAAATATAAATAGGTTTTTAGAAAAAAAAACATGAAAATGATCGCTAATGATCAAATTAAAGATTACATTTTTTTAAAAATTGATTGAAATTCTTTGAAGCACGAACGGTAGATTAAAAAGAGATGTATTTGTATACGAAGTACGCGAACTACGTGCAGTAGGAACTTCTGAAATGAAAAAATCATTCGCGGATACGTAGCTTACGGATTAACACATTATCATTTATTCGAGAAGAACTGGCGGGATAACAATTCAACCCAAAACACTGAATAGTCGGCGGAACCTAAATGAGAAAGCTCATATGTAGATAGCAAAGCTTAATACCCCGACTACCGTAATACAGAATCAGATGTATACTACATGGTCCAGCTCATCAGTTTTTTTACACCTAGCAAATTCAAGTGCTAAGTAAACGTGCAAAATCTACATTTCATTATAATTTTAAATGGTTCATGGTATTGTTATTTATACTGAAAAGTAATGCTATAGTCAATTCCCAATAATAAAATTCAATAAAGTCTCTTACAAATTTATAAAAAGCAATAGCACACAAAATATTATGGGTAACTCGATTTCAATTTACTTTTAAAAAATACTAATTCCAGCCAAAGAACTAAGTAGCTAGTTGAACAAAAACGAGAAATCTCATATATAAATAACACATATTAATACTTTGACTACGGTAATACAGAATCAGGTGTATATAACATAAAACTGAATTGCAAAGAAACAAATAAATAAGCCCTTGACACGATTCACTAATTAGTTTTCAAAAAAATTGCAATCGAAATAGAAATTTCTCACTTTATATAAAAACCTTTTTGAGATGTCAGAAGAGTATTGCAAAAATCATAATCATCGGTACAAATGTGATATGTACAAAATTCGAAACCTATCATTCGATCATAAGTTTTTTCGCAATTAAGTTCGTACAACCATTTTCCATAAAGATATTTGAAAACTAAATCTAAGAAAATGGACAATCGTATAATCAATGTGAAAAAAAGCTTTATAAAGCTAACTTCATCCACAATAAACTTTTCATTTAATCATAAAGTAATTTACAATTTACAAAAAGATTCACAAAGAAGATTATCACCTACTACTACATTTCTACATTTTTTCAATATTTTCACTGTAAATTTGTATAAATAGTAAAATAAGATCGGCATGGTATATATTAAAGTTAATATAAACCAATTGGTCAAAATACACTTTTCGAGAACTTTTCGATTATAAAACATTGAGTTTTATTTTTGTATTTACATTTATCTAGATACTAAGTACATTATTCATACCATAATCTCTGTGAAAGAAATATTAATCGATTCTAATACACAGCTGTTCAAAAGCGAGTACATTTTTCTGAATATCAAAATCAACTTTTTATTTTTTTTCCACTGAGAGCAGTGAATCTTATTATATGACTATTTTATGGGAACTACTAAACTTTTCATACCATGCAAGTATCCATCAAAATTTATCCTATGAATAACGTTACTAAAACTATATTTTTTTATATTATGCTACTTGCGTCCAACATCGTAGACAGACAAAATCAACGGGACACAAAGTGGTAGACTATGTGCAATTACATTAAAATGAAAAAATTAATTCCTTGCACAAACCCAGTACGCGTAATATCGAGTTCCATAATTTCGCTGGCCAAACGCTTTCGTCTTAGGTTATATATATATATATATATATTAGATTGCCAAATATCTCCCTACCGCCTTTTTGTCTTATGAATTTCGCGGCTATGTACAAAGCACTACATAGCTTGTATTTGGCAATACTATACATCATTTGAAAGGTCTTGACATAACGTAAAAAACGATGCTGTGCATGATTAGTTTGGATATTGCGTTCAAATGTTATAGGCGTGTAAACATGGAGTTCACGAACGCCGAAATTCGTGCTATTTTAAAGTTATCCTTCGTTAAAGGCAAATCCGCTAGAGAAACGTTCCGTGAGATTAATAGTGTTTTGGGGGTATGGCACGCTATTACTTCGAACCGCAGAGGAATGGTTTCGACGATTCAGAGCCGGTGAAAACGACACCATGGATAAGCCAGCCGGCGGATGACCTGTGACGACGAATACCGATCAAATCATGGAATTTATCGAGTTAGACCGGCTGGATTTCACAAGGCTAGATACAAAAAAAGCTTGATGTTTGGGTGCCGCATGATTTGACGCAAAAAAACCTTCTGGACCGAATCAACGTCTGCGATGTGCTGCTGAAACGGAACGAACTCGACCCATTTTTGAAGCGGATGGTGACTGGCGACGAAAAATGGATCACATATGACAATATCAAGCAAAAACGGTCGTGGTCCAAGGCCGGTGGACCGTCCCAAACAGTGGTCAAGCCGGGATTGACGGCCAAGAAGGTTTTGCTGTGTGTTTGGTGGGATTGGAAGGGAATCGTCCACTATGAGCTGCTCCCATATGGCCAGACGCTTCATTATACTATTGACTGTGAACAACTAGACCGCTTGAAGAAGGCTATCGACCAGAAACGTCCACAATTGGCCAACTGGAAGAGTGTAGTGCTCCACCAACGCCAGACCGCACACTTCGTTGATGACTCGTCAGAAGCTACGGGAGTTCGAATGGGAGGTTTTATCGCATCCACCATATAGCGCCAAGTGATTACCACCTGTTCCTGTCCATGTCGAACGCCCTTGATGGTGTAAAGCTGGACTCAAAAGAGGCTTGTGAAAAGTGGCTGTCCGATTTCTTCGCAAGTAAGGAGAGAGGTTTCTACGAGAGGGATATTTTGAAGTTGCCGTCTAGACGGAAACAGATTATTGAACAAAAAGGCGCATATTTGAAGTAAATCCGACCACTGTAACACTTTTTATAAAGCATTGAATGAAGAGCAAAAAAGCGAAAGGGAGATATTTGACAATCTAATATATATATATATATATATATATATATATATATATATATATTCCTGATTATGCATATACAACATTAGGATTTTGTGAATATACATGCAGTATACATATTAGTTACGGTAAAAGTGGAAATGTTGAGTTTTAGTTTTTTTGCGACATTACGTAGAAGAGGGTAGCTGTTCTCGTATATAAAGAAGTTATATGTGGCTATAACATCTCATGAGTTGATGTTGATAGATAGGATAAGGCTAGTTTTACGATGATATTATAAGAGGGTAAAAATATTTTTAAATTCTTTCGTATTTTTAGAGGACATATAAATTATCAGTATAAACGCTCAGGAAAAATATCGCGGCACATATACCGGAAAAAGCTATACTTGTGCTACACTAATAGCTTCAGAAAAGATAACACGCATTTCTGCTCGGACAAAACACGGTACCATACTCTATTATTGACAAAAAAGGAAGCTTACCTCAAAGATTCTTCGTATCAGTTGGTTTGCGAAAAACGTATCTTTTAAACAAATTTTTTTAGTATAACGTATATAAGCAATAATATTCATTAATGAAACAATTATATCCAGTGAATATACGTAATATGCTAATTTTATTTATGAACTTGACAGTTGCATTATCAAATTAATTTTCTTTACACAGTTTACACACACACGTATTTATATGTGCGTGTGCCTGTGTATCTGTTTACGAAGTATTATCTGATCCCAATATGATTTATATTCATTTATATTTATCCTTGCGCCTATTAGAAATGAAATGTTTCTGAAATTATTAATGAAATATTGAATCGTTTCATCAAACGAGTAATAATACTCGAAGTACACCAATAATAGTCTAACTTGAAATTGGAATACAATTATGAATATAATTTGTGTAATTGAAAACAAGAAGGCTGTGAGTGAAAACGCAAAAATTACATCATCGAAGGAATTCTGCCTCGTGTATAATTAAATATTTAAATATGTCCCCGCTTGAGAAGCGTCAGCTATAGGATGAGTCATATTTACACATTTGATATATATATATATATATATATATATATATATATATATATATGTATATGTCATAGTATTAATGAATAACGCTGCGTCGACGTTAATTAACAAGAATATTCATACACGTTGAATGCCGTCTTGCGGTGACGCGCGATAATAATATCCATGAATGAAAAAAAGAAAAGAAAGAAATGTGAAAGGAAGGAAGTAAAAATCAGAGAGTTTACAAAATTCCTCTTTTTCGCATTAAACGTCGAGCAGCAAGTTTCCTTGAAGTTTCAGGACTTGACACATTGTGTATTCATACAATTATCTATTATAGGCTGTTTGAGCTGAATTTTGTGCTCTTTGTGCAAACATATTGTATACAGTCGTATTTGAGCTATAATGAGAAAACATCCTATATTTAAAGATGACTTGTTTATCTATAAATCTAATTTTGTATAAGAAAGTTTATTACGCGTAGGTTAACTAGTTTAATCTTACACACTGCTATGAGTTATAACTTTTTTCCTGCTTGGTTTTTTTATTATATATGATCACCTTATAAGCTGTTAAGTATAAGAATAATTTAGATATATCTCTAGAATGCTATACTTCTTGATTTAGATATAAAAAGTCATGCATTGCAATTTTATAGTACTTATAACATGCGTTGTAATGGAAACTATCATGATATCAATAGAATTATACGTATGCCTTATTTGTATTTTCAAAGCCTACCAAAATATTTTCGTATAAAATGCCAATATTAAATTATTAGACATTCTTACAACCTATTGTTTAATTTGTCATTTTGTTGGGGAAATTCGTATAGAAACCTATAATCTCAATTAATTAAAAATTAACAGAATAGTTTGTTAAAATGAATAAATTAGAAAGTAATCATTCATTATACATATTAGCATCTTTCATTAATCACTATTAGGATACTAAAATGTTGTAATCAAAAACTATACAATTATAAAAGCACACAACGACAAAAACTATAATAAAAATATTAAAATAAATTGAAAATTATTGATTTGATACAAATATTGAAAGATGCAGCTAAATATTTAGAACTGGACATAATCTAAATCTCATTCGCAGCTTGTGCCTTATTAGTTTTTTGTACATTATTTTCTACATTACTACATATTACTTTACATGCTGGTTCAACTAACAGTATATAGAGTTACATTAAATTACTGGATTATATTCACAAAGAAGTAATATCTTTCAAAGTTGTAATATGATGCTTGAATAATAATAAATATCACTTTGACATGTCACAGCGTATTTCAGTGGTGAAACAATAAGCGATGTCAAAATTATATGCACCATATTTCATTATATGTATGCAATTAACTACCGTTTCTATACATGCGCGCGCGTATAAAGTCTGTTACTTTGTTGGTAAAGAACGAAGTCCGCATGGGAAGTAGGGCAGCTAAAAGGGGCGGGGTTGAAAAAATGCCGGCGCGTGATTTGAAAAATCAGGAAAACGGTAGTGACGATGAATTTTTAAAGGCGGGCACATATTATGTAGGTATTCCTTTCGCTTATTCCAAGAAGAAAGAGGGAGAGAAAGAGAGAGAGGGAGAGAGAGAGAGAGAGAGAGAGAGAGAAAGCGGCTTCACGCACCTGCGCTGTCTCGATTAACCGTGCATCGCTAATGGTGAACCGGAGCAGCTGAAACCCGAGTAGTGCACATCAGGGCCAGCATCAGAGAGCGTGTGTGTACATTCTTCTGTGTTCGTGCGCGCGCGATGAAGCACCTTGGGACTGAGAACGAAGTTTAAACGATTAACCCCTAACGACACCATGACGGCAGTTCCTGCTTTTCTCCTCGACCAGCTCCACTTTGTTGGATCTGATTCGAGAGGGGCTTTTTTAAAAGCTAATGCATAACGCAGTTCAATATTCAAAATATTCGACTCGCTAAGTCGAATTTAATTTTAATTTTAATTTAATTGAAATCGCTATCTAAGAAAACTACTCGATAAACAAAGTATATCTCTAGATAGTATATAATATATAATGCAGTCACTGGCTGGATAGATTAAAGGATGGTACGAAGTACGAGATTACGTTAAATACAGCGCTGAGAACTTGCACGTCGCAATCGCTCGTGCCAAAACAGTGACCATAATAAATTTGTGCGATCTTAGGCGTGACAGAAATACATAGTACATACCAGCAGACCCATCCAGAGACTATAGTAATGACGCTTGGTGAATTCTATTTCCGTATAAGTTTACGTTGCGTAAATATTGTACGCCTCTTTTGGAATTCTGACAAATTTTCAAATACAATTTCAATACCATTCGGTACCAAGTCGGTCGCAGTCTAGTTTTCCGGCTTTGGTAGTAATTTTGTAGTACTGTAAATTAGTAGCAACTGGATTTTTCTTTCATAATTTCGGTATACTGACATAAGAAGAAGGAATATGTACAATTAATAATTTTTTTCTAGTATACACAGAATATAGATATTATAATATCTGAATAATATCTTACCACAGATAATAATATCTATATTATTATATAACGGTCGTTTTAAGAAGAATTTAGGCGCACAGCCTAGTGAAAGATTTAGTACGGAGTTCTCTTACAAATTGATGTAAAAAAAGCATTTACACTACACTCTAAATCACAATTTTAATTTACTTTTTGTGGCTCTTGTAGTGTAATATAATGTTCAACTCGCAAAACTTGCTTCGCTCGGAAAAAAATTATCTCAGGAGTTAAAAATTGTCGCGCGCGCGCGTGTCGTAATTCACTATTTTTCAATTTGCATGTATGGGTATACTGTATACCATTAGTCATTGAAAGCTATGTAGATATATATAAAAGCAAAAAATATTGGCGTTGATTTATTCGAGTCTTTGTTACTCTCCATTTAACTGTGCGGTATGCAACGCAAAATCTTGCTTCAATATATAGCATATATCTTTGAGAAAACTATATATAATACGCTGTCATTGATCGATCTAATCTTCGATATGTCTATATATCAGAACGATGTTTAATAACAATATATAATTGAACAATTGAGATTAAGTTCGACATCCTCGGAAATTCAATTTCATTAAACCTTTTTGTGACGTTAAAAATTTACTTGATTAAGTCCAGTTCTCAAAATCATTTCTAATTGTTAGGACCTAACACTTGCTGAAGACTTGCATTTTCAAGATCTGATACACTTTGCATGTAACGTTAAATTATAATAAGTAATTTTATCTCAACCCATAATTTTAGTACTGATTTCAAATTGGGAAGAATAATGTTTAAATAAAAAAATTATATAAATGCACATATATATGCTTTTTAGGTATATATGAATGTAGTAACTGAAGGTCTGATGTTTTTCTATCATTACGTGGTCTTCCACTAGCTGGTGGAAAATAAAAAACTGATGAACTGATTGATATCATTGAAATTGGATCTTTAATACTTGTAGAGCTCATTTTGAAAGCAATCAGAGTTATCTCGCTTCAATTAAACCGAAAGTCTACATACACATATCTGATGTCCCCTTTTTGTATGTATGTTTGCGAAATATTTTTTTTTTCCAGCACTCCCATTATTATTGTATATTAAAGAACGTGCATCTTTTTGGATCACATTGGTCATTTAATTATTTTAGTATTGACGAACTGCTTAAGAATTGGTTACGAAACGTGCATTTTTATGAAAATTCATAAAATATGTTAAAAAATTTTCTGCTAATATTATTTACATCTAATAGCAAAATAATCTAGAAAATTCGTAGAGTTAAGTATACACGCACTGCGATCCCTTCACTTTCGCGGTGACTGAATGCTTAGAGAGCATTGTTCACGGAACTACTAGAGCATATGCAGAGGCGTTCAATATATATAAAATAATAATTATAATATAGAAAAAAACATATAGAACAGGACAGTAATACAATTACAAATTGACGACGTGCTGGATCTCAGGTTTGAACAATGAGACGCATATGTAGTAGCACAGCTATTTGTAATATATATATATATATATATATATATATATATATATATATATATATATATACACGTGCAGGTAAAAGTCCTTCTTTGTTGCCAGTTCGCATGAAAGTGCGGGTGTCGGATGCGGAGGCAAGAGAACGGACTTATTTCCGCGTGTATATATATATATATATATATATATATATATATATATATATATATATATATATGAGAATAGAGAACACGCCTGCCTGCAAACATTGCAGAGCACGAATCACTAATAATAATCTCCCCGATAACTGGAAAATCCAGTTTGTATTGTATACTATATAGACACCGAGCAAAATCGTAAAGCAGAAAATCCCCACAGTGAATAGTGCGTCCGTAACACATTAAACGCCCTTATATATGTAATGCTAATCAAAATTAAGGAATTCAGCCCCAATATTAAGAGCTCATTGATATGTATAGATATTTTATACATATTATGCATAAATAAGGCTTCTTCTTCTTCCTAGTTTTCTTTTGATTATGTTTAGAACGGGTAAAATAACGACGATGCAGTCGACGGTATATAAAAACAGACACTATGTAAATGTTTGAGTGTACCTGCATTTATGCTTTCTATAATAATGTGATTTTAACGGATTCATATACAGAAATATAAGTATAAGGTATGTTTCTCCTCTTCCTATCCAAAAGCAAGTTATCATAATAGTATATAATATATTATGGGGCTATAGAGATAATTATATTAGGAAATTATATATACGTGGTTACGTGTTAATTGATGCAAATATGACTAAGAAATGATGAATTTTCATATATCTAAAATGCATTGCATATTTGATGAAATTTCACTTTTTTACATGCTTCCGTCAAAAGCTTTGATGATTAGTTAAATGATTCTTTAAAGTTTCTAATTTTTTGTTTGTTTGAGTATCTAAATTTCATACCAATGTTGTTCAGGCGCTCATATGTATATGGATCTTCAACTTACTTAAGGAAAAAAGTATAATGTAGTAAGCATTTCTGCAACTCACCTGTAACAAAAGAACAAAATCATATAATTAATAACTGTTATCCATATAGTGTTGTTTATTCGATTGAAGAGGAAAAGAATATAAGATATGAAAAACGCGTTTCATTTTCCTTTCATAATTAGAGACACAAAGTAGTAATAAGAATCAGATAAATTTATATCAGCATGTAAAAGAAGTTTCGTGAACTTTGGGAAATTTCGATGTATGCGATATATGGAAAAGAAAAAAAATGAATCATTTTATTACTTCCTGTTTATTAATTATCTCTATTATTTTAATCTCAAAAAAGATATTATAATAGAATTCTAATTGCTTAACTATCGGAGTATCATTATTATTTATTTATAGTAAAAAATATATTTAAAAACTTTTTATTACAGCTATACATAGAAAATAAACTTGGTAACTTACATAAAAAAAAAATATACTTAATTAAAAATTTCAGTTTAAAAGTTTATTGCTGTTATGTATATAGGTATAATTATTACGAGCTCGAGTGGGAATGCAGTGATATGCGGAGTCCGTCTTGTGCGGGCACACATGTATATCCAGGTATACCATCAGGTGCGCGACGAACGTCGAAAAGAACCGCGATATCGCGCCAGTTACTATACGCATGCGTGTAAAACGCTCGTCCATCGAATGCGCGATATATGTGTGCGTGCGCGCGCGCGCGCGCGTGTGTGTGTGTACAGGCACACACACACACACCAGCATAGGTATACCGGAATCTCGGTCCTTCGAGCAGAGAAACGCGCGCGCTCGGCTCCCCTCGAGCGAAGCGCCGCTTCCGCCTCCGCGCAATCGTTATATTATTATACGAGCGAGACGCGATGAGTGTCCCGACTCCCGGAGCTGTGGTGTGGCTTCGGAGAAAAAAAATCGACCGCCAAGTCTCTGCGCGCGATTCTAATTTGGCGAAGTTTATAATTAGAGAGAGTTAACGTGGGAAAAATGGGTATCGCCGCTGTATATCTATTTATGTAGATAGAATGTATGGGCTCACTATTCTATACTACAATATATTCTACGCCATATAGAAAAACTCGTTGTGTTATGGGTTGTGGATAGGTTACGGGACGTTTTCAGGCACTTCAGCCCCATATATATATATAGTCAGCAACAAGTGATTCCTGACCGCCTGCGTACACGCTGAGGTTGAAGTACATACCAACGGATTTATGAACACAATGACGATTAGGTTACCCTCTACTTTCTAAAACTAAATAAATGGACGTATACCGATTAATAGTGAAAATTTCTTCGCGAGGGATATAAATGTATATATTTGTTTATCCCAAATATATAAAAAGTTCATAATTAAATAACACTAAGAAAAAAAGACTAATTTATAATAAAGTAAAGAACCTAGGCCAATTCACTTATTCAATGAGTACATATGAGTGAAAAACATATATTTAATTTAAAAATTACATGACGTGCTAGAAATAATGTTGGTATCACATGTCGAATCAAAAGGCATGCTAGCGACAGAAGACAGACTTCAAGGCCATTAACCTGAAAATTGTAAGTATCAATTCAAATATTTGTTTGATATTAATAATTGATGATGATTACTTTGATAATATTATTCGATAAATTCAGATCGCCACCTAACGGCCGATGTAAGAAATTAGGGTGAGTGGTCAAATTATAGGGATAAAGAAAAAGACTAAAATTCATTTTAAAGACTTTCGTATAATCGTGTTTTTGTTAAAAAAGAGTAAAATTCAGATTAAACTCTTTAAACTAATTTCTGAGATCTTTTGAGAATTGGGTGTTATCTCCGGATTTGACTCTGCAAACCACACGAAGAAAAACTTTTTTCTACAAATTCAACCCAACTCCTATAACAGTTTTGTTCTTCCATGTGCTGAATACAAATCCGATGCTTTTGAACTTTATTGAATAAGTTTCAAGGATATGTGATAGTAAAATCGAAAAATATCTAATATTATCTAAAAAAGGAATATCTAAAAAGACCTTACTATATATGTATGAATGTTGAGGTTGGAGATCACGAATTTCATAATGTACCTATGTTTTTTACGGTCCGAAAACTCAAAATGCCAAATTTAAAAAAAATTGCAAATAAGTTATAGATCTTATTATCGTACAGCTTTTATTTTTTATGTATTTTTTAGTACCGGTGATATTATTAGAGGAGAAATGAACAACTTTAAGTGGTGATGCACACTTCAATAGCGTCTGGATTAGTCCCCTTGACTTTTATGATGAAATTGGCATATTTCTATTTTTTGAAGGTGTCGATGACTTATAATGACAATACATAATATAATAGCTTTCCATGGAAAGGAATTTTGGATTGATTATACATTGTGTAATACCCGTTTGGTAGATTCGCGGCGTTTCAATACTACCTTTGGCTAATTGAGGTTCCAAATGTTTGTCTTTCATTGCGTTTTTCTTGGAAATTGTAAGTGTTAGGACGATTCATAGACAGAAATATATATTTCTTGAAAAATATACAGTTCTGAAAGATTTACAGCTTTTATTTGAAATATTTTTTGTATATAGATTTTCGCAATGAATGATCTACTACTCCTGAACTGTTGATACCACTGCATATTTTTTCATAACCTGACTCATAAGGTTGCCATTTTCATACATCATTGTGCAACATTTCAGATATGACGAAGGTGAACAGACATCATATTCGAATTAAACATGTATAAAAAACAGACGTAAGGGCTTCATTCATATTGCTGTATGTTTTAAATAAATTTAATTGTCTTATTAAAAAATTTAACATTTAATGAATTTAAAAGTTCAAATTCAATACTTCATTTGACATTTTTCAAGATTTCTTGGCTTTTCAAATAGAAGTATCCATTTCTCAGAAAGCGTGTTTATTAACATAAACATCATACCATGAGCTATTAGTTAACATTTGAAAATCTATTGGTAGAATTGAAAATATTTCACGAACTTTAAGATACTATATATAGACATATTTTTATTTTGCAAGAAGCAATGAAACCAATGGAGATTTAAGAAGTGAACAATAAGATTAATAGAAAGATTTACAAGAATACGTCTGATTTTTACATTGAAATGACATTATTACATTTGCATACAGGAAAAGACAATAGAATCTTGTTATCATTAAACTATCTGGAGAATCTTATACTTTAGATACGAAATCAACATACTACCAATTTTTACAGAGTATTGACACTACCTGCAAAGTTAGGCTATCGTTTCTAATTATTTCAGAATAAATTAAATGTTTTCAAATTTTTTTCTCTAGCTTAATTTACTTAAACCAGCGAATCATAATGCGAGAAGTCAAATTAAGAACTAAAATTTTATGTGCTCAAGATAAAAAGAAAGAAAAAAACAAGACGAGTTCGCAATCTTCCGTTTGGAGGCAACCGTTCGTAAAGCTTGAGCATTTACTCATCACGGCCATTATGTCCATCCGTAGCAGAGGAGGCATCGGCCAAGATTGAGCCCACGTGCGCATGTTCTCTCGACCGCGAGTCGAGTGTGTTCGTGCAACGGAGTGTGTCGCCCCGAGAGAGTCGAGTACGTATATACAAACGTGACCTAGAATGCGTGTGCTAGCCTCGTTCGCGCGCGCGCACAAACACACACACACACATACACACACACGCGGTGTCCGTCAGGTAATTGTTCAGAACAGCAGAGCATTGGCAATATTGGGATCGAGAGGGAAAAATTATATGAAAAAGGTTTCTGCCATGTATATATTCATCGGTTTATTATGGGAATGGAGAATGGAGGCATTTATGCAAGTGGCAGAGAGAGAACCATCCCAGTTAAGCCCAGCAGTAGTATTCATTTTTCTAGCATCAATACACTTTATTTTTAGTAGTAATTTCTATTGCAGATTTTTCGGGGGTGATTGTAAACAAGGGCAATCTAACTGTCATTATATTCGTATAATGTATTTTTGAATAAAGACTGTAAGATCGATAAAAATATTTATTAATTTAATATAAATACACTTATCTACCCGATTGTCCGACAGCTTCAGGTAGTTTTTATTATGGCTAAGTCACATAATTACACTTTGTATGTAAATTCCTGTCCGACTGTTCAATATCCATAGTAAGAAAATTCTGGAATCTGTGATTGGATCATGGATATTAGTATAAATAGCGAAATAAAACGAAACAAAATCAATTCGCAACCACCCGAAATAGGTTTTTGCACTTATACGCAAGCATAAGAGACAGGAACATTGCTCACAGTAATATTTTTTAACTAGGTTTTGTAAGAATCTTGGTTTCGGCTTACGCTACATATTCTACCAAATTTTTAATACATTATTTTAATTTATACATTGTTTAAATATTCAGGAACATTCTTAAAATTTTAATCAAATGATTTTATATTTATATCTAACAATGTGCAGAGATTCATCAACTTTCTATCAGTAATTCTAAAACCTAAAGAATTCCCTTAAGGCCGAGTCAAAATTTGCAATCACAAGAGATGTACAATGCTAAGCCAATATTATAATATTATTCCAATACTAAGAGAATATTTTTCTAAAACTGTTCAAGTCTTCATATTGATGAAGTGCTAGCCTTAAATACATATTATTATTCTTATTTTTTAAAAAAAACTTTCTACAAGATCCTCACGAACTTCGTTGAAAAATTACTTTAGATACACTGTGTGTATTGTATACTGATATATAGATAAATATTGTACAACTTGGTGATAGGAACAAGTAGCGGCTGATGCTCGGGTTCATGTGATGTGATTCACGGAGTAATAGGATCACAAGCGGGTGCGTTGAGAGTCGGCTTCGCCCGCTTTCCCTCCCCTCTGTCGTGTTCTTTTCACGAGACATGAGATTGCCTCGCCGTTATTGATAATGCATCACAAAGTGTTGTGTGCGTGCGTGCGTGCGCGCGCGAACATGTGTATGTTTATTTAATGTAAGACTAGCCCCCCCACCTGCCTCGCAGTTATTCTCCTATTTGCTTTTTAAGAAGAAAGGTGCGCGTACACGTGCATTTACTGCACTGGACAATGGACTTATGTAAGGTACAAAATTAGAATAGAACTCGTATTGTATTAGATATGCTTCTCCACTGACTAAATAAAAGTTATATATATATATATATATATATATATATATATATATATATATATATATATCTTAGGCTGCGGGCTTACGTTTGGTTGTAAGCATACACACACGCGTGCGGAATTAGGCGAGGTTTGTACAAATGAACACATGCATCGTGCTTTGTGGTTTTCAAAGCCTGTAATATATACATGCATAAACGGCGCAGTTGCTCACGAAACTTGTTCTTCCTTAATATTTTATGCTAGCCATTAATAGTTATATTTTAAATATATTTTCAATAGAATCTATTCGATTTCTAGTTTTATATAATCTTCATAGTCTTCGTACGATAATGTTTGTTTGATGACACTTTGTTTTTAAAAAAATCGTGATTTAGATTAGATTAGAGTTTTGTATGCATGTGTACGCGCGCGCACGGACTTATGACACTGTCCGTGCATATAATGTGAAGCGTTACGAAACGAGGCCGTGATTTATTTTCTCATAATTACATTGGACAATAAATGCATGACTTCATACAACTGGTTTACCTTGTATCTTAGTTTTTTTTATTATAGCAATTAAAACTCAAGTAGTCATTATTAAGAGGACGAAGAGAGATAGATATTTATCGATACATATATATATATATATATATATATATATATATATATATATATATATATATAAATTAATGTTAGCTATATGAGTATATTTTTTATACGGTCTCGTATAATTGTTGCTATATTAACGTCTGAAAGCATTTCAAAATCAAAGAATCTATATTTTAGCACACATGTAGTTTCATAGTCCTATGATAATAATATATTATAAGAAAATACTTTAATCGTGCTTATGTCGATTGTTTTTAGATAAAATGAATAAATATTTTTATTGGTCTTATAGTCTAATCAAATTAAACATAATATATAATTAACAATTATAATGACAGTCAGACTGTCCTTGTTGAAAATCACCCCCGTAGACAAATCTGAAATAAAAATTTTATGAACTGAAAAAATTTTTTTATTAGTACATTTAATTGGACTGTAAGACCAATAAAAATATCTATTAATATTATAAAAAAGTTTGATTTGAGTTCTTTTAGAGGATTTTTAATTTATTGACAATAAAGAAATTATGATACATAAGCGATCATTACATATTACAATGCGTATTCATTTTTCTTTCTTTATAGTCAAAAACGTTTATACTTTTGATTAAATGAACATTTTAGGTAATATCGTGGATAATATATTTGCTTAATCTTTTTCAGTAACAACACTTTTAATTTAAAATCTTTTTGAATAAGAATTTTTCTTTGTTCCTCGTACAACGGGAATCGCCACAAAACATTGTTCAAATTCTCTTCATGTTCGCTGGATTTATATTTGAGTAGTGTTTACAATATTTACTCTTGCGAGACAGGCCACGAGTTTCTAATGATTATATCTATCATCTAATTATTGTCACAATGAATTTTCGATATAGACTATTCTGTTAATTTAATTGAAAAAGAGACTAATACCTTTTTTAGTTATGACAATGATATATACGTAATACAAATACATGTAGCTGTTAAAATAAAATTCTTTCCCATTCTTACTTTTTAAATCGTTACATCATATATAAGTATAAGAAAAATGTAATGTAGTTGAAATCTCGATGCCACTAGTTGGTAAATTGAAAAAAACTATATCTCAAAAGAAAAAAATAAATTGAGGTGTAATAGCTAACAACCCACCTTTTCCATTCACACAGCATTATTATTATGTGTATTCAAGACATAAAAGATCGCTAAGGTCCAAACCAGGCGGGGGTTCAAAAATCTTTATAAGAAAATTTTTATAAGAAAACGAAGAAGTCGAGCAAATCGAAAAACTAATAAAGAATTAATTGATCCCATAAATCGTACTAAGAAAAATTGAAAGAGCGCAACAATCTAATGCGTATGTCATTCTAACACAGCATTTAATATATTTTAGTAATATCTCAGAAATATCACACAACTCTTAATACAATAGCATGATAATATGGCTGATCAATCTAGACAATAATCTCAACAATAATCTATTAGAAAATATTGGAAATTATACGGTTGCGATATTGTAAAATATTTATTTCAGCCATAATTCTGTGACAGAGCTTTTTCTTTAATATATCAGGTTGTAATATTTGAGTGATGATGATTAATATAATTTAATAATTATTATAAAGATATTGCAATAATTTTGAAATTTTGAATAATTTTGAATAAAATTTCTGTATACAGAAAGAAGTATCCAGGAGCTGTTCAATATTGCTACGCGCGAATCCTCCGCAAAGAGATCATACATGATTATAGATAAAAAGAGGAGGGGGTGACGCGTACCTATAGTTGTATATAGAAGAATTGAGGAGGGAATAGAGAGCAGGATAGAAAACGGAAGGTGCCGTTATAGTTAGACTAGGGTCGGCGGCACCAGAGCCAACCTAACCCAACTTTAACTCCGGGAACAGAGAGAGAGAGAGAGAGAGAGAGAGAGAGAGAGAGAGAGAGAGAGAGAGAGAGAGAGAGAGAGAGAGAGAGAGAGAGTCTGAGACGAAAGCAGAAATAGACAAAGAGTAGGAGTAGGAAGAGGAGGTAGATGAGACGGCGATTACCTTTCCTCCTCTCTCCTTTTTACTCACGATGCGTACGCAACTTTGTTGCCTTCACCTTTCATGTAGCTTTTCTCGCGTGTGTATACTTTCTAGATATTTTGCATGTGGATATCGTCGGTGTACGATTGGGTACAGCACTGAACCAATGAAACATTTGATGATTTTAAACGAAATTACGAGAGTAAAAATTATTTGTCTTTCATAGCTGTTTTACAACACATTTGATAAGTTGACATTTGATAAGTTTGTCGTCCTCACCAGATGGATAGGAAACCAGTTTATTTATTTTTAGATTTCCAATTGACGGATTTATTCTATAAATATAAACATATAATCTGGAACATTGCTATGCAAAATTAATTTTTTTATTCTTAAGAGCACATATTATAGTCTTCAGGAGTATGTACTATGTTAAATGAAAATTTAAGACGCGATAGTTTGTATTAGCGATATACGCGAGTAAAATTTCACAGCAGTTTCAAAATATTTGTCGAACTATGTTTTCTTATTGCTTTTCTATATGAGATTGACAACATTCATGAAGTAAAAGTAAGACCCATACAGTACACAATGCTTTCTTAAATATATTTGGATAATCTGGATAAATTATGACTGCCTTAACAAAATTTTCGGATATATATATATTTTTGTGTGAAGAAAATGAAAAGTTTATTTCTCGTTTTCACGCTTATTTCGACAAGCGCGCGCACACATGCACACACACCAAATATTTTTTTGACAATGCGAGAAAAATGAAGTCTATAATAGCCATAACAGCCGATGTGCGTAGCTTAGACATTTTATTCAACAAGGAACGTATTATAAATCAAGAGTCTGACAGAGAAAAAATATGTTCAGTGCAAGGTTCGATGTATAACATCTAATAAATTTTTCCGAACGATTAAGCATGCGACAGGACGGACGGACAAAGGCTGTTAATTCCAAATCGCTTCATATTTCTTATATTATCAAGAAAAACTTAAACACCATTCCATAAATTATTCATCCTATATTATATAGGTAAAGTATATAAAATAGAAGGCCTGCTATGGCTTGATCGCTAGAGCAAAGGATTACTAATTCGGTGATCCGAGGTCAAGCCCCAGTCCCTGCCGATTGGCACAATTGCCGCTGTAAAAATTTACTTGTTCTTTACTTAAAAATACATCGTAGATCTCCATCATGAATTAGCATCAGTACTTGGGAACATAAATGGAGGAACGTTCAATAACAATATATATATATATATATATATATATATATATATATATATATATATATATATATATATACATATATATAAATATTTATAGTACTGAAAATTCTCTCTCTCTCTCTCTCTCTCTCTCTCTCTCTCTCTCTCTCTCTCTATATATATATATATATATATATATATATATATATATATATATATATATAGTGGTCCGTTCAATAGTCACTTGTATTCTTTGTCTCCCACGCCCGCGGTCCTTTTGTTCTATGGCCCATACGTAAATAAGAGCTCATCGGCAATGCATCAGGTTCTATCGGAAACAAAGAAACGCACAACAGGAGTTGTATTTCTCGTGATCGTTTGTGTATCCTATGTCTCTAATTATATGCACGCGTGCCAGATGACGTCCCATTCAAACCCCCCCCCCCTCATCTTTTCTTATATACTTCGAATGTAGTGAAACCAAGTTACTCACCTTTCTATAGTCCTATCCCCTATCATAGTGTCTCTCTCATATAGATATATATACGATAAAAAGTTTATTTCTGCGGATGACACGCTATATAGTTATGCGTCGACGCTCTCTGTCTCCACTGCTGGAGTATAAAGTGCTTTACAGTTAAAGCCACGTGCTATATATATTTGTACGTACGTGTGTGTTAGTGTGCGCCCGCTCGTGCTTTATGGATCTCAACTTATATTAAAAAAGGAATATAATATATCAGAGCTATCATTTACTAAAGAAGGAAATTGAAGTCAGTGAGAAGTGGTAGCCCTCTAATCAGCTTAGCGTATAAGGATGTGGAAGAGTACGAAACGTGACGGTGAAAAAAAAATGTTTGCATGAAATATTCTGTTAATATATTTACATATATATATATATATATATATATATATATATATATATATATGTGTGTGTGTGAGAAGTGAAAAAAGTCACGCATTTAGATTTTTTATATACTAATTAACTTTTATAATTAATTTAAAAAAAAAACGAGAATCTTAGTCGGACAATTTGAAAATCTTCTCATACCTTCTAATTAGTGAATGCCTTCATATTAGTGCACTTCTAATCTGCATATATATATATATATATATATATATATATATATATATATATTATATATATATATATATATATATATATAATAGTTTGAAGCATGAAGCGAAGAAGCTAACGAGTTCCGAAAGTAAATGTGTGAATTAGAATAGTGAGTACCGTCAGATCGTGATAAGACTCGTGATAGGATCATTGAAGAGAGATCCTTCATCTCTAAAGAATGATCAAATCTCGAAAGAGGCTGAATGGAAAAAGTCCTGTCCCACGGAAAGAATTAGGGATGTGGAATTGGATCGAGCTTACAAGATAAACGCGATAGAGAAAGTATATAATGTACCTAAAGTATACACAATGATGGCTAGGCTCTTTCTCTCGATCTTTCCTCTCTCCTTTTTCTACAGTCCTGCTCTTTCGCGACGGTTAATTCTATGTGTACACGCATTACTATATGTTATGAGGATGTGTCGGGGATGTGACATTATAAATTTATCTTCAAAATGGTATAAGAGGATGTGCTATGAACACTGTCAGTAGAGAAAAAATATGCATTATGTTATTTAAAAACTAAAAGTCACTGCACTAAAAATTATAAAATATGAAGCAGTAAAATAAACTCTTTATAAATCTCAAGTAGCTATAATTTTTAGAAACATTGAAATATAACCAACTCTTAATGAAGTAGTTCTAGAAGAAAACTTAATAGAATAAAATAAAATGTAAAATGTACCTTTTTATATAAATCACTGGCTGATTAATCTATTATATTAATTATGCAAAGTTTTCCCTAACGTTAAACTTGGTGCCTTCAGTAATGAGACCCGTTAATCACTTCCCTACTCTCCGAGAACAAGCTGATACTGACTGATAAATTGACCAGAAATTACAACACTAATTATTATAGACCGTTAAATTCATCAAACGGGGATAAAAAGAACATTCAAATCTGTCCGTATGGGAGCAGCAATACACGTGGTATATACATTTTTATTTTAAAATAAATTATGTTTATTTCCCTGCACAACGACAATATGCGTCCTACTCGCTGCCCCTTATTACCTCCGCTTTTATGGTGATGTACATATATGTACGTTCGACTTCACAACGTGGAGAAAAGAATCAACAAATATAATCCTAAAATGGGCGTGTATAATCGAACGGGCCCTCGTATGCAATAGAAAATTGGAAATAACCGCACATCCTCGTCTCCCGTTGCGTAGGTGGAAATTTATATCGAAACAATGAAATTCCGCTCGGGATAATAGATCTGAATGAAAACTATCCACATGTACATCGGAAATTCTCGTATTAGGTATGGTGGCGTAATACTTTTTATTATTCCAATCCAAGAACATATAACCTATAACCAAGAATCAGAGAAATCAATTATTCACTCACGAATCTGTTTACCCGTGGAATGCACGTACGTATAGCTATCCTAATAGATTTCCATTATATATTGCACATTTAAAGAATATAATGCTTTTTCTGACGATTGTCATTGGAGCTTGCTATACAATAAAGCCCTTTAAATTTGTATTAGAAAATTGATTACGCAATTGATGAAAGGTTCCTAAGAACGTAATAACTGAACTAACTGCTAATTGTTTAACTGTCATAAATATCGTTTACAAATAAAGAAACAGTTGCTCTTTATCAAATCTACTTGTAATTTACTTATAATTTACTTATTGGTACTGTTAATGGATTTCCTGATACTTTAACTTACTTTCAGTATAATGTGAATGATTTGAAACGCATAAAGAATAATGCTTTAGGAAAAATTGGACAATAACTATTGGGTTTTAATACAGTTTACCGAATGAACTCCTAACCAGAAAGGTATTTGATTAAAAATTTTTATGAATTTGAGGATTTTGATACGGTTCGGATATCGTTTTTCGGTCAATCACCCTTTTTTCAAAAAGATTTCAGTCAAATATCCATTGGTTCAATAGTCCTTCCGGACAATTTTATAGATTTGAGTCAAGAAGAGCAATATATAGTTCAACATTGTGCTTAACACATTTTTATTTCTTCGTTTATAGAACAATGATCTTGATAAATAAACCATAATATTCAGTAATAATTTATTAAAAACCTACTCTACGATTTGAATATCATTGAAAGTAAGAGAATTTATAGTTATTCTTCACGTCGAGTGCACTGTAAAAGTTCACTCTAAAATTTCATTCTTTTCTAAATTTTCAGGAAATAAAATTTGTAAACTGATTAAATTAAATTGTCTAGTGAAAGCACAAGCGTTTGTATCTTGTGCTTTCCTTACTAAAAGCGAGAGTATCCATGAATACACTATGCCAAGAAACCTGAAGAGCAGAAATATGCAGCCAAGGCGTATATATATGAGGTATCATCATGAGCTCTAAACTAAAAGATAAGAGGATGAAGGCAACCTACGAACCAAGGGTCCTTTTACGAGTATAAATTTAACTGGAAATTTTTTTGATGCTCCTCAGGTATCCACTTCGCACGATTACTACCGCGTATCTATTTTATGTGGGTTGTATTACGAGCGGTATGTAGCATTTGGCACATTCCTCGATTTGTATTTATATTAAATATATATCGTACAATAAATGTACGTCATGCGTGAGCGTGTCCCATGAAATGTTGATCTTTTCTATAGGGTTAGAACGATTGAAGTTTGTGTAATGAGATTCTTATCTTAAAAATGCGTAACCAATATAGTTATAACAAGAATGCATACACACATATGCAGGAATAATCTTGAAAATCTAAGGTAATTTGTTTCATTTTCAAATCGGGAATCTGTTCGTCAACATGGAATAGGCAGAAAAATATTAATTATGCCATTTCATAATAATTATCGAAAATAAGACTTTATTATAGTAGAAATATTAATGATAATTATAATTCAAAGTTTACATAAATACGTTTCTTTGCCGTCACAGCGGAAAATATATAATATTTAGAATCATTACAGAACAGTTTCATTGGAACAAAATTAATGATGGTAAGATCGAAAAAAACTATTAAAGCGAATAACTCCATTATAGCCATTGCCTCATTGGAATCACTAATGTCAATGTCGTAATTATCTAGGCAAATCCTTTCTTAAGAATAGATCGTTTTGTGAGCATTTCGTTATAATGTTCCTATCATCTTATACCTCTTAACTATCCTTTCGTAAATCATCTTATTACATTACTAAACAATCAGAATAGCGAGCTGTTCAACATAAATATTAATAAATAGAGAATAATTCTGATTTTCTGCATGAGGTCTCATAAAAGATAGCTTATCCTAGAGTTCATGGCTCATCAATAAATAATGAACTTCGACACTGTGGAATAGAATATTTTATCACACACAAGCCAAAAGTACCGACTTCGGCTTTTGTTTTTACTTAGCCTGATATGAATGATATGAATATAGCAATAGGATCGATATGAATGATATGAATATAACAAATTATAGTTTTTCGAGTAGTCTTTTATGTCCATTGGGATAGCAGCACGAGCGAAAGTCAGAGCTCTGCAAAGAGGATATGATAAAACGTTGCCTTTGACTTAGCCGGTAATATATACACACGTTTAACTTTCGCCCTTCTGTGCCTGTAATATTATGCATTTATCAATTGCTTATTCCGAAAATTCACGTTTCGTTGCTATAATAATAATGATATGAAGTGGATTTCTGAAAACTTATTACTACTTTGGTCCGATACTTTAACTTTTAATGTATTGTAAACAATATTACACGATAGATGGACAACAATGTTTCTATAAATACTGTTCATTCATTTAAATAAACGATAAAAAAGTAAAAGATTATTTCAAATTATTTCTTGAACCCAAGGTGATACTGTTAATAAAATAACTATAATTAAATCCTTCCAAAACCCATCAATTATTCTCAAAATAAGAGTGACAATTTTACGGATGATTGTGCGCAAAATGTAGGAAAACATTCTTGGGAACATCAATGTAAGCAGTACGTTCGTGTTTAACTCTGAATTATCTGATAATTTCCACCAATCTGTTTAAATAACGTACAATTCTCAACGGGCGAATATCCCTCTCCTACACAGGATTCTTTGTTAGTGTATTAGTGCACAGTCAACTTGATCAGCAAGAGATTGGCACGCGCTCTCGTACATACACGCAACACTCACAGACAGACGAAGATCTTCGAAAAGGGTTCTTTCTTTCAGTTTCTATCTGTTCGTTTATCTTCCCCCTCATCCTCTTTCTCTCCTCTCTGACTTTCCAGAACCATCGGCGTCGATCATTGGGAGGTCAATCGGCACATCCGGTGCCGATTAAGCCAGATAGGAAGAGTAAAGAGTGACAGGAGAAGAGAAGGACAGTAAGTACTAACTGGCGTCTCTCTATCTGAACTCTTAAGATGCGATTTCCGTTCGACCAACCCGCATGCTAGCCGCACAAGGCATGTCCGGCTTCACATGCAAACGACAATTGACGACCAAGCGTGACAGTGGAAATGTATGCGGAAACAACGACAGCCATTTCTCAAATTAAAAAGAATAATGAGCTTCACCAGAGAGCGGAGTCTATTTTGAGATCTGACATATCGGTATTACATTTTATTTCAAATGCACTATGATGCATCTAATTTGCTTACCATAATAACAAAAATTAATATTACGATTATATTGCCTATCTAAATAAAACTATTATATATGTCACAAATCTAATTCTTTATTAGTCTTTGAAATGAAAATAAATCCATGTTACAAGAAAAAATAACAAAACCTCTTCCTGCATCCATTTTCCAACTGACGAAAAATCGTACGCAAAAATAGCGCAGTTTTAACTGTCGCATTTAACTATATGTTTATCTGATGCAAATATTCATTGCAAGAAGAATCCCACTTATGTGAATTTTTCTGGTAGTTTTGTATTTCTATAGTTTTTCTATAGCTACGATTTTTTATAAGCGAAATACTTAAACCAGGTAGTTTTCACGGATTCAAATATATTAAAAATGATTGTAGAAAAATATAAAAATGAATGCTTGGTGTAATTTATGTCTTCATCTTACGTTAGTGCATTGGCTGAATAAGACACAATAATAATAAGGAATAATTAAACCGAATCCAAATAATCATAAATGCTAGAAACGCAAAACAGATGAAACGACATCTAGTCGGGCTGATTAAGTAAGTCTCCACAATTGCAATGTATCTCACACACACACACAACACACACACACACACACACTCTCTCTCTCTCTCTCTCTCTCTCTCTCTCTCTCTCTCTCTCTCTCTCTCTCTCTCTCTCTCTTCTCTCTCATTCGATTTATGCGGATACGAAATCACTATTTCTCCCTATGCATTGTAGAATGCGCGTTAATTAAAGCTACAGATACAAACTCCGATAAGAAGGGAAACCAGATTGCAAAAAGGGCAACAAGGATAAAAATAAAAATATAATGTAAGAGTGAGTAATAAAGATGTGCAAGTTGTAAACGCTAAATATATAATGCTTTTCAAAATATTTCTCAGTGACACCGTCTTGTCTTGCAATAACAATATACACACACTCTTATACGCAATAGAGATCGCATTCGATAATTGGTCTAAATATTTTCCTGCTGATTTCTATGACCGTCTGCACAGTGGAGAAAGTTCTCCTTTATATGTTTTGTGGAAGAATTTTGTAATCTTTTCCCTAGTTTTGCGTGTGCTATTTAAGCAGTGTTAAAATCTGCTGCCATTGTTAAGGTTTAATAATGTGAAAATAGTAATATTGAAAATGTTAAGAATGGCTGTTGAAAATAACTGAGGTAAATTTTAAGGATATTCATGACAGGAAAACCTTAAAATCGTACCGAGCTGTAAACGTAAGAAATTTTAGTTAGCAATCACTTGGCATATCAAAATATAGAACTGAAGTATATAATTTAAAAAAACTCTTTATATATTTGTGAGAAAATGAACTATATATATATATATATATATATATATATATATATATATATATATATATATACAATTTCCTATAGTGCTGCTGAAATTGATTTCCGCGAACTGTTGAACTTGGCCTAGTAATCATTTATCTTATAGTCTCCGAAGCATTATGATTATGAGTACGCTTAATTGAGATTTTCGGGAAAATTCTTTGCTGCTGGAAAACTTGCTCTAATAACACGTAATGTCTAATATAATATTCACGGAAATGTTCAACGTCGTCGTAAATGGATGCTGTTACTGTGTATTACGTATATAGGAAAGTTAAAAATGCCTCTCTTCACACCCCTGCAGCACCGTCACGTTCTTTCTCCAACGTTATTAATTTCTACAAGAGGAAAGGGGGGAAAGAGCCACGATGTCAGGATATTGAAAAATATTACGATTCTATAGTATTTTTTCAATGGAAGCAAAGAACCTTGATTTTGTACATCTGATAGAGCCGTCGTTCAGGAGACATATTTATATATTTAATTGTTTTTTCATTTTCTTTTTTTTTATTTAGAATACAGGCGAGAACGATCAAGAGCGATATTCCATTTCTGAACCGTTGTCTCTTTCGGGCTGAATAAATTATATTTAGAACTAGCAAGCGATTTCTCTGGGAAAACAAGAGTTTTTGTACAAGCTGTGTCCTTGTTCGTAAAAGGTAAGAGCAAAAACATGAGGGTGCAGTTCGTCTTGTAGCGCTCTCGTTGAAATTTTTTTTTTTCAATATCCACTTGTCGCGTGTGCAAGCGATGGCACCCCTGGCCATCACGACAAGAGGACCTCGTTGAGACGAGCAGATCTCGTTCTCTATACTCGCTATACTCTCTCTCTCTCTCTCTCTCTCTCTCTCTCTCTCTCTCTCTCTCTTCTTTTCTTTTGTATACTTTCTCACATAGATATATTATATGCCGCATACATGCTGGCAACAATGAACGCCACCAGTTTAACGTGGAGCGCGAAGGGAATAAAGAGAGAAGTAGCAGCTGCATGCCAGGTCGAGGTTGTTGGATCTCGCTGACGTATCCAGCAGGCACAAAGAGGTCGAGAGAGAGAGAGAGAGAGAGAGAGAAGAACGTGGGCGGTGAAAAATACCTGAGTATGTGAATTCGACTAGATACAAAAATGAATAAATATATAGGATGCACTCACGATGGTGCTCTCATTCCAGAAATGGGGATGAATCGAACCAGTTTAGTTTCATAAAAACGTAATATATATATATATATATATATATATATATATATATATATATATATGCCTCTCCTTTTATTTATTTTATTCTGTCATGCTATAATTTTTTAACAACCATGGTTGCCATTCAAAAATTGCATTACCAAAGAAATCAATTTTTACTTCAGCTTGCTTCCCATATGGTGTATCTATATATTATAAAACATAATACATTTCGATCAACCGGACTAAATTTGAACATTCAAAATTGAATGCGTGTATAGTAGTACGCATGTATTTCGAAGTTTTTCAACATTTGTCACGCGCTGCGTTAATTTAAGTAAGACGATCACGTTGTCAGCGATTATGATTTACCAGATTCGGATTAGAACAAAAGTACAGAATCAAGGAATTCAACATAAAACCTGTTAAATAAGTTATGTCTGTAAAAGAAGCTTAACGAAATTGTCTTTAAATCAATGAAATGGTAATGAATTATGATAAATTACTCAATTTTTCAATTGAAATACAATTGTAAACTAAATAAATAATAAAAAAAAAACAATTATAGACTCACAAGAGTCACAAAAGTTGTTCCATCTCTCTGCGATCTTCATCGACAAAGAAATCTATATTCTATTTGTTTCTATGCTAAGTCCAAGACAATAATCTCATCTCAATAAGGAATGTGCTATTTTTCATAGCAGGTGGACATCAGAATTTTTGGTCAGTGTTAATTCTTTAGGTATTTTTAATTTCATAATCATTCCAGAAATCATCGTTCCAAAGTTTACAAATATGAAACTCTTTCGTCATATCTAAGTTTTCAGTCTAAATTTGAATTTCAATTCGATTCAATTTAGTAGCCCCACAAAAAATACCGAAAGTGCGGCGCCGCGTTTACACTAATCGTGGTCTCGGATAAGTAAAATTATCATGCGCTGCCTTTGACGCCGTTAAGAGTTTTAACTAAACGTGTGGGAGCGACACTAATGTTTTTCAGCTTAGGTTAGCTTGCCGATGAAGGGGGGATCTCTACATGCTCACTATACCACAGATCGAGAGAAAGAAAGGGGAGGGAAGAAGTCAATGGACTCCACCACGTAAAATATATAGATATTACGCACACGACCGCGACACCCCACATGGTAAAACACAGGACGTCGTTCCATCTTTCGCTCACATTATTATACCTTCAAAGGAATACACACGCACACACACCCGCGCGCTGTACAGGAGTATGGTGCAAGGCAAGATCATATGTACATTATTGTGCTGTTAACCTGATTATTTTAGCGCTGTTAGTATGTATCTCTTTTTAATGGCTAAACATAGTAAAAAGTGGTGAAAATTATCGGACTTGTTCAAACGCGTCCCATTACAGGTGTGATTCCAGCATTACTACCGAGCTATAGAACAGGACTAAGTCTAACACAAATATCTCCCTCGCGGCTGTGCATTATAGTCCCTGCACCCCTTTGTACTGAAAATATTATTTTCAAGGGGAAAAGTCGAGAAGAAAGTTTCAAAAAATAGAACAAGATAGATAGAGAGAATAGGGGAAGCGAGACACTCCCCTTTCGTCCGAGAGTGAATTTTCCATGAGTCACTATTTAAAAAGCGTTCATTTTGAAACATGAATGTCATCAAATCGTTAAGATATATATAAAATTTTTCAAGGGCCGACTTTCCCTCTCATTTCTCGTATATTAATTGTATATTAATTTATCATTATACGAATCTTTGTTTTTCATAAGTACATTGAAAGATCAAAATTCATCGATGAATTCCGAAAAAAATTCATTCGATCACCGTGAGCACTATACTATCGCTTCTGTGAGCAAATCTCGAAGGAATTTTAGTTTTTCCTTTTAGCTTTGTGTATTGTTGGACATCGGATGGTCTTTTACACGGTGCAAACACGCACACAGGCCATCTCCCGTACAATCTCTCTCGCTCTCTCTCTCTCTCTCTCTCTCTCTCTCTTTCTCAAACTGTAGCCTTCTTGAAAAAGTTCCACACCCTGAGAAAGAGAGTAGAGAGAGAAAAAGGGAGAAGGGCGATTTCTCGGACGAACTCTCTACAGCTCTCTACGCGTGGCACTATAACGACGGGGTTCTAGCGCGCTGTACCCCCTCCCCTCTCTTACACACACTCTATGTCTTTCTGACTCCCTCTTTCTCACTGTCCATTTCAAGGCCATTTCAGTGAATTTGAAAACTACAGAGATCTTTTCTCTATCAAGCTCTCTTTCAATTTTCTATGCGCGCGTTTTTACACAGCAAGTTGAGCCATCGTGAGGGGAGGAGATTTTCACGGATGGACCACCAGGCTTACCTGCCGAGATTCTGATACTTTTCTCCATTTTGGTACCAAAAATTTTAAGTACCGAGACGACAGGTTGAAAACTCAAATGAATATCTGCAAATACATATCTGTTTATGAACTCCTCCCGCCCCCTTTCTTTTCTGGAGAAAATATGTAAAAGGGAAAGGTCATCAAGGAAGAGCTGCGGAGCAATTGGCGCCGTGCGCAAATTATATATAAAGAAATAATGTCTCGGTTCAATCTTGCTTTTTATTATACGAAGTGCGAGAATTCAGCGGACGGGAGGAAAGAGAAAAGGACATTATTATTAGGATCAGATTTAGTGGTTGCAGCAGGTGGCCGCGACCGAGTGCTCAACTTTCCTCTCGTCTCGATTGAATTGTAAATTTTTCAAATGTCACGGATAGTTATGGATTCCTACGAAGGAAACTTGAGCTTTCTATGTATTTCTTTCTATATATACATCTTTCCGGTAAATAGAATTCCTTCTTCTTCTCATTTTTTTTTGACGCTCCCGTGGCTATTCTATGTGCGACAATGGAATCTCGAAGCTCTAACGACCTCGCATTTTAGATTTCCGCGGCTTCGTGAAAACGGCACCATCAGGACTAATAAATATTTATTACACATTTTATGGCAAGCAAACGCAGCCCGGTAGGCTTGTGAACTGGGCCTAATCGGGCGATGGCATTGTCACAGTAACGTTGAGAGTAGTGTCGGTGCAATGTGTGTACGCACGTGTGCTTTGAACGGGTATTTATTTATCCAAGATTTATTATTTCATTTTGATTCTTTTGTCCTATATAAATAGAAATTAAAATTATATCTGTGTTACTGATATTACATATACAGATACCCCACCTCCTGCTTTCACTGTGCGTCTTCTTCAATCGATTTTTCTTCGAACTCCCGGTAGAAGGGGTTAGAAAAATTAGATGCGCACTTATGGTAACGCATAATGAAAAGTTTTCTGAAACTGTCTTCTATTACTATATATGTATGAAATGACATAATATATTTTTAATTTGTTACTTTGTCACTTTAACTCCTTAGATTGTTGAAGATTCTTAAACTATCAGATACCATTCAAGTATAGTCTTTTGCTCGAAGCAAATATAGGTATACCTCAAACAAATTTTAAGTTGAAAATATGGTACGGGTCAACGAATGAACACATCCTATCTCGACCATTTATTAACCTTCTCCGTGCACAAGTATAATCCTGCGATTATTACCGATTACTGCTCTTTATATACGAGTATATAGAAAGAAAATAAAGCGTCGGAGTGAGAGAGAGAGAGAGAGAGGAGAGAGAGAGAGAGAGAGCAGGAGTAAAATCCGTTCTAGAATTTCCCGATAATAATTCATCTGGAATTGAAACGGGCATAAACGTCTATAGTTTATGAACGTTTCCACAAGTCCAATTTAGGAACATCAGGGGGTCAGATTATTAAAAAAATTTAATCACAATAAGAATCATACGATTGCAATGGAAGACGACCGAGCAAAACCGAGCAAGACCGTCAAAGCAAAAACGAACCCCCCCCCCCCCATCAACGACACGAAAGGTTTGAAGAAACTGAGAAAAAAGCATTGAGGGACAGAGAGAAAGCGATATTGAAAGAGCCTGCAACATCTGGTGTTTGCTTCAAAATAGTTCTCACATGAACCTGTAATACATTACATGCGTTTAAATAAGAAATATTTTCTAATGTATGTTTTATATATGAAGAGGGAGAGGATATAGAGAGGGGGTGGTTGGTAAAAGAGAAAAATTTGATATGTGTATGTGTCATTGTGAACTTTTCGATTATAAAATTTTTTTAGAAAGTATGGTAATTTTTACAACTGTGCAGTTCGTGATGTAATTATTAAGTAGTATTCCAATTTTTAATACCATATTTTATCAGTCAAAAATTTAGCCCATCAGTAAGTATCGAAAATATTATATATATATATATATATATATATATATATATATATATATATATATTATATTATACAGATCATGCGTATTACATTATTAATACATGTAACCAAGCTGTTCGAATATAAAAACATCGGATAACAAATTTGTTCGCTCTCTTTCTGTTATATGGCGCTCTTAAATTAGGCTATATACGAAAAAAGTTTCATGTCGGGACTGACTCATGCTCATATAACTTATTTAGATTTTTCGCGCTTTTAAAGGCTTAATTTTTTTTTCTTTTCAATTAAAACGCGCGCGCGTATGTCGACTTCGAGGCTATAGAGCCTGACTCATCCTCATAGTCATTATCTGATGACACACAAGGCATTAATTTATTAATTGATCAAAATTGCGGGCTTTGCCATTATACTCATTAAAAGTCAAAAGCGAGAACGTCTTTTTCCCATAGTCGTATTTTGTCCTTCTATATAAATATATCCATTATGTCCCCGTCATTAAGAGATCCCCCCTTGCTATCAGACAAGAGAGAAAATTCGTTGAAAAAAAAAAGGAAAAATATTTTTCCTCATTCTAACCTACAAATCGCATCTTCGCCGCTTGATTCCGGTTCTGATGAGGAAAAATATAGTCCTTACCTAGTACGAAAAAGCTTTTTACGAACCTCGTTATAACCCTCCGGTTCGCCTCGTGCCGCAAACCTCTCGTTTCCTAAATAAAGCCTTTCCGTACCCGGTAAGAAATGTTCTACTATGCAGGTCATTTACTGGTGGAAGGGGGAGGTTGGAGGTCACGAAGAGATAGTTAGTAGATATATAATAGATAGCTTATCATTTCTTTATCAGATTCGTGATGCATATATAAAATCAAAAGAAAAATTATAATCTTTGGAGAAAAAAATTAATCTACTTCCATCGAGATTTTCCAGTCACCTATATTTGAAAAACTGACTGCAAACAAATTATTTCAGTTTGTAATTAATTTCTTGTCAATTTAATGTAATAAACGAAATCTTCACATAAAATGACTATCAAAAGAAACGATAAGAACAGCTATCTATCAAATACATTCTTTGATGAAATAAAAATCTATGCATGCAAGCTCATATATATGCAAAATACTTGACAACATATACATTTATATTTTAAATATTTTGCTCTCAAAATTTCTAAATTCTGATTATATATATATATATATATATATATATATATATATATATATATATATATGACGATCATAAAAGAAATTAATGCTTAAGCATTTAATCAAGTTCGAGAGGATGTTCTCCGAATTTGTTGTTTTCAAATCGACAAGTGTTGGAAGATGTCGTATCTCAATGGGAACAGGTCGTTTCAAAGATAGGTAAAGCCTAAATATAGGAAGGGAGAGACAGAAACAAGAGAATAGGTATACCAGCGAATATACCTGCAGACATTCCGAAAGACGATATAAATAGAGCATCTTACTTCGTCGGGCCTCGGAATTGTCCGTCGAGATTACCGCGATAATCTGCTAGAAAGCTGGAAATTTCGGCAATTTGCTGTGCATGCACCAGGTTAGCGGCAACAGAAGAATCGATTTAAGCGTCTATTTACTAAGTGTCAACGAATCAAAGTTGTCCATTGTAATGTCGCTACTTAAGTGTAAGTTACCAACAGCCACAACAATTATTTGAAGGAATATGAAATGGCATCATACAGTAAAATATATCGATATAATTTGAAAACGCAATACAGAAAAAAAAATTAACGAAATTCTGACACTCACGTTGAATTTTTTACGGTACATACAAAATTAGTTCTTTTTTCTTGTACAACGTTTATCGAGGTATCATCTAATTCTATAAGTATCCTATATATATAGAATTCTATGTTACACATATCTAACGCTGCAACATAAAATTCCTCAGTTGATGATGATGATTCAGACAGCGTTCCCTCTTTCGCTCTGCGCCACACATCGCATTCGCACGCGACCTCGACACACACACACACACATCGGTATAATCACGGGGTCGCGGAGTATCTCTATTATCACATCCATTATAATAGAGGCCCATACATTGTATATCGCGTAAAATTTTAGATTTCATTCGGATTTTATGTGTCTATCGAGCTCACTTTTTTCCCTAAGGGGGTAGGAATGGAGTGACTCACAAGGTTACATTCTCGGAAGGCGAACGACGAGTAACCGTTTTCACTCTCGAAGAATAGTGGGAGGGGATTAAATGATATTTAAAAAGTCATTCAAAGTAACCTGTGTAGAGTAATCGTTCGCATAATAAATGACGTATATTTGTTAAATTCTATTTAAATTTTCGTTCTAAATTTTGGCATTTCCTATTTTTCTTTATCTGAACACTTGATTGAGAAAACGAACTTCTAAAATTTTTGGGATACTCGTTCAGAACCGATATATTTTGGATCGATCTAACGACAGTATTCAAAACTTCGTATAATATTTTAGAAGTTCTTCACCAAGTACAGGCCAACTATTTATTCGGGCTTCGGACGTGTGCTCCACTGATTTCTGCAAGCCGCGTACTAGTCTTATTAAATTTTTTAGATAAACTTTCGCCATTCTTTTCGACTCTATATCCCAGAATTGCAAATAAAAACAAATAATAATAATAATAATAATAATAATAATAATAATAAAAGAAATTAAACCAAAGCGACCTGCGTCTATTACCTATATAATATAGTTTGCAACCGCAAGAGATTTGTCTGCTTGGTAAAACGGAACACAGAAGCGTGAAAGAATGGGCTTAAATAACAAAAATACATATATAGCTCTTATTGTGTTATACAGTAGGCTCGGTGTGTCCCGTTCTTTTCACGGTAGACAAACGGTGGAACAAAAAAAAATAAAAAAAATAATAAAAAAAGAACAATGAAGTAGTAGAAAATGAGAGAGGAGAGGAAAAAGATCCTCGGAAAATGAGCTCTGGTTCGTACAATATATATATATATATATATTCGCAACTAGCTGCAACGGTCGTTCGACACCGTGCCGTCTTCTCGCGCGCATATACAACGACGAGGTCGTTCCTATATAATAATTATGGTTACGGTTATTACTTTTCGGGGTCTTTCGCGCGGGTTTGTTTCTATGTGTCTACTGATACAAATTATTTCAATGTAATCAGCAGTTCGTGAGAAATATTCTCGGACTAGTGCGTGCGCGTGCGTGTGTACGTGCGTGCATGTGTGCGCACTGTCTATATAGAGTCGCATAATATAAATACGACTGACATCCTTTTGCGCCTCACGGTATCGAGCCTCACATTACATACACACACGCGCGCGCGCGCGCAGCGAGACAGAGAGAGAGAGAGAGAGAGAGAGAGAGAGAGGTATAGTGAGAAGTCGAGAACTATGGAACGAAAAGAATCGTTCGATAAAACAAAGATTGGGATGAGCGAGATTGATCTATAAATTACGTTATATTGACGAATATATGATCTTCGCTGCTACATGTTTTTTTTCTCTTTGGGTTCCCTCAAGTAATATACCGCTTGCACGCGACGAAAGCTTATAAAAAGAGGTCATTCGGCGTGGGCGGTAGGTACACATATTTACTCTCGGCCACTCATTCGTTCGGCTTGAACTATATTATTAATGTATACATGCTGTTTATCATCACAGCTCTGTACGTATAAATTTTAACCCTATATCTATCGGAGGCAGATTCCTATTTCTAAGAGATCATTCACATTAAAAATATATGCTTTTGATCCTACAATCTATGAAGATAAAACTCTGATTATCGAAAATTAGCCCTATAAAATTTTAGGACCTAACGCTCTTCTATTTCTATTGGTATATAGTAACACCTTGAACTAATTTCAATTTAGTGTATAGTAAGAAATACTGTTTTTTGAACAACTACTGTTGAGATGGAATTGGATGGAAGCATAAAATTTTACAAGGAAAAAAGTTCTATGTTGTCAGATCAAATCAGATCCATGCATAGTTTTTGTTAGTTATTTTCAATTGAAGTTCAGCCTCGAGTTCAGTTACAGATAGAAAATAGCTCGAGAATGTGTAAGTCGAACTTCAACTGACAATAAGTGAGCAACTATAGATTTGCAAATGTAGGTTCATTAGAGAACTTTTTGCTCGAAATGCCATTCCTCCGTTGAATTCTGTATCAAAAGAAGTGGCTCTCATAAAGTATTTTTTTCACTATTCAGTATACCCAATATAAGTACAAGGAAAAATACCATAATTGTAAGAAATCAAGAATCATATTTTGACAAACAGTTGTGAAGAATATTAGGTTGAAAAACTTCACAGGAATGAATTTGAAAGTAATAAGAGTCAATTCGTTCAATTTGAAGAAAGAACCCATCACCCGTGACTGATAGCCTCACTTTTGAAGTTTAAAAAGGTACCGTTGTAGCATAATGGCATTGAAGCCGAATTGAAGCACCTCCCAAATTAATCGAGAAATTGGAGAAGATCAACCAACAAAAAAAAGAGGAGTGGAAGAGCGCGAAAGAAACAAAGGATGCAACCAGAGGGAATGAACTAGAGGGATATCTAGTATTCCTTACATGTTCGCGCGTATCTCTCGGTAACTCCGAGGGTGACCATCGTCTCTTCCAAGGTCGAAGCTTGATATATCCCAGCGCAGCAGCAGAGAGCACATCAGTCAGACTTGATTTAGGGCTCGAACATGGCTCCTCTCGTCTTTTCGAGAGTCGTTTCGCGGCACACAAGGTAAAAAGGAGGGGGCGAGTTCAGCCGCTCTCGCGGGGAATAAGGGAAAAAACGCCTCCTGTGGAAGACTTTCCATTCCATTGTTGTAATAAAGAGAAGGAAAAAAACCGGTTCGCAACTTCGTGCTTCTCTCTCTCTCTCTCTCTCTCTCTCTCTCTCTCTTCTCTCAAGTTGTGTCTTTAACAACAATTACATAGGATCTTTCGTTATAATGACTTTCAACGTGTCAGAAAGATACCGAAGAATTTCTCTATTTTCTTTAGTGATCTTGGTTAAAAGAAAAAGAGATCGAATGTGCTCCGTGGTGTGAATAATGTCTGATTATTTTATATAGAATTGTCGACAATTGAATTCCAGTGTCATCAAAGCCGAATAAATGCAATAGGTCAAAAGCGTATTAGTTATTTGAAACCTTTTAATCATTTACTGTACATATACAGAATTAGGCGACCTGAATTCTTAAGCTCCTTTTAGTCGCATCTGTGAGTTCCGACGTAGCCGTACCTCTTCAAAAACCTTCTCTAATAAATATTTAATAATTTTTATTAATTTGCCTTAGATTAGTCGACGCAATTAAAATTTTTAATTTCAAGAGAGATAAGAACAATAAAAACAATTTTGAGACAAAAAAATATCATGGCTCATTCATATCGATACGTAGATAAGATAAGGATGTACAATAAGTTATATTGAATGTAAAATTTGTGTCAAAATATATAAACAGAATGAATTTTAGACCGACTTAGAAAATACATTTTAGAATAGGATGATCAGTGTTTGGTATCACCTCGAGTATACGTTACGAGCAAGAAAAATACATCATTTAAATCTCGATTAAACCTGATTAATTGAAATCTTTTAAATTACCATTTGAAACATATCTTCATTGCATATTGTAAATGTTCGTTCAATTGGCCTATATTAATTAAATAACTGTCCATGGAGCAAATACATAAGCTGTTTTTATAGAGTAAGATCGTAAAAATGATGTGTAAAATAGCATTTAATATTGTTTTTCTATTAAAATATTTTCAACTGTAATATACATCATACAAAAATGCTGACATTCAATTTTTTTCTTATAACGGACTATCAACTGCTATTTTACAATGATCAAACAAAAGTAATCTATACAAAAATTATATATATATATATATATATATATATATATATATATATATATATATATATATAAAACCATATGTCAATAAAACATTGTCACTTTTCAATTTTTAATCAACCATTTGTTTCTTTGCAATAATTCACTGTTTACATATAAAATATATTAATTGTATAACGGAAGAAACTAATTTTTACTCAGTCGATAAAACTGGGCTTACGACAGTATACTAAAGTGACTACGATATGCAAATTATTAGACATTACTTAATAAACCTAATAATGATCTTCTCATATATTCAAAGGTGATGGAAAAATGTTGCTCATCAGAAACTAGGGAGCAATAATAGTTGCAAATCCAGAATTGGTTGCGCCATTTGGATAGTTATATAGATACATGTGTACAAATCCAACAGTGGCGCGAGGCTCAATTAAGTTTTATTAATTCTATACTTGCCAAAGTCCCTATTACTAATTATTACGGACTTAATGATCTACATCTATTTTTTTTAACGAATGAAGTATAACGTACGTGATACTTTTAATCCGTTTCCGGATAAGAACATAAAATAGAATTTTCATGAACTAGAGAGAGAGAGAGAGAGAGAGAGAGAGAGAGAGAGAGAGCTAGTGCACTTTGCAATCTGATAAAACTGAGCCGGAAGAATATAAAGAATATTCGTGAGAAAAATACACTCACCTCCTTCTATACGTATACTGAGATAAGATTGCGATTTTCAATGCTGAGAATACTATGTACAAAACTATATATTCAATATACATAGGCGGATGAGCTTTCATATTCAATGTCTACAACGTGTATGCATTAATCTATAATATACCTGCTATTGGTGTATTATTATATCAACATTAAGAAAATCATTTGGAAACTACATTTATAGTTCACATACCGTTATATATATATATAGAACTAAGGTATCTATAATGATGATTTTGGGGCTACCCCGTGGCGGGGGGGAGGGGGGTACGTACAGGTTGAGACCCGAATGTGCATGTATAAGAAAAATTTATATGAAAATACAACTTAAGAAGAGGGGAGAGACAACGTGATGCACGAATAGATGCATCTAGGAGTCTAACAGATTTGAGCGAGGCGTATACCTGTAATGGTGTATAGATCCGAATAAAGGTACACGTGTGTGCCAGTAGAAATAGAGAGTAATGGCGAGCTTGTGCCGAGAGAGTTCTCCTTTTTTGAGAAGTTTTACTGTAAATCTTCCTTTGAAATTTTCATTTTAAAGCATTCTGTGAAATTCTCATTCTAGCTTTTGTTAAACTTTAAGCCATAAAAATTGAGTATTTGTTTTTCTTAAATTTTAAGTCTTAAATTTTACTGATCATCCATAAGCTACCCTGACATACCTGTATATGTTTACTTAATGTCATCTCTCACCCCCCCTCTCTCTCTCTCTCAGATTGTCTGACAAGCATACATGTACATGCACATTTCTTTTCTTTCTCTCTCTCTCTCTCTCTCTCTCTCTCTCTCTCTCTCTCTTTCTTCTTCTTCTTCTTCTTCTTCTCTGTCTCTCTCTCTCTTTATCGTGTCCGCCCGCACGTCCCTCATCCACCGTATACACAATCCGTCACAATCGGTATTATATTTTTTTACGAGAGTGCTCCGATCTCTATCACCATGCCCCTCGCCCTCTTTCACCTTGTAGCGGCTTCCCTAATTCTCGTATAATAAACCTCCGACGCAACACCACTTAAAAGATCGGTTATCTCTAAATTATATCTTTTTCTCGCACATAACCTTCAGCGCGCCTATAGTACACAGCTTCGGCGGCTTCCATCGCCCTGATGGCCGCGCCGCTGTCTCGTTTGTATAAGTGGTGCTCCCTTTTTCCTTTTCCGCTCATACGTTTAAGTGGAAAGCATATCGGGTAAAGCGCGGTGTAGGGAGGGTGGGACACAAATTTGTGAATCGGGAGAGCCTTACGGCAGGTATATATAGATATATTTGTGTGAAAAGCAAAACCTGTTTTGGTCAAGTTACCGTGTCCCTACAATCTCCGAGAAAAAACAAAATATAGAAAATTTTCGTTATTAACGTTGATGATAACATGATGCGTGTGCGCGGAGAATTGGATCGAGATCCATTGTCCGTCAAAAGGCTACGTTGTGAATCATACCTTGCTCTCTCCGGCTTTAAACGGTTTTAGTAAACGATTTTTTTTGTGCCGTAGAATTGTTTCCAATCGAATTTTCAATACCGGATTTTATAATGGGTATAGCGATAAAATTATCAAGCTGAACATTTGTTTGAGCAAAGCTTCGTTCTACGTAAATCAATTATTTAATTTCATGTCACATATATACGGTAAATTTCGTACAGACTACATTTTAAATATTAAATGCTACTAAAATTGAACAGTAACGATTCTAAAATTAAAAATTAGATGCTATTCCATTGCTTAATATAAGTTCATATGCTTATAACTGCTTATAACATACTGAAAAATTAATCTCAATGTGCAAATGGCTAAACGTATTATGTACGATGCTACAAACAGAAAAAAATAGTTGATATATGTTTTATATATATTAAATGAAAATTCTACCTGAGAGGTGCAAAATATAACGCAAAGTGGTAACGCCATTTTACCAAACCGTCACGAACTCTTTGACATTCTCTATATTAAAATTTGCGATAATTTAATGCATAGATATTATTTCAAACGAAGAATTCTGTTTTGTATTAATCGCTAAAAATTGACTTGGCAAACTCCTGAAATAGCCGGTACTATTTTTTTACATCTGATGTAAGGAATTTAAAGTAAAAATAGCTATTCAAAAATTGTATGCATGACAGGTTCCAATAAAATTAACACTGTTTCTTTTGAGTTTTTGTTAATAGCGAGTTTCTGAGAAAATAATTTAAAATAATCATTTTTGAAAATCTATGGACATTAAATTTTATGGAAGCGCATATTCGTGACGTAGAAAGTTCGAGAAAAATATAAAAATAATTTACTGGGAATTGACCGAAAAGAAAAATGACTTACGGAGAAACATATCGATTTTAATGAACATCTTATAGATTGTTATATATATGCTGTGATAATCAGGTAAAATAAAAAGGTACTACTGAAGCATACATTACATTTTCTACAAAAACGCACACATCTTCGATAACTGACATAGTCATTGCTTATATTAAATAAGTAATGTTCAAAGTTCTTTGAAGGTGCGTGAATATGATAAGATTCATTTTTTTCTCAATGATTTTTAATTTTTGAAAAACTTGTACACTTATTACCTTCTTCATTATGGTGTGTTCCATCAATGATACATACATACATAATACATTCATACATACATACATACATACATTCATACATACATACATACATACATACATACATACATACATATATATATATATATATATATATATATATATATATATAAACATATAAACATAATTCGATTATTTCATTTCTATCATTGCTGAATATAAACAAAGATCATAAAAAATACAAGGTGTATACAGTTTTAAATTCAGCATAAATTATTATCTCTCGTTAAAAACAAGTTGTTGCAATACACACATCTCTCTCTCTCTCTCTCTCTCTCTCTCTCTCTCTCTCTCTCTCTCTCACACACACACACTCATTAGGTTTCAAATATTTTCACGATTAAAAATTAAATTAGTATGTTTAAAACGAAAAATGAATGTAAATTTTACTATTCATTCTTTCTTGATTATATTCACATCTAGCTACAATATTATATTGCTTTGGAAATTAAAAACAATTTTTAATGAATTTTGAATATCGATGTATAAAAAAATTTTAAATGCTTTTTGCAATTGCTAAAATTTTAATCAATATTGAGAGCAAAGTAGTGGATATGACTAATCGGTTAAAACTCTCTCTCTCTCTCTCTCTCTCTCTCTCTCTCTCTCTCTCTCTCTCTCTCTCTCTCTCCCTCCTTCCCTTCAATCTCATAGAGGAATATTTTGCCACTTAATAAAATTGATTTATTATTTTTATACAACAATACTGGACCGTGTAGTCTATTATTTTGTGTATACAAAAATGTCATTAATTTAATTAATAACTCCTAAAATAATAAGAGCTGTAGTAACATTGATACTGTAACCGTATAGATCATTAATTTAATTAATCGGGGATTTGAATCCCGACTATAAATATATGATCGAAGTATTTTTTGTAGATTACTATTTAAGTTGGTAAATATTTACTTTCAATAAACACTTTCATTTTTACTTCAGATATTAATTGCCACAACTAGATACGACTTTCTCCTTTTATTTACGATCATCCGTAATATTATATTAATGTTGTAAAAGAAATTCCCTCTTTCTGCAATCTCATTTTTATCATTATATTTTGAATTACATCCATATCAAATCACTTTTCCAATACAGTGCAATAATATATACGTATAGAGAAAAGCGGCAATTTACATATAAAATAAATATATATTTTTACGATAAAAGAAGGATGTAAACAACTAAAAAAGAGAAAGTTAGACGTTTATTTCTTGATAATTTTTACACGCAAAGAAGAAGTTTTTTAAAAAATTACTTATTCGATTTTGAATAGATAATAAAAAAAATACATATGTTTTTTTCGATAATAAATGAATAATGCTAATATTAATTTGTATCTTTGAAAAGGTTAAAAATATTATTATTTAAAGATTATTTTGATGCCAAATTAACTCCACATATACAAAAACTGGTAACAAAATTGTACACCATGCCGGGCATGGCACTAGGTATTAATTTTTTATAAAAAATACAATTGATTCCATCATCTAATAGTAGCAAATAATTAATAATAAGAGTACGAATGAGAAAATAATAAATAATAAGAAAAACGAATTTTTTTTATAAATACTATACTACTAACCAATGAAAATCAATAATGAAATTTTTATTGAACCAATTTTTGGAATAAAGAATTCATTGTACAATCTCTGCTCTATTCGAGTGGAAGCCAGATGATGTGAAACAATCGCCAGTATATCATGCATACACACATATATAATAAATATTATAAATAAGAATTTAGGAACATATTCTCGGATGCTTTGCCGGCGTTGCGCTTATGCTACAAAATAATAGAACACCCCGCGTGCTTAATATAAAATAAAAGTTATACAGCGGGATGCAAATCACACATCCGCGGCGCGCTCACCTGCATTATTATAAGAAAAGGATAATTTTTTTTTTCGAGTAATGTGAAAGTGAAACGCTTCGTCTGTTCGTTTTGAATCTTGCCTATCCGGTTTTCCGGTAATAGATTAATATGAAGCATTATAGGTGGGTAAAATTTTGCTGAAAGGTAATTTTACATTAACAAAAATTATCGAAAGAAAATTGGTATGGAAATGCTATTATTCTTATTTATTTTTTTAATATTCAAATTTTTCTCAATTGGTGTGAGTATAAAACTGCATGCAACTATTTTTGTAATAAATTTTATATAATTTATAATTACACTGTTACAATTTGAAAAATATATTATTACTTTTATTCTGAGTTCTGGATAGTTACAAGCCTGACAGTTTTACAGTCAGACAAGATCGGAAAGTAATGAATATTAAAGGAAATAAATAAAAACCGGATTTTTAGCAATTTTATTTAAGTAGAATTTATACCATTTGTCGTATAATTATTTTAAAAAATGATCGTGCTCTATAAATTTATTATGCAGGAATCAAATAGTAAAATATGTTAATAAAATAACAATAATCCTGATATAGTTGTCTTTCTATGAGTGACAAGGTTGGATTCACGATTCACGTTTGATTCTTCTAAATGTATGTTAGACACACTCACACGCACACATATACAAAGCTTTAAAATTGCATGTGCAATAACTTCCATTCTATATTTATGCATATGTAGTATGTATGTACATACATGCGCGTGCATTCCTAGCCTACGCATACACATATGCAGAGCATACTCGTGTACACTATGTACCTACCCCCCCCCCCACAATCTATGAATCGCAATCAAAAGAATTCCACTTTATATATGCATATATATATATATATATATATATATATATATATATATATATATATATGCATATAAGCACGAATGTATGAGAGTATATTATATAGTATATGCGTCACTTACGTTTTCCGGTTGCGACGAGCGCCTCTGCCGCGGCACACAGAACAGCGGCACGCCGCCTTCCCGCTTCCTCTCCAATATAGCGGCTTCCGTTGCGGCGTCGTATGCGGGAAAAATAAAAAACGAGAGAACGAGAGGATGCGAGGGAGAGGGGGAGAGAAAGAAAGAGAGAGGGTGAGGATCGAGATCTGTATATATATAATATATATATAGATCTATATACAGGTATGTTATATATTATGCACTGGACAGTGGGGCGGGCCTCTTCTGCGCTATCCTGCGGTACAAGAGGACAACGCCGATAGCGGTGAATAATTATAATGGACGAGCGCGTATCTGAATTCTTGAATCAGGTTCCGTCCATCACGTATGAATGAACATCGAACACGCATACGCGCGCGCACACTTGCATCGATGCCCACTCTCTCGGTTCGGTTCCGGCGGGCGGGGATCCGATGATCCTCTTACATCGGTATCTGATTCGTCCTTGCCCACATCTAAATTTATATTACATACAAACAGACCATTTGAAATAGAGTAAGGCGATCGTGAACAAGTTGAACGAACAAGATGCAACAGTACCAGCAGGCACAAGGTGATGGAGCGCAAAAACACTTGCTATTCCTTGCCACAAGAATATACCGTTGTTTAGGTATATCTACAGGCAAGAAGCCGATGCGTGCAATATCCTCAGCACGGGTTCCGAGAGGAAGGCAGACAGAGAAAGAGAGAGATAGAAAGGTTTTCTTCTCCGATATATGTCGAAGCGTCTCTTTCTCTCTATTATACGCTCTTTGTTTACCTCCTAGCAAAAGAGCCACCGATGCCAATGCCAGGTGTCCTTCGCATTTCTAAGGTTTTATCCTCGCGAGCACGCGCGCGCACTATTGCGTACATACACACGCTCACATAGACACGATTTCACTCACTGTATATATATAATACTGCGCGTACATATATGGAGATTTACAATAGACGACGACCATCGGCACACGAGAAAACACACGCGTAATATACATATATATGTATATAAATTCCACACACCGTCACAATCTTATCCTCGCATAAATGACTTTTCACGCATTGCCAGCGGGAGGATTAGCGCGACCACAGCCCGATAGATTGCGCTTATATATGTAGTATTATATTATATGTATACATATATGGTGCGCGAAAACACAAAGAACGAAAGAGGCAAACTTTCGCGATCGCGATCTGTATCATCACATCCACTATTTGTTATGTGTCACTATGTATTTACTTTTATGCACTTCTGCAAAAGCGGACAGAGTCTGACAGAAAAACCGTCGTCGCGCACTGATCGCGATCTTTCAAGGTTAGGTTCGCGTGTTGAGCTTGGTTCTTTCTTTATATATTTCCAAACTTCTGCGCGCCGGGACAGGGAACGAGGATGAGGTCTAGTGTACAGCAGGGGAGAAAGAAAAAAAGAGAACAGAGAGGGGGGGGGGAGGTGATCAGTGAGAAGAACGGAGGTGTGCACCTGGAGCAAAATATACGTGTATAGTATCTGTATATGTGTGTAAGACCGCGCACGAGAGAGCCCCGTACATACGCTCTGCGCTGCGGGAAAGGGAAAACAGAAGAACCGACTGAGAGCAGAATAAGAAACGCGCGTAGGCGCGAGAATATACTTATTACATATAAATATATTTATAATACATGCACGGGAGCTTCGCGGAGGCACGATGTAGTAACAAACGCTCGAGACGCTAACAGGTTGCGCTCCGCGAAACGACTGAGGGAGGGACTGCGGTACGACGGCGTCGCGGCGAGCGCGCGGAGCTGAGCAGCCAGTGAGGGACAGTTATGAGAAACCGAGCGAGACCGAACGAGCGCATAAACTCGCGCGTCGGCTAACCGAGCAGGGCCCGAGGGGAGCCAAGCAAACGCCGCCGCCCGCCGCGTGCGAGAGCCGAGCCGAGCCGAGCCGAGCGTGTATAGGATATACATATATATAATAAATACGCGCCGTGCGGAGAACTCGCTCCGAAATTCGAATGGGATGTCGAACGCTGCGGGAGCGAGACGTAGAGCGCAGCGACAGCGGGAGTCTGGAGACCCATGTATACATGACTCTCTCTCTCTCTCTCTCTCTCTGGCACTCGTCGTTGTGTATACCATATATATATATATATATATATATATATATATATCGGTCTAGAGTTAGCTAAAACCTATCTGCATGGTCTAGCTTGCGCACGTTATGTAGGGTGTTCCCAATATAAGTAAAGTCCAGGGTTGAGGTAAAATTTATTAGAAGAACATTTTCTATAACGTTTTATTAAAGATTTTATTAATCACTTTGAATAGTTTTCAACCAATAATTTAGACCTTAAAATGCAACCCAAAGATAACATATTTGCGTATAAAAAAGATTAAATGTTTGTTGTTACAATCGTTGATAATATAGAAAATTTTAAGTTTAAAATTATAAAAAATTCTTATCTAAGATTTAAATAGAAATCATTAGCTTTCCTTCAGGTCCTATTGTTCGTGAATTCGGCAATCGCGTTGTCAAATTTCTCGGACGTGAGCCGTTCCTCTATCCGCTTTAGCCTTTTCACCTATTAATAATAATTATATTAACAGTCTTGTTTTGTTGGTGAATAGGTTTTAGTAAGTTTCGTTGCTAAAATTACATTCTAAGGTGTCGTGCCGGCCACGCCGAGCTTGTATCGGTCCCGCGCCGGATTAACACGCCGGTTTTCCTTTAAAAAATCTCGCGTCGGAACTGCGCCGATTGCGTTTATACATCCTAAATATGCAAGGTGCCGCGCTGTTTTTGATGGACTCAAGTGATATTACGTTTCTTGTGTGTGCGCAAATTTAATGATAGAGAACATTTCAACGTTCGTCTAATTTTGGCTCAAAACGAATGTTTTTTTCTCATTATAACCTCTTCCCTTTCCTAAATCATAATGAAAGAAATCGAAGAAGCAATGTCTAGCTCATTAATCCAAAAAATTGATTTGCATTAATTCTACATAAATAATAGTCATGATAAGTAATAGCCACAGATAAGTCTAACCTACTAAGTAAGTTTAGCCAGATTTAGCTCGGCTTAGCTGCGGTTGAATACAGATTGCGCTTTCTTCATATACATGAAGATACTCTCAACACGATATGGTTATGATTTTTTTAAGCGGATACGTCTATATAATAAATTTTTTATGAATTATGTAACTAAGTAATGTTGACACATTTTTTTCTTTGCCTTGTATCTTATGCTATTAACTCATAATAACGATCACGTAATACAAAAGGAGTTTAAGAATATTGTTATAAATTTTAGAGAAATTGGATTCGATTAAAATTATACACTCGACGCGTTACGCGGCTTGCGACAAAAACTGTAAAAGTGTACATAACCAGCGCCGTTTGTAAATATCCGCGACTGGAAAAATCGCGCGCCAGAAAAAAGTGACAATTATTATTATAAGTGCACATACTTTTTTTTCTTCCATTATAAAGATAAGAGTAAAATTACCACTAAGCTTACAGAACGCAAGGTAACTGTCCTTCACAGTTTCTAAATACAAAGACGGTGAACGATGATTCTTTTTTCTTCGCCTTTTCTCTATTCTTATCCAGGGGAGCATCTTACTGCAATTTTCAACATTTATCACGCTATTCCGCAACCTCGCGGCCTGTTTCATCTAAGCAGATCGGTGTTCAGTTCTTTAACCGTTTGTTTCGTTTTTTTACTTCTTTTTTTTTAAATATGCAAAAGCGTTGATTGTTCACGAGCAGCATTGTTCTGTAATACATCCGGTCTTATCTGCGCTGTTCCGATGTAAGGACCGATTTCAAAATATTAAAAAGTTGCACTATATTAACATTCGTGGCTTTTTTCCCGTGACTCGTCCTACATAATTCATATTAATATATATGTGAATTTTTAGCGTTGCTATTACACAAATCATCGAAATCGATTGAATATTCAAGACAGTATTGTCTCCTTTTGTCATTAATTACGTTACGTCTAGTAATCAATTGTTTAAGCATTTGAATGAATCTATTATATTTATGGACTATTTATCATTTATAATTTGTTTATTCACTAACCTTTTGATAGATGCATTATGGTAAATTTACACGATAGACGTATACTTCGCAGTCGATAAGTTTTGCAGCTTAAGACTGGAAAAAAGACGCAGGAATTCGTATGTAATGCTCATTTCACTTTATTAGATTAATTGGACTACGAGTATTTTTTAAAATCATAAGATTTGAAACAAAAGGAATATTCTCATATGATTATTCGAAAAGATGGGGAAGTAAAGTTTTACCGAGTGAATAAAAAGATTTTATTTTAAATAATATTATATGTAACATTAAATTATTGAAATATTTATAGTTATTATTGAAACATATATAGTTAATTATACCCTTTATTTACATCTATTTTACATTACTATAGTTTTTATTACTAACGTTTCAAGCAGATTCGTCAAACCGTGTGGAAATGAGAACTTATTTCTAATTTTTGGTTATGACTTGACGAATCTAGTTGAAGTGTTGAGGTAATGTAACATAAACGTAAATACAGTGTACGATTCACTAAAAGCACTAAAATTTGCAATAAAATATTTACGAAAAAAAATATTTCATGACAGAAAACTTTTTCTTGAACCCGCACCAAAGTGCAGTTGACATTCCGTTAAATATACAATTTCTTTTATAAATATTAAAAAGAACGGAAGAATAATATATCAATTACCGAATGGTAAAATATTGCGTATTGTTGGTTAAGATTACTTACGCAAAACACTCATCAAGATTAGCTCTTAGCTATTAAGGAAGTTGTAGCATGTCTATCTGTATGAATGTGTGGCCTTCGAAGGTTCAAAGGGATTTCAAAGTTAAACATATTTAACAACGCAATTACTTTGCAAAACTTTTCGGTGCCCTTGCGAACTCTTTTTTTTATAATACGTTCCTTTTACATTATATTTTGATAATAAGTAAAAATATGATTAAATTTTATAAAATACGTATAACATTTATATTTTAATAATGTTTTAAAATTATCGACTAACTCCAATCTCAGATTTTAATTCGAGTAATTGAGAACAAAATGTTTGATATAAAAGAAGTTTCATTTCTAAATTTGAGTCGAAATGATTTTTATAGATATCTAGTACCCTTTTATTACGTTGTTGTATTTCAAAAAAAGTTAAGTTATTGAAGATTGATAGTTTGATCGTTTCATATGCTGAAATTCTTTCATCTAAAGAAGTCAAAAAAGTATCGATCAAAGTTAGGAATTCCAAGGTGCGAAACTTTCGAGGAAGTTATACCGCAAAACTATACTCTAGAAGTTTCATCTGTATATTTCTGCGGCGTACGCGATCACGTTTGTAATCTGGAAGTTTTCTACCTAGATCTTCGTAGTGTAAAAACAAATATCTTTTATTTTCTATAAGTTCTCTGAATGATCGCATACACTGTAAAACAATATTTAATGATATTTTAGAATTTTGTATGGTTTTACTAGCATTGTTCAGATGCTCAAGTATGTCTTTCCAAAATCAGGCCATGATACCAGTATCGATTTTTACACATTGTCTTATACATACCTTCGGCCTCACATTGGATTTCCGACTCGTATTCATTGCTACCAATAATTGATATCTAAATCGCTAGAGCGAAGAACTAGTAACTTGGTGATCCGAGTTCAAATTCCGGTCTCAACCGATTGACACAAGCATCGCTGTAATAATTTCCATCTGCTTTGTTTACAAACACATGGTAGACCTCCGTCGCTGCTTAGCACCGGTATTTGGAAGCATAAATAGAGCGATGTTCAATAACATAAAAAAAACTTCGATTGCTGATACATATTAAGTTTAAAAGCAAGGCTTGCAAATTGTAACACACTTCGTATGAATAATAATACTGAATTGATCATTGATTTAATTAAGAAATTGTATATTAGTGCGATGCATATGTTTTCAAAGAATCCTGCAAGAGTCTAGGTGCCAGAAAGTTTTTCGTAGCCAATGGAAGTCCAGTCAAAATTGTAGTTCAAAAAGTTATTAACAAATTAGAGACTTGAAACGTGGCGGACACGGAATCTCGAACCAGAATCGCATTTTAGACTTGTAGATTTTGTTGTCTTTTTCCTAGGAGTCAGCTCGTTTTTTGCAGAATTAAAATTTTTTTATTAGAACTGGAGATATTGTTAATTTCGTAACTATATTTTGCATAGTTACGCATAGCGCCAAACCATGCTTATTATTTATCTTGTCACTTCGGTTTTGCTGCAAACTTCAAGACTTAATATGTATTATTTGGAAGCTAAAGCAATAATTGATCAAGGTTACCCCGTAATATTAGCATGAAATGTTATTAACAGTAAGTTTTGACTGTTTCAATTAAAAAAATTATCAAAAAAGAATTTTTTATTTGCTTAAAGCTAAATTTGACTCCTTTGTTTCAAAATAAAACGAAAAAAGTACACAGAAGTATTTCTTGTTTTATAACGAACAATTTGATATATTGTAAAGTTCGATTACCTTCATTGGTTCTCGAGAAATAAGCTTTGAAGCACGCGATTGCTCGTTACCATGTTTAGCGCCCATCATGCTGTTCTTGTTTCATATCGCGCCTCGGCTCAAAATGGGCGATCGTGCACTTCTAAGCAAATTTTTCACGCTTCAAAGCTTATTTCTCGCGTACAAATGATGATAATCGAACTTTACAATACATACAATTTACGTTATTGCTTGAAAAAGAGCAAAGTAGCACCCTCTTTATGATTAAATTACTCTTATCTACAATAGCTAATGAGAAGTTTAAATGTGAAATGAGAGGACTAAGAAGGCTTGAAAAATAAAATGCTGAACATGGCTGGAATAATACCAAGACGTAAAGGTCTGATGAAAATAAATAGACTAAAAAAATATGATTTGAGCAGATTCCAAGTGACACTTTTAACGAATTAAAAGTGCTTGTGTGGTTTTGCAAAGTCGCGCATGAGAGAACAAGGAAAACTTTAAAAGTATTCCTTATGAGTATCTGATAAGGCGCGTGTGGATATATTCACATGAAAATGAGAAATAATGAAGTTATTGTTTGTTAACTAGAGTAAACGCACACACTAATGAAACTGAGAAAGTAACGCTGGAGACGACACTAACAAAAAAAGCGCTGGTACCAACGAACCAACCAGATAGTCTGTGCTTAAACGCTAATGATGGCTAGTCGAATTGCATGTGTAAAAGATAGGGGATTGCGGCCTAGCGATTGACGACCGTACTAATATACTAAATGAACGTTATTATAAACGGCAATTACATATGAGTACAATATGAGTAAATCTCGAACTGTGTTGATTTTAGTTACCTGAATAGAAATTAATAGTATTTATTAGTTTTTTGAACAGTTATCAAACAATAATTCTATGAACTTTTTTCGCTCGATTTTGAAACAAAGAGGGTCAAATTCAGCTATCAACAAATAAAAAGTTCTTTTTTTGATAATTTTTCTAATTTCAACAATCAGAACTTACTATTTATAACATTTTATACTAATATTACGGCATAAACTCGATTGATTATTGCTTTGGCTTAAAAATGAGACATATTAAGTCTACAAACTAGCAGCAGAACGGAAGCTGGAATATAATTAGTGAGCACACATCGTGCGTAAACGTGCAAAAGAGTTACTAAATTAATCATATCTTGAGTTCTAATAAAAATTTTTTAATTATTCCAAAAATAGCTGATTCATAGGTCAAATTGCATTAAAACGACAGGTCTAAAATGCGATTTTTGTTCGAGGTTCCGCGTCCACAGTATTTTAAACATGGAATTTGTTAATACCTTTTTAAAAATATTTTTACGTAAAAATACCCTCGATTTTCGTGATCAGGACATTAAAGTAGTTCTAGAAAACTTGGTTGACTAACTGAGCTTTCATCGACTACGAAAATTACCGGGCGCTTAGACTACAAATCGTGCGAGGGTTTACTTGCCGAATAAAGAAAAATCCTGCGTAATGGATAGAAATAAACTAAATGGTTTTTTTTTATTTTGTTCTAAAATATTTTATACATATTTCGTTATTTTAATATGATAAACACAACTACTGTATTACACAAAAAATTATTGTATTAATAAAGTGATTGTTTAACAAAAATAAATAAAAATTTTCGCTAATATGACCCTTCTTGTTAATTTCCAAACAAAGCATATCAAAACATTGTTCCATTAAATGCTTATTAACAAATTAAACAGTTTCATAAGTAAAAATATACTGCTAAAAACCACCGATTTCTTCTTTTCTATAAATTTATATAGAAAAGAATGTACATGCGTATTAATTTTTTCAGATCAATTGAAAATTCTATTATTACTATTATTCCTTTCATTTAATAAAATTTATTAGAATAATTTTATTCAAGTCGATTAATCTGTGATATTATAAACTGCGCTATAGACACAAGGGCAGGGAAGAGACTTAAATATTCCATTTAAAAGTTGAATAATAAAAATGTTAAATATTATAACTAAGTTAGACTCATTTTTAGAATAAATTATTATAAATAATATAAAAATTGTTAAAATGTCAGCAAGATACTTTTAGTATAATACTAGAAACTTTTGAAAGTTTGAAAGTAACAATATCTATAAAAAATGTTGCTGACATTTTAACAATTGTTATATTATTTATAATAATTTATTCTAAAAATGAGTCTAACTTAGTTATAATATTTAACATTTTTATTATTCAACTTTTAAATGGAATATTTGAATCTCTTCCCTTCCCTTGTGTCTATAGCGCAGTTTATAATATCACAGATTAATCGAATTGAATAAAATTATTGTAATAAATTTGAATTTTAATTAAAGAAATAATAATAATAATAGAATTTTCAATTGATCTAAAAAGATTCATACAAATATACAGGGTGTTCTATAAAGGTATGCGGAAAATATATCATCGGACAAAGGAGCCAATTCTAAGCCGAAAAGTTATGATCACTTTTGATCTCAGATGCATAGATTTTGAGTAACCTTCAATCAAAAATTTAGGGTGTCAAGCCGATCAAAGTCTGCATCAATTCGAAAAGACATAAGGAAAATGAAAAGAGTGTGACTAACACTTAGACTTTGTCGCTCTATCCCGTAGTATATTTTTTGCATACCTTTTTAGAACACCCTGTATAGGGCGCTTAGATAGTTCTAATAAAGTTTAATAATTTGAACTATTTAACTTAGATTTTCAATAAATAGAGAACGAAAAAAATATATATTACGCAAAACAATCGTAGGGTTAAGTCTATCGTGAAATGAAATTTAGGCCTTTTACACAGAAAATATTACAAAAGGAGCAAGAGGCAAGAATAATAGAATATCTATACAAAGAAAACAAAAGAAGGAATAAGTTGTTATTCGGCGAATGTTATTCTTGTCTCTTCGCACTCGTCATATTTTTTTTTTAAAAAAGGCCTTAGTATTTTATTAGTATTATATACCGTAATAACTAAGTAAACGAGTGCACGTATAGAGACCATTGCTCTATTTTCACTAGCCTTATGATCATTCGCGAATGCAGACGAAACCTCATTTTCAGTTTGATTCGCATTATTTTCGATATTTCCTAACACATTAATAGATAATTCCTTCAGAATATTTACTTCTGAAGCCGAGCCTGAAGATGTTGCTTGACAGCAACAACAATAAAATCAGACATGCGTTGTGTCTTTGCAATCATTTCCCATATCTAAATCTAATTTACGCTTTGCAGAGCCACTTTTGTAACCACGCACTCCTTTGTGTCGATTCCTTGACTAATTTTTAACTCTTTGAGCAAAATTTATTACTTTGCAACAACATTACTATACAATATTACAGTTAACTATAGCTAAAAATAAACAAGGCTATTACATATGAACCGAACGGTCGATCACAGTCAAATGATATTCGCAGTCAACAAACGTCTCAACTTTCCAATGCAGGTTGAAACTCGTAAAAACAAAAACCAATCGCGTGGGTATAGATAACCTAGAAACAGTATAAACATGTTGACATATACTTTTTAGACCACACTTAGAAAAGTAGTATTTTATTCCTTTTAGACAGCTGCAGAAAATCGTATTTTATGCCGCGAGTGCGGGAAAATCCTTTTTAACCTAGTCAATACACCACGCCACAAGTCCATGAAGACAATGGCAAAATTCAACGAGTTGTGCTTTGATTTGCTTCTCCACACTCCATATTCGCCAGATTTAGACCCCATCGAATCTTTGCTCATCTCAAAAAAATGCTCCAGGGAAGAAAATTTGGCTCGAATATGGAGGTTATTGTTGAAACTGAACCTTATTTTAATGTTCGTGTGAAATTTGAGCGTCATATCTCCATTAATGTGTGTTTGTCAGCTGTTTGTTTACGACGCAAAATGTTTGTCTGGCGATATTGACTATGGAAAAAAGGTGATCAACAAGCTTACTTGAAATTTTGTATTTCCAATGGAATTGCGACTACGGAATCGTTGAAAATGTTGTAAAAGTGTTTTAGGGACTCTACTTTATCGCGAACGAAAGTATTTGAGTGGCACAAAGCATTCAGTGAAGATCGTGAAGTCGTTAAAAACTTGACTCGTTTTTTTCGATTACCATGCGGTGGTTCATCATGATTTCATTCCAAGAGGTCAAACGGTCAATAAGGAATACTGTTGGCCGTTCTGAGGCGTCCACGTGAAGCAATTCGTTGTAAACGACCGAATGTGTAGCCAGACAATTCATGGTTTTTTTCACCACGATAATGCGCCGGCACATTCCAGCATGATTATGTCCGATTATTTGGCCAAACACGAAATGAAAGTCATCGCTCAGCCACCGTATTCGCCAGATTTGGCTCCCGGTGACTTTTTCCTCTTTTCGAAACTCAAAAATGCGCTTCAGGGAACACAACATGAGTCCAGTCAATATTGCCAGACAAACTTTTTGCGTCGTAAACAAACAGCTGAAAAACACACTAATGGAAATATGTTGCTCGAATTTCACACGAACATCAAGAAAGGTTGTATAAATATATAAAGGGGAAAAAATGTTTGCCGACTCATTTTACGTGTGGAGTTGAAATTTACCAGTCCCGGTCAATTTGATCATGTGGTAGTTAAGTTATAATAATGTGCTACCGATTACACAAATTTATAATATAGTAAATATTCTTTAAATCAATAGTAGTATGTTAGAACAAACTACGATGAGTATTAAAGGAGTAAGTTTCCCTAGTTTGCTGTGTTGAAGATATAAAGATTCTAGAAAACTCTACATTCTCCTTTTGCAGACAACGATGAGAATTTCCAGGTTTTTGTCCATCATTAGCACTCTACCTGTAGTTATACTTAAGTAACCCATTTGAACAGTAACGTCAGTTAATCGATAACTAGCCCGCTTATTGTGAACACATCGTTTTGTATATTTTCTTTTATATAATAAAGTTATATTCATTTGCACCTTCTTATCATTTTGTTTTCGTTATTTAAAACATCAATATGCTGTTTCTGTCACACGACGCCTAGCAAACTTGAGTTGATCATAATTTCAGTTCAAGTTCTATGCGTACGAGCAGAACAGTACCAAGAACACTTTTTTCAGTAGTACGAATTGGACAATCATGGAGTTACCTGTGGAAGTGTAAATTACGTGTGCTTATTCGTTGTATAATTACAAAAGAGTTCAACGGCAATCCGATTCACAATGAATCGGTGACTTTATGGTAGACTATATAAGCGTTCAGCTGGTGCGAGGATAGTACACAGATTTTTTCGAGAGATGCCGAAAAAGCGCCATTAACAATGATGTGATTGCAGCGGCTGGAAAAATTATTCAAGAGGACAAACGGTGGACTATTAATAGTATTTTAGAGAGGATGCTTCCTGAATATGAAACTCACTGAACTTTAATTCATATAATATTGTCGGAGAAGCTGGACTGTAGTAAAGTTTGTGCAAGATGGGTCTCACGTTTACTTTCCAATAATCACAAACAAAAACGACTTCACACAGCCGAAAACTTTTTTGAAATTTTTGAGAAAGAAGGTAATAATCTTTACTCGTGTATTGCGACAAGAGATGAAACATGATTTCACCATACACATTCCCAAATAAAGCGCCAAAGCATTGTTTGGAAAAAACGTGAAGAAAGAGAAGTACTCCGAAAAAGGCGCAAATAAATTTAATACTCTGCTGGAAGGGTTATGTATGTAGGGTTACAGGCGTTTTGGTAATGTACTATGATTAATACGAATAGATACTGTAAAGTGCTAGAGTCAGAAATGCCCTGAAAAATTGTCAAAAGTCGTGCTTTATAATTACAACGTTCGACCTCTTCTGACAAAAAAAACATAAACTTTACTTCAGAAATTCAAATGACAAATTTTCGACCAACCACATTATTTTCTAGACCTTGTAAGAAGTGACTATTTCTTCCCCCCCCCCCCAAATTGGATGGCAAGCACCTCACTTTAAATGAGCAAATTGAATAACAGAGCTCGCCATTTTCAACGGAAGATTTGTTTAAACTTGTAAATAAATACAAAAAATGTATTCCAAAGCGACTACATAGAAATAGCCTAAAAATAAAAGCACATCTAATTATTTTTATAGACTAACACTAGTGTTTTATTTTTTCGCAACACAGGGAAACTTATTTTTAGAAAATACTAATAAATAACAGACTAAATATTAAATAAATAGCATGCATGATTATAAACCATGGTGCATATGTAGTTAATTTTGAACTATGATTTAATTAATTATGACAATCACGATACTTTTCAATGTGCTTATTTTTTTTTATTAAATTATGAATTCAACGAATAACAATAATAGTTACTAAATATTATGTTAAAGATAGCGTATCCAATATTATAGGTTAATAAATATAACGTTTGAAGCATAATCTCAAATTCGTTATTATTAAAAACATATTAAATGATATACTATACCTTAGGTTGTAAATACATAGTTGTCACCGTCGTACAATAATCTATTAAGCGAAGTAGTTAACGTAGAATTCTGTAATGTTAAAAATTATCTTAAGTATCAAAAGACGAATGGAGGCTTTCCCTTTACCATAGGAAAATGGAAAGGGCGAGTCGTGGTCCGTGTCGAAATAGCAGGGCCAGACTGCCCGTCTTGCTTTTGAGCCGTGCTCAACCTCCGAAACGATTAGTTGTGTTTTGTTCAACGCTTGTATCTTTGAATTTTTTAAATCCTAAATAAAAAGTAAACTTATTCTTTATAGTTGCTGATGTAGATTATTTTGAGAGGCCTACGATGGCTCGATCGCTAGAACGAAGGACTAGTAACTTGGTGATCCGAGTTCAAATCCCCGTCTCGGCCGATTGACACAAGCACCGCTGTAATAATTTACATGGCTTTGTTTACAAACACATGGTAGACCTCCGTCGCTGATTAGCACCCGTATTTGGAAGCATAAATAGAGCGACTTTAAATAACATAAAAAAAAAGATTATTTTGAAGTCCCTTCCCGTGCTCAATTTAACTTTTTTCACGACATCCGCGTGTATATCCCGACATTGCGTCGCGGTGCGTCATTCGCGCTAACGCAAAATAGTCTCGCGGATCCTTGGTTTCGACGGTATCCGTTGTCCAAAAACGCAGGGGCAATAATGCGATTAAGCCGTGCACATTTCCGCGCGACACTCGTATCCTTACAATAACAATAGAATTTTTAAAAAAGAATTATACAGCTTACTTAGGAATATGATCTTCATTTTATTAATTTGATAAATTAATTAATAACAATTAATTTGAAACCCATTTATCGTTCTTTTACTAATTTTGAAGACTAAGATTCGAGAAACAATATATTTAGGAATATAATTTCTATTCGGAGCAAACGTCGATTGAATAAATTTATATTCCGTAAAATAATCATTTGAAAACGTGGACTGGAATTATTTGTATTAATATCGACAATCCAAATAGTATCACGCACTTTATTGGCGTTTGAATGACTGAGAGGTGGAATAGTAAAGTCGTCATAAAATTGCCGATCTAGCACGGTATAGCGCATAGAGCGGAACTTAAATTTTTCTCTACTCATTAATTGGCATTACAAACAGGAACTTTAACAGAAAGATAAATATACATCAAAGTTAAAAATATTCAGAATATCAATCAATTTGCAGAATCAAATTATACTCATTTACAGTTATCTAAATACTAATTTATTATATATTACGTTTAAAAAGTATTACAATGATTTTTAATACATCATGTTTGGTTAATTTCGTTCTGTGACAATAAATCTGCTAGATTAAATTAATTAATGCACGTGGCATTTACATAATAAATATGTTATTCTAATACATATAACAAATGAGGATATGTAATAATAGCCTATATTTACATACATATTGATTATAAATGAAGTCCATATATTGATTTTATGAAGTGGTAAGTAAAATTAGCTCGCTTATCAAGTGGCGCGGTAGCGCTACGTAGGCGACTTTGACAACCATCGGCATGGCTGGCCGCTATACTATTTAATTCGAAATTGAGTTTTCGAATTTTCAATCTAAGAAAAAAATTATTTATCACTTCTTTATTGATGATTTTGCAAATCCTATTTACTATTTATGACCTAAAGAATTGTTTTCCACCGGTATTTTGGGCCAAAAAGCAGTTTGTATATAAAACTCCGTGAGTGAGTCTAGAAAATTGTCAGAAACACTTTTTTTATTTATATATATAGTAATAGTAAATACATAGCAAAAAGTTCAAATTAAGACGCCTCACACTGTAGCAAAAGTTCAGAGTAAGACACTTCAGTTATAATAAGATGCTTTAATATAATATATAGCAAAACACTTTAATATATAGTATATAGCGAGAGGCTTTAATATAATAATAACGTCTGATAACATACAGTACATACATATAATAATAATTTTTCATGACACCCAGTACATACAATATTAGAATTAATTAGTATTTTCGAAGCACTTCTAAGTTAAATTAATTTAATCAGTGTCGATGTTTTAACTATATATACCTAAATTGTAGAACGTTAATTTGTGTACTGTTAGTCTTTCGTCTTTGCTTGTGACCGACACAGTATTCAGAAATACGCAATCAATAAGCCAATAATGATGTAAGGTTTCAAAGTAAGAGGTAACGGGCCTAGCATCCTTCCATTCGGAGCGGTATAAACAGTTTTTATAGGACATTTACTAACATAAGTAGTAGAAGAGGATCTTTGCTTTATTTTCAGAAGGCCAAAGACAAGGGCGATAAAATACAAGATTTAGTATAGATATAGTAACAGATTATGAGCCAAACTCCCTTACATTGTAACATCGAGCTAAACAATTATAGTAAAATAATATGAAAAAATACTATAGAAATACTATAGAAATATAAAAAAATACTATAAAAGTATATATATATATATATATATATATATATATATATATATATATATATATATATGTTTCAATACATATTGGTTGTACAAACAATAATAAATAAGTTTTCTTTTAATAAAGTAGAATCAAGCAAATAAATTCAAACTAAAACATTGTGTATTGAATAAAAATTCACGTGTGTATTTCGTATAAAAGATAAAGTGTACGAAAGGGTGAATCTGCCCAGACGTCACATCACTGTGCAACAATGTAAATTCTATTCACATGCCCGTTACTATCAATGTGTTTTGTTATCAGTAAACAAATAAGACGATGTGTTGTTTTATGACTATCGTAAACTCTCGATAAGAAACAAGATTTTGGAGTAATAGGTTTGGAGCTTAGCACCCTTCAACTGAGCATCAGTGTATATTGTATTCGTAAGAAAAAGAATTAAAATGCATTAATAATCAAAGAAAAATACGATGTCCAATTTTTTGAATATGGAAAACCCACGACGAGAAACAGAGTATAAAGTAAGAGGTTTTGAGCCAAGCACCCTTCCACTGCGCGATAGTGTAGATGAATAATTTTTACAGACAACTCATGAGAAACACGAGTTTAAAATAACAGGTTTTGAGTCTCGTAGCTTACCATTTGTATTCAAATGAAAATGAATAAAAATGTGATATTTATCAGTAGAAAAAGACGATGTATAATTTTGTAAGTGTTGAAACCCACAATGAGATACAAGAGTTTCAAGTAACAGGTGTTCCACCTAGCAGCCCTTCACTCCGTGACTATGTAACTACTTTTTATAGGCCATTTATTCAAACAAGTAGAAGAGAGCATGCCGAAAAGAGCGATGAAGTACAAGATTTTATAGTAACACAGGTTATCGGCCTAGCACCCTTTCACTGTGCGGCACTGTAAAATTTGTTATAAACGATTCTTTCACACAAGACATAATATAAAAGGTTACCTTCCTTTTCAGCAGGCCGAAAAACCATGATGAGAAACAAGATTTGAAATTAGCAGGTTTGAAGCCTAACACCCTTCCACTGCGCTACGATGTATATCGTATTAACGTAAAAATAAATAAACATGTATTCTTTATCAATATAAAAAGACGATGTATTATTTTTTTCATATCGAAAATCGACAATAAGAAGAAACCGTTTAAAGTAATCGAATTGGATCCTAACATCCTTCCACCACGCAACGTTGTACATCATATTGATGAGAAATTGAATAAACATATGGTGTTTAGAAATAGAAGATGATGTCTAATTTTTTAAATATCGGACATCGAAGATAAGAAAAAACCGTTTAAGTAATCGGTTTTGAGCCTAGCACCCTTCCACTGCGAGACAGTGTACATCGTATTTACATTAAAACAAATAAAAATTTGTCATTTATCAATAGAATAAGATACTGTATTATAATTTGAGTATCGAAAACCGACGATGGGAAATAACATTTTAAAATAATAGATTTAAAACCAAGCATCCTTCCATTGCGCGAGGATGGATATCGTATTGATGTGAAAGTGAACACGTGTTTATTAATAGAAAAAGACGATGTGTTATTTTTTTAATATCGAACATCGACAATAAGAAAAAACCGTTTAAAGTAATCGGTTTTGAACCTGGCACCCTTCCACTGCGCGACGATGTACATCGCATTGATGGAAAAATTATTAACATCTGTTCTTTATCAATAGAAGACGATGCCTAATTTTTTAAATATCGAACATCGACAATCAGAAAAAACCGTTTAAAGAAATCGGTTTTGAACCTAGCACCCTTCCACTGCGCGACGATGTATATTGTATTGACGTTAAAGTGAATAAAAACGTGTTGTTTATCAATAGAAGACAATGTCTAGTTTTTTAAATATCGTACAGCTACGATAAGAAACAGGAGTCGAAAGTAACAGGTTTTGAGCCTAGCACCCTTCCACTGCGCGACGGTGTACATCGTAGTTACTCTATAGCAAATGAAAATTTGTCATTTATCAATAGACGATACTGTGTTATGTTTTGAGTATCGAAAACCAACGATGAGAAATAGCATTTTAAAGTATTAGGTTTCGAACTTAGCATCCTTGCACAACGTGACCGTGTATATTGTATTCACATGAAAGTTACTATTAATGTGTTTTGTCATCAGTAAACAGAAAAACAGATGTGATTTTATGAGTAACGAAAATCAACGATGTAAAAGATTTTAAAGTAAAAGGTATGGAGCCTAGCACCCTTCCACTGCGCGACGATGTATATCGTATTGACGGGAAAGTGAATAAACATGTGTTGTTTATCAATAGAAAAAGACGATGTGTTATTTTTTAAATATCGAACATCGACAATAAGAAAAAACCGTTTAAAGTAATCGGTTTTGAGTCTAGCACCCTTCCACTTCGCGACGGTGTACATCGAATTGATGGAAAAATTATTAACATGTGTTCTTTATCAATAGAAGACGATGTCTAATTTTTTAAATATCGTATATTTACGATAAGAAACAGGAGTTGAAAGTAAGAGATTTTGAGCATAGCACCCTTCCACTGCGCGATGGTGTATCGTATTGATGGAAAATTGAATAAATATGTGCTCTTTATCAATAGAAGACGATGTCTAGTTTTTTAAATATCGTACAGCCACGATAAGAAACAGGAGTCAAGAGTAACAGGTTTTGAGCCTAGCACCCTTCCACTGCGCGACAGTGTACATCGTATTTACTTTATAGCAAATAACAATGTCATTTATCAGTAGAATAAAATAATGTATTATCTTTTGACAATCGAAAACCAACGATGAGAAACAGCATTTTAAAGTATTAGGTTTCGAACCTAGCATCCTTCCACAACGTGACGGTGTATATCGTATTCACATGAAAGTTACTATTAATGTGTTTTGTCATCAGTAAACAGAAAAACAGATGTGATTTTATGAGTAACGAAAATCAACGATGTAAAAGAAGATTTGAAAGTAAAAGGTATGGAGCCTAGCACTCTTCCACTGCGCAACGATGTATATCGTATTGACGTGAAAGTGAAACAACATGTGTTGTTTATCAATAGAAAAAGACGTGTTAGTTTTTGAAAATCGAATATTGACAATAAGAAGAAATCTTTTGAAGTAATAGGCTGAGACCTTAACGTCCTTCTACTGTAGAACGGTGTACATCGTATTGGTAGAAAATTGAATAAACGTGTGTTGTTTATCCATACAACACGATGTCTAATTTTTTAAATATCGGACATCCACGATGAGAAACAAGAGTTGAAAGTAACAGGTTTTGAGCCAAGCACCCTTCCACTGCGCGACGGCGTACATCGTATTTACTCTATAGTAAAAGAAATTTGTTATTTATGAATAGAATAAGTATCCAAAACCGACGATGGGAAATAGCATTTTAAAGTAATAGATGTGAAACCTAGCATCCTTCCACGGCACGATGATGTATCTCGTATTGACGTGAAATTGAATAAACATGTGTTGTTTATCAATAGAAAAAGACGATGTCTTATATTTTTTAATGTCGAACATCGACAATAAGAAAAAACCGTTTAAAGTAATCGGTTTTGAGCCTAGCACCCTTCCACTGCGAGACAGTGTACATCGTATTTACATTAAAACAAAGAAAAATTTGTTATTTATCAACAGAATAAGATGATGTACTATTTTTTGAGTATCGAAAATCGACGATGAGAATCAGCATTTTATAGTAATAGGTTTGGAACCTAGCATCCTTACACTGCGTGACGGTGTAAATCATATTCACGTAAAAGTTATTATCAATGTGTTTTGTTATCAGTAAACAGAAAAAGACGATGTGTTGTTTTATGACTATCGGAAACTCACGATGAGAAACAAGGTTTTGGAGTAACAGGTTTGGAGATTCGCAAATGAATTAAAATGTATTATTTATCAATAGAAAAAGACAATGTCCAATTATTTTAGTAATGAAAACCTACGATGAGAAACAGATACAGTATAAAGTAATAATTTTTGAGCCTAGCACCCTTCCACTGCGCGATGATGTACATCGTATTTACAGGAAACTAACTAACAATACATTAGTTGTGAAGAAGTAGAAGAAGATGCCTTATTTTCTAAATAACAGAAGTAACAGATTATCGACCAAAGCATCCTTTTACTGCGCGACAGTGTAAATAATTTTTACAGCTCAGTGATGAAAATATATTTTATTGTGAAAAAAAAACCATGCATCTTCAATAATTATATCCAAATTACTTTGATAAGTCTTAAAGAAACAGTAAAAAAAAAAAAAAAAAAAAAAATTACTAATAAATTAGGAATTGTAAAAAAGTAGAACCAGAAAAATTGTTATCCATCAAAAGTTGTCCTGGAACTGTAAGCTTATATGATCCAAATCTTTATTACAAAGCTAGTTAGTATCTAATACTTTCAATATTGCAAATTTTATGAGATTGAAGATGGTAGTTAATACCGTTCTTTTTATCGTTACAGTAAAGAGGTACGCTCAGTTGCGTTTGTTGTAAATGAAGAGAATTTATGGCTGCAATATTTTCAATGTTTGCATGTAGATTCACTTTACTGCAGATTTTCCTTTTGCATTTCCTTTTTGTAAACAGTGGTGATGTCAGAGGTAAAGCCAAAACTATTTTTTGATAGATTGCTGTTTCTTGTTACTTCTCTGAGACTTATGACAATTCCATTTCATTTTGAAGGTTTCACCTTGCCTATAGCGAATAATACAAAATATATAAAAACAACAAATAAATAATCGAAGTTGTGAAAATTCATTTTTAAGGTCCATAAGGATATTAATGTTTTATAAACAATTTTTAAAAATTTTCTGGTTAATTGAATTCTCATTGTTCATCATATTTTTTAAATCATCATTTAAGCACGTTATTTTTAAACACCTAATTTGTTATTCAATTTAAGAATATATTTAGATTTATCTTCAGATTTAGTCCTACCTTCATCATAGCGTACCACTTGTATAGGCTCAAATAACAAAGATATAAACAAACAAAAATTTGACAAGTTTAAGATTGTATATATATTATAAATGTAACTGACTTATTCCCATTAAAAATCTTATTTTTAGCATTAAAACTTTTATTTTTACAATTTTAAAAATATAAAAAAGTAATTTAAATAGAATTTGAATGATTAGAATTTTCATATCTCTAAATAAAATATAGTTATTCATTACTTTTGCTTCCTTAAAGCCAACTTTATTAAGAGAGAAGTTGAATAACTTCTGTACTAGTTGAGGAACAAAACTTGTACACGTTTATCTAAAACTTAAAGGAACAACTTCATAATAAATTTAAGCAGAAAAATGTTAACTCTTACCAATTAACGAAGTTTTATCAGTTTTCTTATTGACGATACAAAATTTATGAAATTTGACACATTGTTAAAGTTTCATGTACTCTATTATTCGATTATTATTAAGCATAACATCAATTGTTTTTAATTCACACTATTAACATGGAATCTTATTAAAAATGGCAGTTTCATCAACTGTGTTTACATGCTATACAGTAATTAACAGTAGAAACTAAATGAAATTTTTTTATTATTAAAAAAAAACAACAAAAAAAAACAATATTTCCAGAGTCATGAACAAATTTTTGTAAGAATTATTTTTTGAGTACAAATATATGTAAAATAACAATAAACAAGAAAATATACTGTATATACTGTAATCAATAATAGTATTTTTAGGAATATCTTAAACAAATAAAATATTATTTAAGGTTATCAATAGAATGCAATATATACGATAATATTTTATTGTACACATTTTACTTTTCATATCCATTTCATAAATTTTATTTGTTTTTATATTTCCTCTCTGATAGTGAAATATTTTGTATCTTTGATGTGAAAAATATTAATTCAGGCATTTTTGTTCCATAAAAAAAAAAACATTTTATGTGCAAAGTAGATAAAATATTATATATATTGCTTCTGTAATAAAGCAACCTCCTCATGGTTTTTGTATCAACTACAGAAGTAATAACTGAAATTATCAAACACATCTTTATAAAATTACTTTTAAGAGAACTAAAATAATTTGTCACGATTTGAATCATTTAAATTTTGTCTAGTATTTCTTATTTTCGGATTGTAAAACTTTTTCATTTTTTTCAATATCCTGTTTATGAATAAATTAACAAAAAAGCAAACCTTAATTGATTATGCATTTTATGGATAGTTGTTTCTTGAAAATGACCGGTGTTGCTGTGATGAGAGATACTGGAAGAGTATGGAAGACTGGCTGCGCCATCTATATCCGGTTTTTGCGTTGAGTTGGGTCTCTGTATGGTCTGATCACGATTTGATATAGGACATTTACGTATCGTTTACGAGACGTTTTACCTGTTCCTCACATTCCCATCGTCCACCCTATTGTTTGCAGTATATATTGTGTAGCTAATGTAGCCATTTTGCAGCGTGATCTGTCGGTGTGCATGCGTCACGTGCAGGTCGACCATGCGTTTTGAGAACTACATAATTCTGTGAACTACATAAGAGTTTCGATTGGTAACAGTGAGCGAATGAACTGTAGCATTTTCTTTGCTTTGAATACCTTCGATCATTTCAACTAAATGAAATCCTGTAGAATCAAATACTTTTTAAATACACATTAAATGCTTACCGGCTTTTCTCGCACTGCATCTAATCTACTTTCATTTTTTTCATATTTAATTTCTACGGCTTTGCCACATTTCGCGTGCTAAAGAAAATACTCTTTGCACGTGGGTATTTATTACGTTTGTACATGGTTTGTTCTGCATGAAGTTCGTGAGAAAACTTGAATTCTGAATATTACCCATTTGTACAAACCTGACGGTTAATAATAAATAGATCAAGTTGTTAACTGAAACAAACTTGAATTAGTATTCATTAGTAGCTAATCTCGTAAATGAACGAGAATTAATGTGATTAATTTACCTTTTTAGAAAGCAATGCTAACGCATCCGTTAATATTGATAATTAGACTCTATTGAGTCCTCGCTTAGAATCTTGGATTATTATTTGTGCGTTATTTTTGTAATATAGCTTGGCTCAATTATACCAATATTAATAGCACTCTGGCAACACATGATGTCTGATACCTTAGCCGATGCTAATATACGAAGCTATTCTGCCAAAGGCGACTGTTAATGATCACTTGTCTGTCCTTACAACGCAAGCTGCGACTCACGAATGATGCATTGACGCGCGCACGCCGCCGGCAGGCGGCACGAGGTCCCCAGCGCATTGGCGCCGGCCGCCGACGAATAAAGATCGACGGGCGGCAGCCCCTTCCTGAATCCTGAGTCGTGACGTGATTCGTGAGGAGAAAAGAGATACGTTGATCAGTTAGTCGAATTACAGCCAGCTTTTTAATTCAAAAGGTGAAAGATAAAAGCAGATAAAACAGTGTCTGGTAATTATATTATTTAATTAGACTTATAGTTTGTTTGTAATATATGAAAGCAGTTTATGAAACATAAACTGTTCAGACATATCCTAATTTTTGAACATGGAAAATAATTTTTATTGTACATTCTTTGAAGGAAAATAAAATCAAAAGAATTATACATTTTGTATTTTCGTTCTTTTTTTGAAAAACTGTTTTCCACAATAATGTATTTTTAGATAATAACAAACATACTTAATTAATTTTTTAGATGGTTTTTTCTTTAGTATACAATTATTGATTTTTCTTTTCGGATTAATGAAAAACCATTCATTTCGTTATATGAATACAAAGAACAAACAGGTACTTATAAATATTATTTTAAATTTATTCACTTACGAACGTGCAGTTTCCTGTTTGAACACACTATACTATAGCAGACTACAGTATGTAGGGGATTAGGGAGTGATCGGACCTCACTTTTTATTAGAATTTTATTATATAGTCTCGGACAGGGTCAACAAAAATTTAAAACATTTCAGAAGTTACAAAGAGAAACAATGAAAAAGAAGGGTCCATCATTCTTTTATAATTCTCTGATAAAACAAATCGCAGTTATATTTTGGTTATGTCTTATTATTACCAGTTATTACTAGCATTACTAGTTGTTGCTGTCATTAATAGCTTTTTAATAATCTACAGTATTTGACCTATTGAATATTTATGGATGTATATTGTATTGATATGAGTTTTAAAATGCTATTATAATAAATAAGTGTTTATCTTGTTTGCTAAATGTTTGTTAAAAATTAATACACTAGATTACTTGTGTTTACAAATATAAATATAATCAATTTAAAATGATTATATATCTGTGATTATAATTTATAGAAGTGTTGAATAGCAATTAATTATTTTATTAATTTAACTAGGATATGCTATCATTATCCCTTGAAGAAAAAATTATTGTACTATATATTTGCAAAATCTTGTAAAGTCTGATCCTTTTTGAAGCTTATATTTACAATATATAAAGAATTTTTTACAAATTAGTTCGTTTTTGTTAACTGTTAGCAGATACTGATAAATTCTGTTAGACTTTGTTAAAAAATTGACTGGCTTGACTAAACTTTTTCAAATATTGCTAAATATACCAATTTGATATCTTTTGCAAGAATTGACAAATTTTGAATATACAACAAAAAAGTTAAAATATATAATAAATTAAAAATGTTGATATCATAATTATTCTAAAATTGAGTGAATCGTCCTGAAAAGTTTCTCAGAACTAAAATTCATATGTATGTATTTATGTTTCTTATAATCATTTAAGAGTTTCGCTGATTTTTGAGAATAATTTAGTAAAAGTGCAAAATTAAAGGTAATTTTGAGTGTTCGATTGAATAACTTTTTTTATAAAATTTAATTTACACAATAAATTGATTACATATTATTATTATTTTCACTTCTATCTAAGATATTTAAAACATCATCTTGATTAATATCATTATTGTTTGAATTGTATTCAATACATTCATCCTCTTCATCATGCATCATATCAATTATTGGAATAGGTTTTAACTTTCGGACAGCAAATTCTATTTTTCTGGTTATAATTATTTCTTTTAAAGTACTAATAAAATTTATAACTTGACAATCATTTGGACTACCAATCCTTCCAATTCTTCCACATCTAAAATAAACATAGTTGTTAAATTATTCATTAAAATATTTTATTCTTTGCAATTATATGATTTACCTATGAATATAGTCTGCTGTAATTAAAGGAAAATCGAAATTAACAACATATTTAGCTGTGGTAGTATCTAATCCTCTAGCTCCAGCATCAGTTGTGATTAAAATATTAGACACATTATTTTGAAATTCCATAAATTTTCCTTTTCTAATATCTATTGGCATAGTTCCATGCAAATTAATAGTTTTAATCTTGAACTGTTTTAAAAATATACTTATAAAATCACACGTTTTATAAGAATTAGTAAATATCAGAATAGGAATTTTCTGCTTTATTTTTGGTTTAACAACTTTTAATAAGGTCATTGGTTTTTGCGATCCACTAAGCCTTAGAAATTTCTGTGGTACATTAATGTGATGTTGATATCCAGTTTGAATAGGTATTAGTGAGTTTGTCTAAACATTTTATAAATACTATAATTCATTACAACTAATTTAATTTTATAAGAAATATTTTTCTTGAGATACATACATTTACAATATCTTCTAATATTACATCTAAATCCTCTGGCATTGTTGCAGAATTTAAGATTAATTGTGTACTTTCAGGATATAATGCATTTGGATTTCTAGTAGCACTGATCTAAATATTACAATAATTATTTTAGTTAATAATAAGTGGAAAAATTCCATTCTCTATTACTTATAAAATATTGTTTTATGAATATAAATAGTTAATAGTAAAGTTTAATTAAATATACTTAGTGTTTAAAAAATTCATTACGTAAAAGGAATTAAAGTTTATTATTATATAGTAAACTAACTTACAGGAATTTTACGTAAAAGACTACGAAGCGTATCACTGAAAGATTCATCAAATAATGTATCAGCTTCATCAATGATAAGGTGTTTCACTTCATTCATTTGGTAGATACCTATTGGAACTAATTTACTTATAATTCCTAAAGTGCCAACTATAATATCAACTTCACCAACTGGTGGATTTGAGATCATGTTTTTAGATCTTCCCCCACAAAGTGTAACAATATTTATATTTAGACTTTTGGATATATTTTTTGCTATTTTCTAATTATTGAATAAAAATATTAAATTGTTATTATAGTCACAATGGAAAAACATACATAATTAACAAAGTTGTATGTATTCTTTACTTTACCGAAATTTGTAGAGTTAATTCTTTGCTAGGTGTTAAAATAATACCTAATGGTGTATTGACACCTCTTTCGACCAAAGATTTCCATTTGAGTATTTGCTGTAACAATGGAAGTAAAAAAGCAAGTGTCTTACCACATCCAGTTTCAGCAGAAATAATAACATTTTCATTATTTAATATCCTTGGTATAGCTAATTTTTGTATCAGTGTAGGATGAATTATGTTATTATTTTGAAGATTTTTAATTAAAATTTCATTTATACAAAGATCTTTGAAAGTTATAGATTCATCTATTGTATCTTCAAGTACCTGAGAAAATAATAAAACTCTAATTTATATAAGTTTAATTAAATTTTACTATCATAAAAATATTTTATATAAATAAAATAAATAAGTCGATTACAAGAAATATATACATAATATAATTATAATCTAATAAATTTATTTCCAAACTTAAAATTCAATATTTACATTTTGAAAGGGATGTATTGTAAAATAATCACCGTGGGATAATTTGTGTTGCCAACCTCTTGAAGCTAAAGGTATTGGCTCAAACTTAGGATATACTTGTCCTTCAAAAAAATCAAACTTAGACCTTTTACATTTTATAAAACAGTTTTTTTGTTTAGGCTCTGTTTTTTCTTCCATTGCAGGCCTAATTATATATTGTCCATTTCCATAATTGCTAGACTCTTCAGTCAAAGTTCTCTGTAAGTACTATTAGTCTTATGTACGTAATTAAATCTCATTATTATGATAATAAGGTCATACATACCATAGGTTTGAGAGAGAATCTTCTTAATTTAATAATGGATTTATCAATACTTTGATAACAAAGTTTACAAAGTTGTGGTAACATAGTGATTACTAATTTTTTATGAGTAAAATATAATTTTATTTATTAATTTATATTTTGATTTATTCATACAATAAAAGCATAATTAATTGTATAATATTATAGGACTTAAATATCCTTTATGAATTATTTTGTATAAGTTTTGACATCGTATAAAAATATTTCTTAGCGACAACACTGGAAAGACCCTCCATAGAAAACACGATGAACACGTTTTTCTAACCTTTACACGTACAGACCACGGTAAAGAACCACAGCTGATCACAGTTGGTAAGCTCAGTTGGCGCATATATATATATATATATATATATATATATATATATATATATATATATATATATATATAAATTTTTTATTTGATAGGAAGATGTCATATATTCGAATAAAACAACTTAAGCTAATACATAAGCAAATAAAATAAAAATTTATTTTTTATTACTAAAGTATCATAAAATGGAAAATAAATAGGTTCTTCCAACTTGGATAATTTATCCATATGAATTTGATCAGAGTAAAATTAAAATAAATAGTACATTTATTTATTTACGAAACGAGAGGTTTAAAGCCTGAGGCGAAGCTGTGGGTTGGGCGAGGTTCGTAAAGAAGCCTTTTCGTACTATTTCGTAAAGGATTATATTCTTTTTTCATAAGAACCGGGATCAAGCGGCGAATTTACGATTTGTTTTTTGCTATTTAAATAAAGTTCATATTTACCACCACGTATCACATGACTCTCATCGCTTTTACGATCACGTGGTCTTTTATGTTAAAAATAATTGTCGGAAAGGGAGTCTTAAATAGCTTAAAGTGGTTCCCTGCGAAACTTCAAATTTTCCTAAATGTTACAATAATATAGTATTTTCCTTCTGATCTCTATAATAAACCGAAATAATATAGAATATAAATAATTCATTCCATTATTATTGAATAGTTTGAATAATCTGATACGAATATTCCAACTTTAATAACATTTATAATAATTTATTGATATATAATTAATACCATGATCAACTTAGTAGAGAGTAAAATCAATGCAACATCTTTGATTAACAAAAATGCTTTCAACGAATCCTAATTCGAAATTCTAATTATATTATGATACGTAACGTTATTTACATTATCACCTTCTAAATTAATAAAAGAATATATTCCATTTAATAAGTAAGAATATGTTCATCCTTGTACCTCTTGAATGTACGCAATTTATCAAAATTATGACAATATAATGAAGGTGTAATGTGCATTTAATATAGGCACCCCAAAGCTTATTCAACTTGATTAAATATTCTTTATAGCGTTAGCCTTTTCTTGGGTTGAATTTATTATATTAGAGTATAGTGCATAAAATAATGATTTTTTATTTAAAATAAAATTATTTAACATAAATTAATTTGCAAATCAGCAATATAATTGACATTATGTTTGTTATTTTAATTTAGAAGTATTTTCGCAGCGTCGTTATTTGCAGTTATATAATCAACAATATATTTGTCTTATTTAGTGATTTTAACTAGTAAGCTATCGCCGCTATCAGGTCATTATCAGGTTAATATTAATAAAGAATGAAAGACTTTGCAGTTTGTGCTATTGTAACATTCATACATAACCTTAAAGTAATACCAATTCTTTCATTGAAATGCAAATAGTTAGAAATATGCCGAGTAAGTAAAATGATTAGCATTAATTGAAGATTGAACAAAGATTCAAAAAATTATAAATTTATTTTCAGCCCTTAAATTAGCTTTGGCGCAAATCAGTGTTGGATTTGACAAAGTAGAAAACATTAATAAAGCACTTTCCTATATTGAAAAAGCAAAGCAACAGAAAGCTGATATAATTTCTCTTCCAGAATGTTTTAATTCGCCATATGGAACAGGTAGAAACTTATATATTTTCTAAAGTGAAAATTACGGTAATTAAAAGATTTATAAAAAAAAATAGTTAAACGCTTCTTTAAGATTTAATATATTATAAACATATTTAAAATATACGAATGTTTAGTAAAATATTCGAAATATAATTATTGTTTAAAAAGTAGATTATATAAATATTTAATTATCGTACAGATCATTTTCCAAACTATGCCGAAGATATTCCATTAGGCGAAACAAGCATCGCTCTGTCAAATGCAGCGAAGAAAAATGGAATATTTATTATTGGCGGTACCATTCCAGAGAAAGACAAAGATAAATTTTTTAACACATGTACGGTTTGGAATCCTGAAGGAAAGCTTATTGCAAAACATAGAAAGGTAACCATTGTAAGAATAAATAAACATATTTTTAATAAATATTTAATAAGGTATACGAACATCAAATGTAAAAATAGATAATATATGTACAGACTAATATGATAACTTTTTTGAATCACTTACAATTACGTTTCATTTTTTTGTGAATCTTATAAATATTATTTTTATCTCATAACTTTCAGATTTAACCTCATTACATAAAAATAATTCAGTTTTTAATTGTAATGATTAAATATCATTTTAAAATGAGATAATGTCTAATTTTCAACATATGATTCAAAAATAGCTTCGGATTTAAGAGTATATTTTATAACAATATTTCGAAAATTTTTTACGAAAGAAAATTATATTCGACAAAAAGAAGGCTTAGGTGAAACCACGATACACGGGCGAAAGCAAACTATATAGTGGATCTGTAGTGATAGTATCATGAACACTATATATAACCATACACGGGTATCTCTTGATGTGTCTCATTAAATGTTGTCCAACATGTGGCTGTACTGTGCTAGATTTTGCACGATAGAAAAGAAGCAGAAGTTAAAACGTGCGTTTTTTGCAGCTTTTATAAAAAAAATATTGTTACTTGCTAAATATTCTTAAAATAAAATGTAATTTACGCATAGAAAAGATTTTAATAGAACATCTATATAATTCATTTCAGGTTCAACACAATCTATTTAAAATTTTCTGTTATTGTATAGCAGAAAACTTTTTTAATAGTATAATTCAATACAACATGTTTTATTTAAATTATTCATTTGAGTCCAAACTAATCAAAATTTCAATTTTGCTAGTATATTAGGAATATTTATAGTATTTACTACATGTAAATATTACTAGCATTCTCCGTCTCGATTTCGTCCGGGATAATTATGTAACCAGTGCCAGCTCTAACCTTGTGGGCGCCCCTAGGCGATGATCTTACTAGCGCTCCTGTACATAATTATGTATGATTATTATGTATTGTTCGTCCGGAAACAACATTATATCGTATTATAAAATCTAATTATTTTATTTTTTAGACTAAATAATATAACATTAATTTATCATATGGAAAATTAGTAGTATCAATTAATAATTTCTCACTAACTTTAAACCAAATATTAAGTATTGGTAGGAATATAATATGAAAAAAAATATTTACATAATAAAGGTTTTTGGAACTTTTTATTGTATAGGTAACATAAAAAAATCATTTCGTCGACAATTATCTCTGCATGTAAAGATTCATTGGTAAGAAGAGGATCATGTCTTCATCCTCACAGATCCCCAATGCCTTAGAAACGGGTACAGTCCTCGCTCCTCGAGTGCTAACGGACATGTTTGATATTGTCGCGACCGTTTTCTATAGCGCAGATGCGCTATCCGTAGACCGCTTGCACGGGTCTCGTTCACTAATTATCGAAACTATACAAAAAACTGTTGTTGCGCTAGATATAATTAAACGACAATTTATAATTAACAAACGAGCAGAAAATGCTGTAGAACCGAAACAAATACACAATATGCTTAAAAAACACTGCACGAGAGCCGATATAACGCGTCAACCTACGATCCCGATCGATAACGAAAACTATCTGCCGCGTTTGCGCGCTACACTTCAACTTCGAAACACGGCGGTGGGGAGCCGCGCATGCGCACGCACAACAACATCCACAATGCTCTTAATGCTAGATAGGAGCGAAATTCATAATGGCGCCATAAAATATATCTAAGATTATACAAGTGTGCAACATACACAAACATACCGCCCGCCTTCGTCCGCTGGATGAACATCACTTAGTTAAGAATGTCACTTTTCACTTGAGCATTTTGCAGTATCGTACATTAATAGTGAACATAAACGTACCATGGTATACTTCGATAATACGACCCAGAGGCCATTTTGCCGGTGGATATCGTTGTTCATCCATCACTAAAACTAATTGATTAACTGCACAGTTTTCTGTAGGTTGCTTCCACTTAGATCTCTCCTATACCTGCTGCAAATATTCATTAGACCAGCGCTTCCAAAAGTTGTTACGGATACGTTAAATCAACTGAAAACGACTAAGTCGATTTTCGGGTACCGTTGGAGGCTCCGCATCCGGTATCAATGCTGATGATTAACCAATAAGAAAATACGTAGGAGTTAAAGCGCACAGATCGTCTGTGTTTGAACTCATAGGATGAAGCGGCTGCGAATTGTGGCAAGCTCAATTTCGGCTAAAAGCGTCGATAATTCCTCGTGAGTAAGGTTGTGTTCACCGATAACTCTCTTCAGGTGGTGTTTGGTCGATTTCAAACCTACCTCCCATAAGCCTCCATAATGTGGAGCGTTTGGCCGAATGAATTTCCAAGTTGTACCATCGTTAGCAAGTAAAGATGCTGTGCTCTTGTAAAAATCTGAGGCCGCGTTAAACATATTTTTGAGCTCCTTATCGGCGCCGTGAAATGTTATCGCATTGTCAGTTACAAAATTACGACAGATACTGTGTCGATTAATAAATCGTTTATAAGCAGCAATAAACATGGCAGATGTGCAGTCACTTACAACTTCTATGTAAATGGCGCGCATCGCGAAACAGATGAAGAAAGCGATATATCCCTTATAACTCTTGTGTCCTAGACCCTTGGTAGTACGTATTTGGATTGGTTCTGCACAATCAAGACCAGTAGTAAATGGCCGTGCAGATGTAACTCGAGCAGCTGAAGGATCTCTCATTAGCTGATGTGCCATTCCAGGTTTTACGCGTTGACATGGTATGCAATTATGTATAACAGATTTTATTAAACACTTTTTTCCTAAAATCCATGCATAACGTGCTACAATACTAGCTGTAAGTGTAGCTCGACGGTGTAAACATAAGCGATGTGCTTGGCGCACGATTAAAAGACTAAGTGCGGAAGAATACAGTAAAATTGGCGGATTTTTCGGATCAATTGATAGTTCAGAGTGCGCAAGACGTCTGTCTACCCGCAATATACCATGTTTGTCTAGAATCGAATTCAGCTTTAGCAATGCATTACGCTTCGGTAAATTTTTGCTCTTTCTTAAATGAGTAAATTCAATAGCAAAAATTATTTTTAATTTTTAATCTAATTTAATTTAATTTTTAGTAGTAATTTTTATTTCAAATTCTTAAAGAGTGACCATAAACAAGGACAATTTGACTGTCATTATTTTAGTATAATATATTATAGTATCAAGATTGTAAGGACGATAAAAATATTTATTAATTTAATTCAAAATAGTCGCATAAGTAAAATTTTTTAATTTTTAATTTTTCTGTAAATAAGCTAAAATCAGTAATTTATTCTTATAAATTCCAGGTTAGAAATAATCAGTAGACAAATTATTTAATTTTATAGCTTAATATACCTAGGGTACATATTGCAAAGTTTACCATCAGCTTTCAGAATTCAAAATTTTATATGTGGTTTCTTAATAAATATTTTGTATTTAATTAACAAAATCGTGCTTCTTAAAAATTAAAAATTTATGTCTTTATTCCACGTATACATTATTAAAATTTGTTTACATATACAAGGTCTGTTTCAAAAGCTCCCAGACTTAAAAAAAGACAACAATAAATTTTTTTTGCAAAATTTATCCATATGCTTCAAAGTAGTCCCCTTCCGAGTCAATACAAAGTTTAGCGCGTTCGAACAGCATGACAAATGATTTTTTCATGTAGTTGATCAGAATCAACTTTAAAAGGGCGGTCGTTGCTTTTCGGATTTTCCTCGACGTCTCTGTTAATTGTTTGTCTCTATAACGCTTTCCTTTCATCGCTAAATACAATTTATCAAATAAGTAAAATTCACAAGGCCATATCAGGCGAATACGGTGAGTGATTGACCTTCAAAATGTCGTTTTTGATCAAAAAATCACCAAGGTTGATCGATGGGACGGCACATTATCATGCAACAAATTTGCATGATTCAATGAATTCCTGATGAATAATCCCCTTGAAACCGTAGAAAGCGATGAGCATTGTTTTGATTTTTGATCTTTACAAGCGCGATTTTTTCGGTTTTTGCTCATCATGAACTTTCCATTCGACACTTTAGAATGTTGAATTCGAAGCGCTTTTTGGGCCTCAGTCAATTTGTGTGGGATAAAGTGCGGACAAACATTTCGGAAGCCCAATTTCGGGGTCAAAATACGATGACCTGATGCTGCTTTCTTACTTTCTGAATGTTTCTTTCGTTTACCGCTTCTTTGGGCTGACACGAACATTTGTCGTTATTGAGGTCTTCTCTGGCGTTTTTGAAACGCCGAAACCTCTAATTAATTGTTGCACGTGGTAAACAATCACTATTATAAACTTGTTGCATTATTTGATGCATTTCAGTAAAAGTTTTTCCAAGCATGAAATCAAACTTGATGTTAGCTCTTTCTTCAATGCTCATTTTCCGACCAATATAGAAACCAAATTATATAGAAGCGACGATAAATAAATTAAGGTAGATTGTTTATAGTAATATAAATTTTTATATGTTGAGTACCTTTTGCTTAGATATTCTTGCTTAATATTAAAATACTTAGATATATATGTACAGGGTGTCCAAAAAGTCCCGGAACACCCTAATAAATTTACTGGTAAACTGATTTTGGACAAGATCAAGATCAATCTAGAGGTAATTTTTATCAAGGAATTTAATAGTGACCTTGTATTTGACCTTGGGTTGGACTTTCAAGGTTATATCAAGATCAACTTTGTTTTTTAAAACGGGAACCCCTATTTTTAACAACGGAAATCGAAAAGCAGAAACTTTTACGTCCAAACATATGCTCAAGTCATCGATCAAGGATGACCTTGATGGTCACACAAGATCATTTAACCTCGAACAAGGTCTAGAAATCTCTTGGCATAGGAAATTCTCAATTTTTGTACTACAGAAACTATTACCCTTCATCAAGGTGCATGCAACGGTGACGCTCTGCACGGCCTTGACGATGCCCTTCAAGGACATTTTACTTTGAATTTTCTTATTTACTTTTAACATTACCCAAGAAAAACGACGTGGACGTAGTATAATCTGGTCCCTTTGGGGTGCTTGATTAGCGTGAGTAAATCCCCTTGCTTGTCAAATTATACTATCTTCCCTAAAAATTATATAGTTTAATTGTGTTATTAGAAGATTTGTTTACCATTTGGAAATAATACATATTAAATATATTATGTACGGAATCTATTATTATTGAGAACAATTGTATAAGTAATAATTGGTTATACTATAGAACTATTGAGCTTAGGTTAAAGTAAAGAAAAACTATGAATTAATTTTTTATTGATAAATGTCGTTCCACAATATACAGAATATACTTTATTATTTTATTCAATAACTTATTTTATAATTACTTTATCAATCTTAAACTTATTAACAAATTAAGTCATTATCAGACTAATAATGGATTTCAAATTTGGATTAGATATTTCAAATATATTTTGCACAAATCATTTTGCAATTATAAAAAATATTTATTTTAAAATCGCTTCAATGTCAAAAATTTCTAATGCATATTAACAGAAGCAATAAAATTTCATCAGCTATCAGAACGGGGATACGTGCCAGCTTCTACCGATAACGTACCATTTGGTCTTTCCATCATTAGTGCGAAAGCTTTGCACCTTCGGATATTTATTAATCATTATAACAAAATAATATAAAGTCACCTGCTCCTCCGATAAGTCTTATAAGACTATATATGTCGTGTTTCTACACGTCTTCAAGAGATGTAACTGCCGTTTATTACTAGTAGTTTAGCACATTTTTTTTAAATACATAATATATCATTTATTTCTATGGTGAGCATTTACACGAACAACCTCTCTATTACGTTCTGATTCAGAAACAGTCGGGAGTGTTTCCCGATTATTATTTATGTCTTCAGATGGAGCGAGCCGCTCTAACTGAGCTCCATTTCTTTTACTTTTCTGTGCTATCGTATTCTACTTTTTCCATTAAATACGCAAACGTTATTCTTTTTATCGCTTTTGTTCTTTGTTAAAAGTACATGTTACAAATGTACGACCCGATACACTACGCAGCAAGATATTCAAATGTCCGTGTTCTATCGCCTTTTTACAATTGGTGACCCTGTAAAGTTCACATCAGTTACCTGGAAAACAACTGCATCATTTACAGGATGTATTTGTAAAAAGGTTGTCTAATATTGGGTAAAACCTCGATATTATGTTTACGAAATCGTATTAGAGTTATCCGTATCAATTCTACCACATCAGATCCTTGATTATTAAAAAATGGAAATATTTAAGTTGTACTTTGGGTTTTTATTAACGAACGATAAGACAAATAATCAGAACTACATTATCCTATTCATTTCCGGCTATCTGTTTTATAAATCGCTAATCATGTCATTTGCGAAAATTATTATGACAATCTTAGTGAAATATTTGTGTTTACAATTTTCTAACGGATGAATTTATCTTTTAACTACGTTAAATAAATTCGGGACTGTTGCACGAGCGTTTACGCAAGGAAGATCTATTAAATAGAGGTCATCTTTAAATTTTAGACACTCTAAAAAAAGTTACTTTCACAACTTCATGTTTAAGAATTTTTTCCGATTTTTCTATGGAATCATGAAGAGGAAGAAATCGAAGAGGAAGGAAAGGTCCACACGATGGACTCTACTTGGTGAACATGCTTTAAATAGGTGAAAAATATCCAATTGGCCAGAAAGGTGATCATATCGACCCGCTCTCTTTTTCATTTCCTTTTCTTTTATTTCTTATTCATTTAATTCTATTAAACTTATTTCTTCCTTCTCATTAACTTTCTACATAAATTTTTCTTTCCATAAATTTTTGAATTTTCCACTTTCGCCTCTGTTTCCATTAATCTATCTATCATTTTTATAATTACTTGTTTCCGTTCCAGATTACTTAATTTGTCTTTAGATCTTCTCTTTTTTTCTTTTTCCTCGTTTATCTGTCTCCACCCATCTTCTACGCTTGCTCTTATATTCAAATATTCTCCTACTCTCAGAGTTTCCTATTCTGTTTTCTTTAATTCTTCATTAATTATTGCCATTGTTTTTATTCTATATTTTCTTTACGTTTCATGTACCTGACATCCGCTAAGCCTGTCATTAATCCTTGCTACAACGTTTGTTTTACGTATTTACCTATCTGTAGTTAAAAATTAAGTTCTAGCTAACTTTCTCTCCGTATTCGCTCAAGGTTTTACCTATGGCACAGGAAATAATCTGTAGTCAAACTTAGTGGCATAAAGGCCGATTATGACAACTCGCCTTGGACAACGCAGTGTGTTGAAACTGCTCGTTTGTCGGTTACTGAATTTATTACTCCCTTACCTTGTATAATGTCGAATAACATCTAAGCAATAAGCAAATTGCTTAACTTTATTGATTATTGGACGCGTGACTTCACTACTTATGTGTTAGTCACATAAATAATACATATAATTTATTTTATTAATCAAAACCATGAAATTTTTGTTTATTACATGGTTAATTTCAAGAATTAGGAAATGAATTCTTAAATATTTTTTATATGTTGTATAAAAACAGCGACCTAAGACCAACGTGGGGCCTTACGATTTGGCGTAGCATCTTTTAAAATTGATCAACTACAACGGAGTTACTGCAATAGATTTAAAATTAAAATTAATAATTTTCTGGAAAGTATCCATATCCAATGTTTTCGAAAATGTCTATATCTATAGTTTTTAGGATACTGGTTACACACATCGTATTAATCTTTTTGTAGAAATTATATCCTCATAGAAAAATTCATCCAAACCTACAAAAGGTTGAGATTACTTAAACTTTAGAGTATCGGGATTTGAGAAATTTCAAAAACTCCGTTTTTCTATAAAAAAAGTGAGTTTATGCACAAAAGACTAAATTAAGGCCAAGCCTTTAGCAAATCCTCCAGGCGTCATCCCGGCCCGATACTGTAATGCGCATGGTAATTTTTTTTTCGTAAAAAAACTTTTAGAAGATTTCCTAAGCCTCAAAAATATTTCCCTAGGGGTTTTTTATAAGTTTAAATATAAGCCCAGAAATGATGCTTGCGGGCGTCATCCCGGCCCTCGAAAGGTTAAGGACCCACTAAGTTGTCTTTGATTAATAAAAAAAACATGACGCCTCTAGGCGTCATCCGGGCGCCCTAAAGGTTAAAATTTATTTATCGCGTGTATCTTTATCTAGCATGTTTCGATCACCTATTCTATTGATTGCAGATGCATCTATTTGATATCGATATTAAAGACAAGATATCATTTCACGAGAGCGACGTGTTAAGCCCCGGTGATAACCTCACGAGTTTTGAGGTCAAGGGTTGTAAAATAGGCATCGGCATCTGCTACGATATTAGATTTGAAGAAATGGCCAGGCTCTATCGAAATCAGGGTTGTCGTATGCTTATCTACCCAGCGGCTTTTAATATGACTACAGGGCCATTACACTGGACTCTACTTCAAAGATCCCGGGCAAACGACAATCAGCTTTATGTAGCATGTGTGTCACCGGCGCGCTCTGAAGGCCCAGGCTACATTGCTTGGGGTCATACTCAATTAACCGGTCCATGGGGCAATATTATGGACGAGCTGGATGCTACAGAGGACATGATCGTCAAGGATATAGGTATGTATACTTTTTCATGGTTTGTAACACAGGTGCCTATTTTATCAGGGGTGGGCTCCGGCTCAGTTCATTTTGGCTCTTTAGATGCTCAGTTCACATCCAAGAAGTTACACACTCCTAATTTTACGTCCCGGACTATCAGTATAGGTACAGCGCGTCTGCATCGGTGGGTCAAAGTCACAAGTCTCAGACATATATGCTACACCATTCTCCCAACTATAGTTGGCTCAACCACGCCAACCTTTTTTGGGAGAGAGTATATATTTTATTTTTCCTTTTAATTTAGGCAATTTCATCAGTGAAAGGACTGCGGATGTCAGTTAAAGAAATATCTTGCGACTCCAGATTTATGACAAAAAAAAGAAGTGATTTATGAACAAGAAATGCATTTCACAAAATTATACTAATATAAAAATATATAAAGGTAACAAAACTTGCTTTTACTGAAGATAAACTAATAAGTAACACTAAATATAATAATAAGAATGCTAATACAAATAATAAAAAAAAAAAAAATTAATCACAGCGTTCAAAATTTTAATGAACGCTTTCAACTTCGTCAGGAGTCGGACCTCCGTATTTCTCTCTTATCACCGCGTAGTCTGTAAGCAAAAAATATAAATTTATTTATAATTGTTGGAGTATAACGATATGTGCACGCAGAGAAAGAGGGAGAGAAAGAAGGAAAGAGAAAGAGAGAGAGAGAGAGGGATAGAGAGAGAGAGAGAGAGAGAGAGAGAGAGAGAGAGAGAGAGAGAGAGAGAGAGAGAGAGAGAGAGAGAGAGAGTGAAGCAGGGAGAGGGAGACGGAGTGGGAGATAGGGAGATAGAGAGAACGAATGTGAATGAGCGAGAGTATATAAATCAGGTAAAGTGGAAGATGCGGAAAATTAGTAGAAAGGAACTACGTTGTAAAAGATAGAAAGTGGGGGTAGGGACGAGCAGAAGTTTATGCTATTACCTGAATCTTGGTAGTAGATGCAGGTAGTTTTTAGTTTTGAAAGGACAGCCAGACAAGAAAGGTCGTTACTTTATAATAGTTTGTGTAGCATTCAAATTTTTTCTTTTTTCTATCATATATATATATATATATATATATATATATATATATATATATATATATATATACACATTTTTAATAAAGTATATTTTTATTTAAGGCAGTATTCTACTTTACAACTTTGAAAAAGATGTTTTTTTTTACATTTTCGAAAGTAAATATATTCAAGAATGTTAGCTTAAAATTTTAGAAAGATTCAGGTAGTCTAACTATACTTTTTCACCTTCCGAACGCACTTACCAAAGCGCGCTATTCCGACCCGCCCAGCGCGCGCCCCGGATAAGCCATCTACCTGGCCTTGTTCGCTGCAGCAGCTGTTCCCCTATTGTAAATCATTACACCTATATATATTCTTACCAAAATATATACCTTTGCTTCTCAATATTACCTTCCCTTTATAATTTTGCTTCTGTATTTCAGTTCTGTATTTCAGTAGTGGAGAATCAGTCGTGATTCGAAGTTCAAAAGTGAAGCATCTATCTATTCGCAATGGATACGAAGAAAGTGTATTGTGCACAGAAAAATTCTAGTCGCCCACCTAGAACTAGAAAACGTTCTTTTCACGGAAACAGATTCACTGACGAAGGAAGTACTAGTAACACGAGTACGTCAGCAGCAAAACTGAAATTTCTAACGATCTGAGTGTTGATGTGAAAGTTGATAATATTGGTGGTTATTTTTTTATTAGGTATTCATTTTTTTACTGTGTTTTCAATGCTCTCACAGTGGGCTGTGTGTTCTGTTTGCCACATACAAAGGAAACTTTCACAATATGGGTTGCGAGGCCTTGGTTTCAAAGTGCGTTACTTGTGGCTGTGGAGACAGGTAAATCAATTCGTGTCCGATGATCGGCACTGGATATGAAATAAATCGTCGACTCGTATTTGTGTTTCGTTTGCTTGATATTGGCCTTAAAGGGATACAGTTATTTTGTGGACTGATGGAATTGCAGAGAACTTTCAATATAAAAATTTAGTATGAAAGCGTAGAGAACATCGAAAGTTCGCCAATATGCGCGACCAACAGCACATCGTTCGAGAGAACCGCCGCTCGACTGAGGCTTCTAAGGAGAGCAGAACTCAAAAAAGCAGGCTTAATTAGATGAAAATACTCGCCTGGAACAAGTTGAAGGCATATTGTATGGCCCAGGCATCGCTGATTGAGCGTAAGATAATTTTTTCTACGATTTTTCACGTACAAAAACTTTAAACACGTTTTTCTTAAAATAGCGTTTTCAAGTACCGTGGTCGTGAAAACTAACAAACTATTGAACTGATCCTTATGAAATTTTGAACACATATTCTATATGTTTATATCAACCGTCCTAACTACAATCAACTTAAAATTTTAATTCTAACTATATTTTTATTGCCAAAAAGACGGAAAAAGCGATTTTTTTCTTTCGTATTTTAACCGCCATTTTGTTGATTTTGCACATACGTAAAATATTCTAGATAGATCGGTTTCTGGAGTCGTAATGAACATACAACTATTTGATTTTTTTGTTTCAGACCATCCGTCGGCAAGATTTTACGACCACGACAACGTTACCTACTTTTTGAGGTGTTGGCTTTGACCTTACTTTACATGTATACAAAATGTATAAAATAAATAAAAAAATTTTTTTATGTACTTTAAGAGTGTATTTATTAAGAATTTCAAATCCTACATCCATATTTTCAATAGGGTCTAAAGTAGAATACTGCCATAATACACACAATTTAGTTTCCAACAATAGTAAATTACAAATAGTATTAATCCGGTTCTAAAATAATTTGTTTAATTTAGAACGATAAATTCTGCCCTTGCGTCGGCTCCTATTCTAGCTTACGGTCGACGTAAACGGATATTACCGTCGTTTTAATTTGTAATGTTTCCCTTTTCCTTAAGTATAGCTTACGCGGTAGCGCCAGAATCAGTTTAAAAGGAAAGGGAGTTTTTTCGGTGAAATCAGGAAAATAACTGGAACTCAGTTTTTAGTTATAAAATAAAACTGATTCTGCATATTCAGGTATTGTTGTCTCAGCGTTTTCTGATGCTGTTGTTCCTTTTGCTGCTGATGTGATTGCGCGCCATTGGCTGAGACAGACCGTGAAGAGTCGTACCCGACCGCGTTCTTTACGCTAGGGGCGTATCAGCCAAGTTATTTCAATTGAGAGTGTGTGGTATTCTTGGAGTTTTCTGAGTCCGGTTGGCTCTTCGTTTCGGCAGAGTAAGGTCCCACATTGGGCGCAAAATTGACGCCGCAATGGGATGAGAAGGACAGAGGCTTTCAAAATAAATGAAATTTACTCAATTAACTTTCTTTTAGAGTGTGCACGGTTTTGGCCATAGAGTCTATAGATCATTTATTAGTTCGGAGAAAAGGTAGGAAGAGAGAGAGAGAGAGAGAGAGAGAGAGAGAGAGAGAGAGAGAGAGAGAGAGAGTCGTGGCGCACAAGGACCTGGCGGCAGCTGAGACTTCTACAAGAAGTGAGGATGGGATGTATCGTTGCTTGCAACAACGAAGAGACTTTGACCTTGGTCGAAACTTCACGGCCTTGATATCCAGAAGCGCATTCTGGAGAGGTATATGACGTATCATATCCGTTTGGAGGGTGATGGCCGCATTGACGATACATTGCAGAATACATGGAGAGAGATCCGTGTGATCTAGTGTTTGGTCTGGCGGCAGGGGATTTCCAGAGTATGGTGCCAACAGGAGAGGCATGCTCTGAACCTGACGAGGGGCTCCCGTCATTACCGACCGATGCGGAGGATTCTCCGTAATAGCATCCATCGTACTTTTTAGGCCGCGTATTGTCGTCGGCGTAATTGATGAGGAAGGCGCGGACGGCCGGGAAGCGGACACCGTCATCGACGATCCGTCGCACTCGCCCGGGGGAAAGGCCAAACAATCCACTCTCGGCGATACGAATCTACTTCGTAGCTTGGTTGGAGGAACACTTGTGGCTCCGGGGTGCGGTGATGGAAGGTGGCGACGCCTACCTGCGCCGTGGGGTAGGCGTCTTAAATATTAATTTAGAGCTATTTGATTGCCATTACAGTTTTATTACTTTAACGAAGGCCATGTTCGATGGTCAATGATAATTCGTTTAATTCAACGGTGTCTCTCGGGTGGACTTACATTTCCTAGTCCTTCTTAAGTGTTCTATTCAGTAAGAGGAGTATGGGTAGATAGACAGGTTTTCTCAGTCTTTAGGACAAGAGGCCCTTGCTGGCCCATGTTACAGTTAGACAGAGAGAGAGAGAGAGAGAGAGAGAGAGAGAGAGAGAGAGAGAGAGACAGAGAGACAGACAGACAGACAGAGAGAGGGGTGGGGGAGGGATGCGCTGGCTCCAGTCCCGGGAGCCTCATCGTTGGACCAAGTCTATTTTGAGTAGAGCGGAGTGCGGCGAGGAGGGAAGAAGGTCGGGGAGATCGTCCTGTACGTCCAGCTGAACGGAAGTGCCGTCGGCGTCCGTCGAAGGTTCTCTGAGTCTTCCGCTTTTTTACATTTATTGATATAATCGGAAAATAGGGTGGAATGGTTTGTACGAATTACAGGGTATGCCCAGTGAGGGGGCGACAACGTAATGCATGGTTTATACCTCTAGTTATTTTATTGTAGTTTTGCACCAATTCGCGGCATTCCTCGCATTGAGAGTCCTTCACCTCTCTACACCATCTGGACGCGCAAGACGCGTGAGCATCAACATCTGGCTGATTGTTAATCATCTATCGGAGAAGCGCGCGAGCGTCAACTTCCTGCGATTTTTTTGACGTCAACATGAACACCCATGCTTGTGTTTTTCATACTTTATGTTTGAGAGTGTGCGTAAATGTGTATGTATAGAATTTTTTTTTGACTCTATCGTTACGATTGTGGTGAACTGGCGATCGAACTCCTCATAATCCGTGTTCATGGAAACGTCTGTACTTCACAATCCGTGCCTCGAGGCTATTGCTTGAAGGGGCGATCTCCTCTGGCAGTGGTATTGACAGGCTTCGGTCTAGGACGATGGAATCATCGGTTAGTCTAATGATCTCCTGTATGTGCTCGACCGATGTAACATTCGCTGTTGTTCCTCTGGGCAGTGGTGTAAACTGCGCAGCAAGAGTGGCTCGTACTCATTGTGACGGCGGGATTCTCTGAGTCCGGTAGTCATTTACCGGAAAGGTACACGATCCATACTGACGCACTTGCCTGTTTCATACAGTGTCGTGGTTGTCATGGTCCACGGGATCAAGAGATTCCATTCGATAGGAGGAGGCCTTTGTCCCGATGGCGATGTCAGAACGGTGGTCGAGCAGATGATAGTAGGTGATGGCAGAGCTTACCTCGTTTATAGTTGCCGTTCTCGGCGTTGACAGTGACTGCCGCGTTATTCGCGAGACTGGTCGCGCTGTCGGAAACTTTTTTCGTATTTACTCCGGGAATAAATATATTATAGGTCGGCACAGAACTTGGGCAATATTTCTTACGCCCTTTCCTTGTCTTCTTTTTTGAGCAGTTATTTCCAGTTATTTTGTCAGTTATCTCCAGCGTTTCGGAAGGCTCTTCTTCCATCCCGTTTGTCCCATGTTCCGCTTTGTTAGTGGTTCTGTTCAAAACGGTGGTTGAATAAGTTGTGCTGATGTTCAGTATGGTGCACACTGCCGAAGGTTGTTGGTGGAGGGGGGGCTCCCCGCATTCCCGTACTGTCGGTTTGGCCTGAAAAGTAGGCTACCGTAGCCTGCCTCTCAACGGGGTTCGGTGTTATCTTCATGCAGGTTACATGTAATTGAATACTCTACTTTCTCGGTTGGTGAGCGATGTAAACATCGGAGCTTAGTGTGGTCGTTTGTTCGTCAGTAATACGCGGGTTATCGCCAGCGCATAAATACCTCGGCTTCTAGAAGTGGAGCAATGGTTGGAAGTTTAGCGTTCATCACGGGAAACGCCTCTGCCCAGCCAGTCGTCATATCTGTCGCCACCTGTATGAACCGCTTACCTCGTGTCGTCCGCGGATAGGATCCCATAAGATCAACAGCTACCGTATCCCAGCGTTCAAAGGGCTAGCGGGTTTACCAGCTCTCGATCACCAGGGGCGGTCTGGCTTCGGCGGTGGCACAGACGGTGCGTTGGCTCACCGCGTGACGCACGTCTTCGCGCATCTTTGGACAGTAGTACTGCTCGCGAACGGCTCGGTACGTTTTATCGGCTCCTGGATCACCGGCTAATGGATATTCCATCAAGTACGCGAGGACCTCTGAATTCCATTATACACAGAACTTCTTGCACGTACTCTAGCCGTTGTTCGAACAGCAAAAATCGTTGGAGGTCTGCGTGGTTAAAGTTTTCACTCTCTTCAGCTTCTTTGATGACACTTTCCAGTTTTAGACTGATCATGTAATCGCTATTCGGCCTGTGGTCGTTTCTGGATGGGTCATTGTAACGGGTTTACCATACGAGTCTACCAAAGCATTCGTCTGTACGGTATTGATTACTACGACTAGGTAATTCACTGAGGTATATGCGACATTAGTGGAAGCTATTAGCGGGCGGCATTCTCTGAGATACGAGTCCTCACTGCAGTCGATCCCCTCTTCCGTTTCCTAACGGAGAAGTCCAGGTTTGGAAAAGACAGTCGCAATGTCAGTGCCTTCCAAGACCATAGTGGTATTTCGGGAACTCTCGAAGTTTCGATTGGATGACCGGAGACACTGTAGTGACGGCTGTTAGAGGGGACGATTTACTAAATGTTCTCCAGGATTTCTCCCAGCAGAAGTCTTCGGTCACGTACCCGTATTGGCGTTGCGTTACGCCCCTCTTTTTTCAAAATCGTCGGTCGCACTGGTAAAAATTATTATTATTGAAATGCATTATGCTCCTTTAACGTAAATAATATATATATATATTTTTCTGATGAAAATTAAAATATTTTTCTTCCATGCGTAACTTTTGGCCGTTTCCCCTCATAATGTGGAATTTTACAGAATAATAATGAAATAATTACAGTTTTTAATAATTTAATCATAGAGGTGTATTAAACTTAAGCAAAATTTAATAGTCACTCAGAACTTGGTTCTTTAAATTAAACTTATATATTTTGATATAAATAATACATATTGTGTACTAAATATATATGATTATTTGTTTTAGATTTAAACATCGTCGATGAGGTCAGAGCTCAAGTACCCGTATTTAACCAACGACGCACAGACTTATACGACACTGTTTGGAAGAAAAGTTGAAATTAATTAACCAGGAAATAATTTTTAAATGATTATTCCAATTTTTAATATTCTTTATAAATTAGATATTGAATAAGATTTGTATAACATTCTTAATTCTATACTTTACACTCAGTTAATAAAATACACTTTGTAAGTGAAAATTCTTCCTTTTTTTTTAATTCTATATAAAATATATACTTGCGTTCGCATTGAACAGGTGCATATAGGTAGGGATCAGATAATAATTATAAATTGTAATAATTCATAAATTATTTCATTTATTTAAAAATTAATTGAAAGATACTTATTTTAATAATTAGTTTTTCCGTTATCTTCAAGATATTCTCTCCTTGAAAAGATTATCAAATCGAGATTTATTTAACAATAAATATTTAATTACTCAAATTTATATTATTATGATAATCAAGATTATCATTGAAGTTATCAAGAGTGGGATTAAAGGTAGGTTTGTGGAAGACAAGGAGGAGCCCACGGTCCACAAAAGCTAATTAATTATCTTCAAACGTCTGGAGCATATATTGGGGCGATATTTGAATAACGCCAGGGCCCTTTGGTCCTCTTTGGAACTCCGTTACAATATATATATATATATATATATATATATATATATATATATATTTTCATCATATTCAGGGTTTGAATTCTTAAAATTTTTTATTTAAGATTATTTATTATATTAATTATCTATACTCTGGTAAGGATCTCTTTTAATAAAATATATTTTCTTACTTCAGAAAAATAAATAATAAAAATAAAATATAAACTAAATATTATATCTGTATACATATACATATCCAGTACACTAACTAGAATACTTGACAGACTCAATTACTTATTAAGGCACAATCCAACTTTTGAACCCAAACCCATAAACGTTTAATTCAAATCATAAGTATATGTGTGTTGTATATGACATTTAAAAAAATTTACACTAATTATTTTTAACTTTGAATTTTTTTGAATATTTTCTTTGAATTTACACTAAACACTTTTATGGAAGTTTATGTTATCGATTTTTCTTTTTAACATCTACTGATAAAAATCTTTTATTTCAGCTACGTTCTAAGAGAGTGAAAAAATAAGAAACGTATTTTAACATATTTTTGCGGGTTTATAGATCGCTACTAACTTTCTAAAGTTATTAATTCGATTTTTGTATATTTTTTTATATTATAAAAATTCGTTTATAAAAATTCCTAAAAATCCATTTCTTTATTTCACTACAAACCATCTCTCTAAGAAGCTAAAAACGATAAAGAATTTTTTTTATTTTCATGATTACTTCGGATTTGGCAATGTTATGGATTAATTTTTTCATCCCAATTGTTACATGTAGAAACTGTTAAAAATCAATTACTTCTCCTAGTAAGTAATAAAAAAATAAATGTATTTTTACAAATTTTTATTGTTTTATCGAAATTCAAATTTCAAATAGATATTGATTACAAATAGCTTACAAATTTCGAATAGATTTACGTAATGAAGGAGCAAAATGAGTGATGCAATCACTGTTTCAGGTTCCGACTCGAGCGCTGCGTAATGTAGTATATCGATTCTTGGAAGTTTTCTAATTTTATTTACGGAAATACATCTTTGAACAAAATTAAGTTTGCTGATTTTCAGAAACTTCGGTTGATAAGTGAATACATTATAAAGCAAAACCCTGTTCTATAAATTATATATACAATTGATATTGCTTTCTGATATTGATTGCTACTTTTATATTAATTTTTTAGAATAAAGAGAAATAAAAAAAATTAAATTGAATGACAAATACGAGTAATACTTTGATCAGATCTACAATCTTTATTTGAAATATTTCTCAAATTTTTTATATTTATAGAGATAAATAAATAAAAACATAATTTTTATACTAGTCGCCATAAAATTATAATTTTTACCCATTTTTTTAGATAATATGATAGTCGTAATAAGCCCCTATGAATACATAAAATTCGTTTTATTCAAATACAATCAAAATGCCATTATTTTTGGAATTATATTATTCTTTTATTCATACATTGTAAGATTATTTTCATAAATATCATTAGAGAATCTGTATATACTTGAAAACTCTCCCAGCCTTCATTCGTTATTTTTATATACGATCACAATCTATATAATATATCTCGAGGGCATTAAAACTTTTAAACTAGGTTAACTTTGCTGTTGATGATTTTTTATAAGTTTTATCAATTCTTTATAAGTATGTCGCATTATTATAAGAATTAATAGCAAGAAGAAAAATATAACTAAGTTTAACTTTAGACCTGTTGAAAGCCAAATTTATATATATATAGTATTATTTTGTCAATTGTAGCGCCGTTAGTCAAAAATCAATACTACAAGAAAAGAAAAGAAAATGGAATATTAGAGTCGTAAATGCTTGAAAAATAATAACAAAATTATTCTAAGTCAAAAATTCTTGTTCATGATGCCTACTTTAATTTTTATACCACATGGAAATGATAGATGCGTAAGTCATCGATTATCTGAGCTATTTTTTATATGTAAAATAATAATTATTTTTAAACTCGAACAACATTTTAAAGTATATGATCTTTTAAATGGAAACTTCCAACAGTGTTTACATTATTCATTTTACTCACTTGGTTCATCATTTACTATTCTTTTTATTAGATAGTGGAAACTTCACCTCTTAATTCAGTAGACGGTTAATTTATCATTGATCCTCTGAAAGAAAACGAGATGACGGCCTAGGATTTCTGTCAATTAAGATTATCCTCGAAGTTTGCTTCTAGAGTATTATACGATGATGGTAAAGAAATTACCCTAGGATTGTGCATAAGGACATTGCATCTGGAGTGCGCCATTTATTTATTAATGTGGATCGATCAATCTACTTCAAGCTTTTTTCTCTGGTTGAAGTTTGTTTTTGAAATACCGCAATACTCTACAATACTTTTTCTGGCGACTGAGTTTCAGCTCAGGGTCTAAATAAATCTGTTTGTCTAAGCAGTTCTCTTTCAATATGAAATGATCAGCTTGGAAAAAACCTGTTAAGCACAAAAATCGAAACAGATCGAGATTCGTACGTTTCGCATATTATAAAGATTAGATCGAAAGTGACTAAGCAGTGAACATATTGCATGAGCTGATAATTGATTTTTAAATGCGACATGTGGAATCATTGCTTTATATGACTACTCAAACAATTCATCAAGGAATCGGTCACATGGTTTCCTCGTCAAGCGTTTTTACTATTCAGTTATTGTAGTCGCTCTGGTTCATATTGTTGCCTCCACTCTACCGCGAATGGTCTTCTTCTGGTGGATAGCCTCCTTCTCTTCTGCTTGGAGGTCAATAAGAATAATACATGTGATAGTGAACAAGCAACGCCGGCTCAAAGATCCCATTTTAGGAGGTGGCAAAGCGTAGTACTCTTGCTGTACTGTCATTTCTTTTCGATACTATTGGGCATTCGGTATATTGCCCTATACTTTTGCTCGGTACAACATAATGGATTCGACCACTCTTATGAACAGTTGCAAGGCCTGGGGCCATCAACATTGTTCATGACTCCGCTATGATGTACTCTTACTCGGGAAAATTTTTATATCAATTTCTTATTTGATGTTATATTATTTTCCTTGCTGTAATCGGAAAGTTCGTTTTTCCATACCCATTTCCGTTCGAAAAGTGGTCTGTAAAAATAAGTGAAAATAATTTTTAACGAGCAAGCGCCATTATCGCCCGAGCCGATGGCAAGGGCCTATTAGCTCGCGTAAACAGATGTTTAGTTTTCTTCTCATCTTGAACATTGAATAAACGACATACAAGTATTGAATGAGTCCATTGAATGAGTCAACATACAATACTGAGTTTCTTTTCAATGTTAATTAGGGCTCCAAATTCATGCTTTTGATGGTGTATGTACTATCCGTATGAGTGAGGAAAGTTCTATTTTCAAGAGATAGACACGACCTTATGAAAATCAGCTTTTCGGCCGTGTTAATAGTTAATGGCAATTAAACATAAATAAAAAGTAATATTATAAAAATTCAACTGATATTGTAGTAAATTTTATGGTTATTCTATGTAATGGAGGTTTATTCGAAAGTTGTATAAAATGAAATATTTTCTGATTATTATAAAATGACTTTCTTAAAGTTATTTTGAAAATAAAATATTAAAATTAAAATTTCTATTAGGTTTATAAAATGTAGGTATCATTATTTATACTTTGTAAAGTATATTTATTGTAACATTACAATTTTTAATGTTAAAATAAATATTTTTATGGAATCATAAACAATTTGATGAATGTATTGACACATATATTACAATGAATATTAATAGTAAAATGGCTGATAGTTGAAATGGTTCATGAAATTTATTTTAGTATAGTTTTAAATTGATTTAAATTTATTTTAATTTGATTAATGCGATGAGCCTAATTATAATGGGATTTTTGTTAGAACCAAACAAAGAAAGATTGAATTTTATTCCAGATATTTTAATTTATTGCATTAATGTTGTAATTTTAAGGTTATTATTTTATTCATAAATACATTTAGAATAAACTAATTTTAAAATCGCTAAGTTTATGACTTGTATGATTTATAACTTTTTTTATAATTATTTTTTAGTGATTTGATATTTCAATGTATTTTTTAATGGTTAGACTTTAATAATTTATAATTTTATTATAAATATATCTTTTTTAAAGTAATTTTTTTTCTTGAACTTTCCACAAATTATCAGGAAACATAGTATATATGATACGCTTGCGGAAAATATAGTCGATCACACGCGCTTGTTGCAACATTCGTTGCGCTCGTGTGGCAATCTCTTGCGTGTACAGTAATCGTTTACTTTCCGCAAATGTAGAGTAACGAATCTACTATTATTGAGCATCTTTTCAAGGTACCTAATGGCTGCTTTGAAATAGGATCCAATTGTCCATCCTCTTAGATGTTGAAAACATGCAGGATTAAGTGTATTTATATCAAGGGAGATTATGTAGAAAAATTAAATCATTGTTTAATTGAAATGTCATTTCATTATCGCGAGTATGGGCAGACCGTGGCAGCATAGGCGCAAAAGCATCAGAATAGTTAGAGATATCGTATGATTCGATTTTCAAACGTACGAAACCCATTATCGACCTTCAAGGTAGGCAGTACACTAGGTGATACAAAATACTTTGTTCATCTTGTGTTGATTTAGTGCTCTTACAGCGATCAACAGGCCGTAAGTTGTACCATGCGTAATCGTGTTTGGCCTGTCTTGGAAACCATAAAATTTTTTAAAAATTTTTCTCGACCGGTTCAACGCGAATCTATCGGAAACATTTTACAATATTAATTGTAAACATGAATTTATAAAAATATCATTTGAAAAGGTGCAACAAAAGAACATACTTAAGGGGAAACCCCGACATTAGACAGTCCTTTTAATAGTGATGCTGCTACATACACCAGGAAACGTCGAACAACGTTAGAATTTTTTATGTATTTTTTCAAAACGTGGTGTGGTAAATACTGAGACCTGCTTTTTTGCGCTCAATATCGTCAGTGGCTGTTTTGTGGTTGAGCTTTCCATCTTTGGTAACGTATTTGCGATAAGCCTGTATTCACGAGAGATCACGCAAGAAAGGGCGGTGCATAGAATCAAACGAGATGAGAGCCATTCGTCACGTATACATTTTGACAGCACGAAGGTGATTTTTAAATGCAATCCTTACATCATTGATGCAGTAATGAAGAAATCAAAAACAATATATAAGTAAACGGTATATTGGATATAAAACAAGATGAAATATAGACATTATATGAGACATACAATTTGCGCATTAAAGAAATAAATAAATCGAAAACAGAAAAGAAATAAAATTTTGTTGCATATATTTAACAGAAAAATTTTTTTGCAAGTAAAAGAAAATAAGATTTGTTTCGATTTTACAATTTTAATTATTTTGCTATATGTTCCAATTTTTTAAAATCAGCCTAATATAGATAAGATATTGATTCAGCACATTATACATGCTAAATTCAGGGATTTCTAAAATTTTACCCGTTCATTAAGGAGATGCCGAAATTAAAATTGTCTCTCATAAAACTACGAAGCATGACAGAAGATATAATCACGATGCTTTACAATATAACTATTTGAAATCTCATTCGTAACAGTTCCCATCACGAAAAAAAATCGCAGTTTGCTTAATAGTTTAATATTTAATATATTTTAATATTTTGTCTGTAAAGTTATAGTTGTTTGTAAAAAAATTGTAAGACTGATAGAAATATTTATTAGTTTTTTAGATTAGGTGATTGTTATGGAAATAATGAAGACTGCGATTGTAAGTTGTGAAATTCTGCTCGAGACTGCGGACATCGAGAGATACTTGTATGCATGAACAGAAGAATTTCTATTGTTAAAAATCGTGGTCAAATTCTGTAATTTTATTCAGCATTAAAGCGGTCAGAGTTCACTCCGAGATTTCCTAAATTTAATTTCGTGGAAATGAATTATGCGCCCTTTGTACTAAAAAAATATAGTACATATCTCGTGAGAAAAACAGGTAAAACTATACGACTCGTTCTTGTGACCCTCACTTGTCTTTAATGGCAAGATTAGCTCGTGTAGGAATTCTACTTATCATTTCATTTTTTATATTTTCCTTTATTTTTTCATAAGATTTAGCGATTATTTGGCTATTATACAAAAGTTTTGATATTTCTGTAGTAAATAGACAGTAGATAGAACTGAACACATTCAAATATATAAAAACCATTAGAGGGGTGATTATAAACAAGAACAGTCTGACTGTCATTAAACAATTATATTTATATGATTTTATAAAGACTGTAAGACCTACTAAAAATATTTGATAATTTAATTGCTATTTTTTTAACTGCGTACTAATGCTTATAATTTTTTACAAATTACTCAAAATTTTAATGCGTTTGAGCTAAATGGACTGAAGTTCGGATTCAGTATGTCAAATTCATAAAGTTCAATGGATCAAATCACGGAATCAAACAACTTTTTTATAGACTCATGTTATCAATAGGGCAATTTTTTAAAATAAAAATTATAAATAATTCGCGAAATTGGCCTAGTTTTGTGACGATAAAATAAAAAATATAATAAAAAATCTCTATGACAATTATTTTCAATATTTCCAGAAATCACGATTTCAATGAGCCAAATACAAAATAACTAATATTCAAACTAGATAAGAAATCTATGTACCAATGTACATTTGTATGATTGAATATAAATTTAAAAAATGATATTTTATTATGTATATACAGAATTTACCATTACCAAGCTATATTTTAAGCTTTTGGTAAATAAAATTACACTATAATGATTGTTAACGTATTTTTTTACTTTGTACTTTATTACACGAAACTAATAATATTTTCAAGTTAAATTTACTAAGAACGTGGAATAGGAATTTTGGTGAAATAGATTATCTATAATTATACATTATTAAATTTTATATTTCATTTGTTTTTATATCCAATTTAACGAAAATTTATTAAGTTATTATGATTTGCAATTAAAAAATACGCAAGTGAACTAATTTTTAAAAAAGTATTAACTTTTTTCATCGGTTTTACAGTTCTATTATTGTCCTTGTTTATTATCACCCTATAGAATTTGAAATCTAAAATTATTAGCACTACAACTACTCTGAAAAAAAATGTAGCTAGAAAAGGACGATTGAACTGCCCCTTATACCAATTAATACATCCATAAACCTATTAAGTGTGGTGTAGGCCTTTAAAGGTGGATAGGGCGGTCAGATCGTTCTTTGTGATTATAAACAAGGACAATCTAATTTTTATTATAATAGAACTGTAAAATCGATAAAAGTATTTGTTAGGTAGCTTTCATTGTTATTATTTTTTTATATTATTCAACACTGTATTGATGCTTTTATACTTTCATAATTTGAGTATTTACGAGGATCCATTTAGATCATTTAATATTTCATCAATATGCAAATCTATTTTTTATACAAAATTTATTTATCTTAAGCATAATAATATTTTTTAATATTTTAATTATTCAGGAATTGAGTAAGAGGTCTTGATTAAGGATTTTTTATACTACGTTAACTTTTAGTTTAAAAAAAAATAACCTTATTACTAAATTCTAGAGTTCTAAAAATCTAAATTCAAAAATATTTATTTCAGATAAAAATAAATATATTATAACTGACCTAGTTTCGTTTACTTTTGCCATTAGTAAGATGTAATGTGCTTAAAAAAACTGTTAGTAAGATGAATTCTATTATGCTAAGTGGCTAACATTATTATACTTCCTCATGTATTATATTTTATAATAATCATTGATATACGGCTATAAGAAGGCAAGACATTCCAGTATCTGCAGTATTTTAGATTGTTTGATTATTTCTAGAAAGCGACTACTCATTCAACTATATTTAACCATCATGAAGAAACTATCTTATGTTCTTAAAGTTTGCTTTATGATTTACTCTTTATATACTCCTTCGGTTGATAGCACACTGACTAGCGTAAGTTAAAAGTGTTTTAATCCTATAACTTTTTATAATAAATCAAAACGTAAATTGACAATTTTGCCTAAATAATTTCAAGGCTTTAAAAATGATAATGATAATTATAACATCAGAAATAAAAAATATTATTTATTTTTATTATATAGTAGTCGTTGGCTCAGGCCGTAAAGGAATTTATTTGTTTACTATCGTTAAAGGCCAAGTTTTACTTGCTGTGTCTTGGCTGCTCAATGACCCGAATTCGATTCTTATCAATCGAATATTTCTTTGAAATTTTATAAAATAGTGTTAGATTTTTTGCTGGTTGAAAGTAAACTCGATATGTGTGTATGTCTCAGGAAAATGCTTATCTAGTCCATTAAAAATATAATAAATAATAAAAATTATGATCATAGTAATAATATATCATATATACATGTAACAAGGTATTTAATGTTGATACGTATAATGATTCGAAAACTTTTGCTTATAAATATCACTTTTATATAACAAATAATTCAGTTTTATACTACATCGTGCACCTTATTACCAAGTTTTCTTTTTCTTTGGAATTGTCAAATAAATTTATCTTCAACTGATATATGAGATAGAACCTATACTTTCTTAAACTGGGACACAATTTACAAGATCTTTTTATCAATAAAATTCTATTTCAGCTTGTGAATTAATTTATTATTAATTTTATTTAAGTAGTCATTTTTTGGATTTTTTAAATATACATCCAAGCTCTATAAGCTCGTGGTGAATTTTATTTAAAAAGCTCATGAAATTTTGACTATGGGGTTTTTAAGCTATGGGTTTCTTATAGATGTTTAGTATATTGAGTCTATTGGCGTGCATTAATTTACTGCTTTTATTCTTTTATGTAGATTCTGAAGCATTTTTGCTCAATATTTTTAATATTTTATGTCGTGCGGAATATTGGCGGCAAAATTTCACGGATTTGACTCCCGATAATAAGGATGTCTAGTATATAATGTTAAAATTTTGTTTATAGAGTTTCTTCTTGTAATATTTATTTGAACAGAGTATAGATGAGACTAGGCTATTTGCAGCACTCAAGTCTCGCTCAACGCTTGCATCATTGAGTCAAAAATTCACACTGCTATTCCTTTCCGAAAATGTATTATGTATACTTTTGTAGTAGTCGCTTTAACTTTTAGGTTGCTGGCTTAAGTTCGAATTAATTTCAGAAAGTCTCTTACTAAAGCTTATAAAGAACTCAAACTGTTTCGTTATCCCGCGCTTGGGATTATTCATTGGTATTGCGGTTTTATCTACTAATGCACAAACAAAACCATTGGAACTGGAAGCCCGTGTCATTCCTTATAAGACATTTCTAAAATAGTTGTGCATTGATTTTAAGAGATAATATTTTATTGCTTTGCTATTATATAAGATCGTGTACATGCAGCTCATTGGGTATAGATACTGCCATTTGTTTTGATGTGTTCTTATAAATTCCTTTAGAAGGAAAATAGACAGTCTTGCACCTGTCAAGATGTCTCATGATTGGCAGGTGATATTTTCCTGTGTACGATACTAATTTTGGGGGTTACTTTATTGATGAAAATTGCAATCTTCATCTTCTGATACTTATCAGGATTAAAACATCAATGAAGATGCAACTCTTAAGATTGATTAAAGGTGTTAGTCTTATTTCATGTTAATATTCAAAGTTGTACTTATGTCGACTGTTTTTAATTCAATTAATAAATATTTTTATAGGTCTTACATTCTTCATACTGTAATATATTATATGAAAATAATGACAGTCAGACTGTCCTTGTTTATTATCATCGCCGAAGAATCTGAAATAAGACTTATTACTAAAAATAAATTAGATTAAAAAACAAAATAATAAAAATAATCAACTATATTCTATGTTAGGGGAAAGGAAATCTGACTGCCCCCACCACCTTACATTTAAAATCAGCTTTGGCGTTCGATGTTTCGAACCGCTAAGGTTCATCCTCAGAAACTAAACTGAACTGTTATGAATAGTTGTGAGCAATGTTTTACATTTTTCCCCTTTTGCCCGACATTTGTGTTACATATATTCGTATAAAAAAAAAACAATTTAAACTTATTTAAATTTGCTCCACATAATCTTCTTTCGTCCAGAACCTTATGTAGTAAGGAATGGCAATTAAATTAAAACTGCTCCAATTCGAAACTCTTATTACATTTCGTGCACTTCAGAATTGAAATTGTCGAATTTGTGCCTTTCACTCTGTGCGTGCGCGCGCGCGCTTGTTTGTGTCTGTGCGAACGCGAGCACACGTGCATGTGTGTATGCGTGTCATAAATCAATATTTATCGTTAATTATTGTAATATTTTTAGTTCCTCGAAATATTATAATAAATTATGCTATATATTCATAATTAAAGAAACGGTCAAAAGATAGAATATAAACTAAATTTAAAACCAAACTAAAAACCTGAATTTAATCCCACAATATAGATTCTAAATTTAAACTTAAACATATTATTAAACTTAGTAAATCGTTTATACTTTGTTATTTTTCAAATGTTTTTTTTTGTTACAGCGGTGCTCGTGTCAATCGGCTGAGACCGAGAATTGAAATCGAATTTCAAAAATTACTAGTCCTTTGGTCTAGCAATCAACCTATCGCAAGCTTTGCTTTGTTATTTAAACAAAACGTATATTATTAATATATTATAATTTTTATAATTTAAAATATAATTAACACGCATAATATTCAATTTTACTCCAGTGTCTTATTTCACTAATTCTATAATTTTTGTATGAATGAAATTTACACAAGACATTAAATCCTAAGCTAGTTCATTGTTTAAGTAACTCTATTATTTTTATAGGAATGAAACATAAAAACACTATTATTATGGAATTTTGAAGTAGTTTATTATTTGGAATCTTATTCACGGTGTAACTACGTGGATGGAGTTTTTCCCCTTTATATAAAGTTTTTTCACCCTTTTCCTCTTTGTCTGGAGAATAAAGCTTTAATTATAACTATATTATTGCAAAGACGTTCCTAGAATTCTCTTTACAATCTTCTGAGGGATAGTGGCGAACTTACCTGACTGTATCTGGAGGTGTTTGGGAAATTTTTACGTGTTCTTCTAGTCCCTTTACTTACTCAGAATGAATCGATGAACAAAGTTTATTACACGATTTGTGCTAGGAGACATCAGAGCGTCAGGCACAGATTTCTTCTCCCTTTTTCTCACATTTTCCGGAGGACTCAGTCAGTAGATGGATGGAACGGAATTTTTTTAGTTCAAGATCCAATAAATTTCTTTATCTTTGTTTCTTGTCCACTTTTTCGCAGCTGCTGCACTGAAAAAAATATTTTCCGATATTAAGTAAATATTTACTTGTTTTGTACCAAGTAAATCGTTTTCTTAAATTAAGAAAATATTCACTAGATTTAAAAGTACGTAGTTTGATTCAAGTGAATTCTTCTTGCATTAAGTAAATACTTCCTTGATTTATGAAGATGCTTTCTCAATTTAAGAAAAAAATTATTTGGTATAAAACAAGTAAATATTTACTTAATAACAGATATTTTTTTCTCAGTGTGATATTGTAGACGGGGGGGGGGGGTGCTGCAACACTCCCACAGGGTTCGAATCGAGGGTAATCAATTTTTCCGACTTAACAGATCGAATAAAGACGGCATGTTTCCTTTAATATTCTTGTTTTTCATGCTTTTTCCAATTTGCTAAGACTTTGCTAGATGTAACAGTAAGTTACAAAGTAAATTATGAGATGCTTCATATTTTCATACAACATCAACAGTTTAGTTGTTACAATCTTGTTGAAATTGTTATTTGTTGTTTATTTTTGGCTTAAAAAGTGTTCACGTTTCAGTCATCTATTTGTGACTATAAGTTTTTAACTTAGCAATAAATTAGTTATTATTAAACTATAAATATATATATAGTTTTTCTTGGACTCTGTTAAAGTTACTACTGTACTGCAGCTTAGTAAAGTCAATGAATTTTTTTTTATTAAACATATAAGAAAATTTTGAATACTTTAACTATTGAATATATTGAATACTATTTTTTATAAAAAATCTAAGTGTAGAAACTAATTGCTTATTAATTATTCAACAGCTTATGAAGTCATTATCATTGAGGAATAAATCGATATCGGAAGGCTCAAGTGGCGAGTGTGGTAAGACTATATTTACATACATATTTATTTCGAGCACTCAGATAGTTGAGCAATTTAAAAATTAGAATTTAAATGCAATCCAAATATACTTCTATAAAAAATATTCGAATTAAACGTTTTTAATCGTGGGCATAGATTTATTACACAGGAAAAGTTTTTTTATCAAAAGTAATAGTATTTATGTTAGTAGAATATTGGTTTCAGACAATTGCGTCAGTAATTTAAATTCTGAATGTAAAAAAAATTTTGGTAATAGTACTTCACATAAAAAAGTGCGAAGTCCCGCTCAAAGGAAGTCGGTCACTCGCTAATAAAAAATCCAATGTTTTCTCTAACTATATAATGAGCTTTTAATAGTATATAGAATAACTATAATTATTTTATGTATTTATAAATGTATTCTTTCATTTGTTATTAGTATGTGGAATTAGTGGCGTAACTAGACAAAACAGGATAATAAATGGAAAAGTTACACACTTCATCGAATTTCCTTGGCTGGCCAGAATTTATGTACGAGGAACTTATTATTGTGTAGGAACTCTTATTACTCCGAAGCGTGTTTTGAGTGCAGGTCATTGTTTAAGGTAATCTACGTAATCCTTTTAATAGGTCATCCACGCTTTCTAATCATTTCATGCAACACTTATTATTCTGCTTCTGGAGATATGCACTTATTAGTTAGTTCTAAAGCCTTTTAACGACAAACTATGACTTTCTTTCTATGATTACCAATTTTTTAGTTTTTTTTTGCATTCATCCAAAATGGGCCATAGATTTTGTAAATATTTTATAATTTTAAATGACAAACATGAAAAATATAAGTAAAATAAATTTGTTTTAGACATGCTGAGAAATATTACATGATACACCTTAACGATAAGAATGATTATGAAGTTGAAAAAATTATACGACATGACAAATTTGATGGAGATCAGGGCCATTATTATAAGTATAACATTGGGATAGCAATACTAAAGAAAGGGGCAACTTTATCACCAGAAGTCGTTACGGGATGTCTTCCCGTAGGTAAGTACGCGAAATATATTAAAAAATTTAATAAGTTATATTGTGAAGAAACATACACGTGATGAACAGACATTAAAATTCAATAAAAACTACGAATTGATATAATTTATTTGATTTTAATTAGTTAATATCTATATGTAATAGTTAATATCTATATTAGTTAATATCTATATTAGTTAATATCTTGTATCTATATGTGGTAATAAATAGTTTCAATATCCATTAGTAGGGTTTATTCTAGTATTAATTTAGATTAATGTTTACAATAATACATTTAAACATATTTTCATTGGAAACATTAGATAATACAAAAGACTGTGGATGTACTTTCGGAAAGGGCACCCTATTAAATTAAAAAAGAAGAGTGATTTTCTATATATTTGGTTGCACCGATTATGAATATGTTACTCTCTATCGGGAATATATACTACTCTATCGGGAATATATAACCGCCGATTTCAATATTATGGTGAAAATTTATGGATTTGATCTCGAAAAATATAAAAAAATTTTTTTAAATATTTCAAACAAAAATTGTAAACGATATCAAAACACATCGTTTTGCCTTTTACCTTTAAAAGTGATATTTTCTGAGAAAAATCAACGCATAGAAAAGTGACTCTCCAACAGCGGATATAAAATACCTTGTGCATTTAACAGACAAAATCAGTTGTATGTATTTTAATATGCTGAATACGAATTAAATATTAGATTCAATACGAGGGTGGTCTCAGAAGTACCTGGCCCAACAAATAAAACTCAAAAGTTTTGGAAAAAAATATATTTATTTTTCAACTTAATCTCATTTCAGCTCTATACACTTTTCCTAGCGATGTTCAATAAGTTCGATACCCTTTTTATAATAAGAATTGCCAAGTTCCTCATAATAGTCATTAACTGCTGACATTACCTCTTCATTGTTGGAAAATCTTTGACCAGGAAGCCATTTTTTCAAATCTGGGAACAGAAAATAATCCGAGGGAGCTGAATCTGGCGAATAGGGTGCATAAGATAGCAATTTAAACTTGAATTTATTAATTTTCGCGATTACAATAACGGATGTGTGAGCTGGTGCATTGTCTTGATAGAACAACACTTTCTTCTTAGCCAAATGCGGCCGTTTTCACTTGATTTTTTCATTCAAACGTTGCAATATGTTCCATAATACTCGTTGTTGACAGTTTTTTCTTTTCAAGATAGTCAATGAAAATTATCCCACACGCATCCCGAAAAACCGACGCCATAACCTTGCCTGCAGATGGAACGGTCTTTGCCTTCTTTGGAGCCGGTTCTCCTTTTTGAGTCCATGGTTTTGATTGTTCTTTTGTTTTGGGTATGAAGTGATGGACCCATGTTTTATCCATGGTTCTGTCTAGTTCAGCTTTTATATTGGTTGGGCTGAGGCCTTTCAAATAAAAGTATTGTATTACATAAAGATGACCAATTTTTTCCATGTTTACAAATTCACTGAAAACTTTCACTATTGATGTCTGTCAAACAAATACTAAACATCACGACGTTTTCAAACTTAAAACATATTTTATACATTGTGCACTTTCTAATACAGTGGTATTTTTTGAGCAACTACCGCTTTGAGAGATGGTGATTTTTTTAGCTTTAGATAAGATTTGTATAAAAATGTGATCTTTGTTAATTCTGTCCAGGCTTCGAGGGATCGTTATTTTCTTTATCTATAAATGACATCTGCATAAGAATGTGATTTTTGTTAATGCTATATAGGCTTTGAGAGAGAAAGTAGAATATTTCTTGTATTTTTTGTATAATATTTTATTTGCTGTCAATTTCACATTTCTGAAAACTATTCGTGAATGTAATCTTGTAGAACATTAAGAACTTTCATCTGAAATTATAGTTGATAGTTCTTCATTTTATAGAAAAGATTGCATGGTTGCCCATAATAAAAACTTTCAAGTTGAAGGTCGTTGTTGAGGCATTGGTGAAATTGTTGAGATTAACGAATATAAAATTGGACGTAGAAAGTATGAAAGGGGACGGATAGTTCAAGGATCGTGAGTTATTGAAATGATGCAAAGAGAATATCTTCTGATTATCGTTTGAAAATCTGTCCTGACAATAAAAGAGATCAGAATATAATTCTCTATTTAATTAAGAAGTACGTTATCGAAGGTACAAAAATCTTTTTTCTTGAACATATGTACAAACATAGAGACAGACAGACACTTACACATATATTCAGTCATACACATAAAAATATACATATAATGCACACACACATGGGATCAGTTAGCCTTCCACGTTCACGTCGTTGATCTTGGATAACGCCAAGAGGATGTTTGTAATATTAGTCATTTTTATGGGTTTTTATGGTTCTCACCATGATAATTAAATCAGCTGTTACTTTAAATATCATATTTATATTCAGTGTATCAAAATACATACAAATGTGTTTTTCTGCTGAATGCACTAAAGTACGTTATATTCTCGTTGGAGAGGCTTAGAATACTTCTCAGTAAAAAAATCAATTTTAGAGATAAAATGCGTACAATTAAAAAGATGTATTTTAATATGGTTTACAATTTTTGTTTGAAATATTTTTTAAAATTTTTCGTCGAGATAAATGTAATAAACTATGACTTTTCTACTTTTTTCATGGTTTTTACCATGATAATGAAAACTGCGGTTACTTAGAGTATCATATTCATAGTAAGTGAAACAAAATACATAGAAAATTACTTTTTTTTTTAATACAAAGGAATGTCCTTTTCGGAAGTATATTCATAGATTACCGATAATAATTTATTTAAATAAATTCAAATTTTATTTCATTCATATCTTTAAATAATTGAATATAATGCATTAAAGATAAACTAATTTTGAGTGCATACGTACAATTCTTTTCTAAAGAAGTCTTACCACAAGGAATTGACATAATTTTTTTTGATTTCAATGTACTATATTCAATTATTGTATTTGTTAGAATTATTACATTTGTATGTACTTAGATAATTTATTATCATTAATTGAATTTATTTAGATAGATTTTATAAGTTTTTCTACAACATATTGAAAAATTAAAGCAATTTTAATCAATTTATAATTTTATATATTATTGTATTAATAAAAAGATATCATATATTGTATAATCGCACAATAAATTATTTATTTAAAATGTCAAACAGGATCACATATTCGATTAATAAATATAAAGTTATAAAAGAAATTAAAATTGCTAGTTTATATAGTATTTAATTACAAATAAATAAAAAGAAGCTCAATCTGAATCAAAGAAATATAAGAATTCGTTTTCACTATATTTAATGAATATAATACAGGTGTAATTGATTGATTACCCGGTCACTGTAGACTTCTTTTGTAGATGAAGAAACATATCAAAAATAAAGAACGTCATTATTGCTTAAACAATTTTTATTTCAAAGATGAAAGTTATTTCTCTTCTTTAATAATACGATCTATTGTACAATTATAATAACTTAATATTCAGTATATATTTTTATAATTAATATAACAATGACTTTATTTCATATATCAACATTACTGTTCCATAATTAGTTTCAAATTTATGAATAATTTGATAATGATATAACGGTTTACATTGCAGAGAATGCGAATTTCGAAAAAAGAACGGCAACTATTGCTGGTTGGGGTTCAAAACATATTTACGACAAAAAATGTAAAAAATTAAGAAAAGTAGATCTACTTATTCAAGATAAAGAATACTGTGGTGGATATTATATGGAAAATCATATTGGAGAGGACCTGTTTTGTGCTGGAACTGCGTCAGCTCGATATGGTGCATGCTTTGTATGTATTTTATATATATCAGTTTTAGATCGACCGTTATTCCTATAATGTAATTGTGTTATATAATTTTAGGGCGATGATGGAGGTCCTTTAATGGTATATGAGGATCAAGGATATTATACGGTAGCAGGTAAATGTGTGTGTTTTTTTAAACACTGAGCGTACGAAACTCGACTTATTACGCGTGTTTTTAGAATGCTGACTAGTTCTTTTACACTTAGTGTGCTAAATTAAATTCTTAGCGTGCTGAACTCCACTTGTCTCATGTGATTATCTATACACGAATAGACAGATTCGTCTAGAAACTAGGATTATAAGTAAACGCGAGTCTTATCTTAATGTAAACGTAAGTCTCGTTTCGGTCACTCAGTATTCAAAACTAGTATAGGAACATGTGCTCGTATTGTGCCTTTACCGTGCGGAAAAGTGCACGAGCGACTTATCCAATAGTTGAATTAATTAGTCACCCAAAACATATACTTATATACTTATATATAATATATATATATATATATATATATATATATATATATATATATATATATATGAGGTAGATGATTTACCATCACTTTTTATTTTTGTTTTATTTACAGGAGTACTTTCTGAAATCCTAGAATGTGAGAAGTATGGCTATCCAACTGTTAGCACTAGACTCGATCAATATGTGCCATGGATCAAAAATCATTTAGGGGACGAGAGATTATGCCCATCACCCGTGGATATAGATAGATAGAATTGGCAGAAAGGAAAGAACGCGATGGTTTTGAAGAAATTTACTTTTGTTTTATATAATAAATGTTTTATATATTAATAAAATAAAAATTTTAATTATAATTTTTTTCATTATCTATCATCTATCCATTCATCCGTCCATTCTTGGTGCTACTTAGGAATATTTTTTCCTTTTGGCTGTCTTTACATTTCTTAGTTCTCAATCAATCAGCTACAAATAACAAAATAACATTAATTTTGTATTTTCAACATCTGTCTTTTTAAGTATCCAGATTTATAAGAAGTTTTATAGAAAAATTGTAAAACTGTTAATTTAACGCGTAGAAAATGATGCAAACATATGAGTGACTCGAATATTAAGATGTAATGAATAAACATTGATATAGTTTTTTATGATTCTCACCCCCGTAAAAAGAATGTACTTCGTATCATCGGAAGTCGTTTTAGCAAGAAAAAAATTTACACAATATTTCAAACAATGTTTTAGAAGCTATTATTACATAGCTTCAGTCTATTCTGAAATAATATATTCTTTTCTAGGTTATTTTATTTTACTTTCCGTTTAAATATATACATATTACGTTACGCGTAAAATGCAAGATTTTTACATCTTATTAAATGACTGTGTATAATTCTCATTCGTTAAGACATATTATACAAAAGGTATTGCAGTGTATTATTACACACATTGATCAAGAATATTGCATATTTTAGCAATGATTGCTCATTTTAGAAAATTATGTATAAGAAGATGTTTCAGTTAAGAACTAAATTAACAAGAACATAATGCATATAATTTTTACAATACATTTATTTTACACTTCATATTTATACAATATAATTTTCTTTTAAGAAGCCTTAATATTATTTACAAAACTGGTTAATAATAATTTTCTTATAAATTACGAATACTATTCATATATTATAATACTATTCATATACTATAATACTATTGATAACGCAAAGGTTTCAAAGGTTATAAGCTTAACAAAATATTACTAAAATCTATCTTGTACATTCGTTAAGGTGGAAGGCACAATATTTCATTCCCTATATTGTCTTTAATCCATTCCGTGAACTTATTCAGTTTGGTTCCAACGGCTGGATAACCAGCTTTTTCGCATTTTATTATTTCCGAAATGACTGCTGTTAAAGATTCAAACAAAGATTGATTATATGATTATAATATATGAACTGAATATTAAAGATGTTATTAAAATGTTTTAAAAATTGTCATTATTTTTTTGAATAGCGATAATAATTCTCAAAAATTTATTTATTTACCTGCTACAATGTAATATCCTTTCTCATGTCGGACCATTATTGGACCGCCATCGTCGCCCTAGAGTTCAAACCATTGCATTAGTTACGAAATACTCATGGAGCTATAAAGTTTATCATTTATATTAATAATTACATAACATGGACCATATCGGCCTTTCCCATTTCCAGCACAGAGCATGCTATCATCGACAGGAAAGTCCAAATAATCAGAGCTGCAGAATGATTGTGGTTTAATATCCAGATTCAGCTTTTTTAATGGTTTGCTATACGATTGATATTCACCTGTTGATCCCCATCCAGCAATAGTTGCCTTTTTATTTTCAAAATTGTCATTCACTGTGATAAAAATTATTTAATCATTATCATTCTATAAACTCTATAAACTTGAGATGAATATAATACGCTTCATTGTAAATAATATTGCTGCTATTCAGTTTTGAACATTTATATATAAAATGTATAAAATGTATGCAATGATAAATTTTACATCACTCATTTTAACGCAATATTTCGTTCTCGCAATAAATTTAACTAACTTTAAATGATCACACACACACACACACACACACACACACACACACACACACACACACACACACACACACACACACACACACACACACACACACACACACACACGCACACACACACACACGCACGCACACGCACGCACGCACACACGCACACACACATATTTATATAAAATTTCTAAATCTGTTGTATCATGTTTTTAATTTTATTATTTTTAATTACATATATTCAATTAATAATATTAGATATGTTATATGTTTTGTATAATGTATTCACTTACCATCTGGTAAACAACCTGTACTGACATATTTTGATAAAGTTACTGCTTTCTTCATTACTGCTATGGCAATATTGTATGGAAAATAATGGTCTGATTCAATATGGAAATCTTTGTGTACTTCAATTGATTCAACGTCATAATTATTTTTATCATTTAGATGTATCATATAATGTTTCGCTTGATATCTAAAATATTATATAATTTACCTAATTTTATTAATGTTGTTGTTAATATAAGCATACATAATTTTGTACTGACAATTCATACAGGGCTTTGCTTTTATTATATTATAATGTGCAAAAATACTACAATATGTAACATCTAAATCTCAGTTGTTTCAGCTTTAAGAAAACTGAAATTTCAGCTAACAAAGTTAACAAATTTCACACGGTCTCTTTGAAAGATTCGATGAAAGACGAAAAAATGAATGTCCTTATTTATAGCTACGAATATATATTCAATGTTTAAATAAAAAATTGATATATTTTTACTGATTATCTGAAAAAAACTATTTCAAAATTTCAGTATGTGTAGCTTGGCCGATTTTTAACTGCAGCATCATAACTTATGTTAGTTCATTCAAATTTTCATGTTTAAATATCTTTTATTTATATACTATAATAATATAACTTGAAAATAAGGTACTGCTTAAATGTTTGTAAAGAATTATTCTGAAATTGTTTGCCTTAAGGTAAGAGTGGGGAAGATGTTGAAATATGTAAGTATTTAGCGTTTCATTTGTTTTATATTTGAAGCGGATTGCATTGGATAAGCACCATTGATAATACATAATAAAACGTATATTGTTATATATGCATTTTTCTTATAAAGAAAAAATTCTATACTGTTATATTCTCTTCGGAAGAGATCATAACAAAGATTTGAGCTCGCAATATAGTGTCTCAGATACATATAAGAAAACAAAGGGTATCATTCAAGCATTAGAAAAACTTCAGAAGACCCTATATAAATTAACTTGAAGTTAATTTATATAAATAGGTACACTGTATAAATTAATTCCAACAAAGTTTTAGAATTTATTAAGTAATAATAACAATAAAATTAACTGAATATGCAATTTATGTTGCAAATTATTTGGTAATAGTAATGAAATAATGTTAATTTTGAAATTTATAAACTATTGACTCTATAACTGATAAATACCTTAAACAATGAGCTGCACTTAAAACATGCTTCGGAGTAAGAAGTGTTCCTACACAATAATAATTATTTTGGTAATAAATTCTGGCCAACCAGGGAAATTCAATAAAATGAGTGTCTTCCCCCCACAGAATCCTGTTTGTTCTCTTAAGTCCACTAACTCCACATACTAATAAACAATTGTATTTATATAATATAATATTTGTATAGAATATAATTATACGCATTATATAAAGATATAAAATATTGTATCAGCATTTATTAGAACTGAAGATCGCCTTAAGATTATGACATAAAATAAAACGAATTTTTTAAATTAAAATATATTGCATCGGCTTCAATACAATATGAATAATTAATTAATTTGCACACTAGCATTAAACAATATTTTATATTACAAGAAACGAAAACCATTACTAAAGTTGTAATTTTGAGATTGGTGTCAATACTATTTTTTAATATTCAGTAATATTTTCATCTACTTTACTAGGTATAAATTGATTTTAATACATTTCTGAGATTTCTTGATATTATCGTCGTATGGAATATATTTTATTTTCTTATATTATTTAATTAATAAAATAAAGATATTATAAAAATGGTTCACTTAAGCTGAGTTAGATACATTTTCAAATCGTTCTATATTCTGATAAACAGTAGAATAATATTACTAGTACTTTTATTTGTACTATTCAAAGCTGATAAATTAATGGGACAAGATTTACAACAATAATGGATTCTAATGGACCACACTTTCATTATTTTACACTTAGATAGAGATTAAAGAGATTAAATTTAAAGAAATCTTTTATTAACTTAAAGTCAGTTAGATTCATCTTTCTTTTTTCTTTCAGATAAATAAAAATAAAACAAAAATATTAACTCTATTAGAATTTTTAAGCTTGTTTGATGCATTATAGGTTTGCTTGGTCTGTTAGTAAGTAACAAACTTCGCTAAGCTGGAGAAAATTCGGGTCCATGGATTTTGTGACAATAGCGAAGAATATACTTGCTTTTTTCAGTTTAGAAATACAGAGGGCAAAGGTATAAGGCATCTATAATGTTTAAAATTGTGAGTTGCTTCTTTGAAACCAATATTACTAGTAAATTTATACAGTACTGCGGTCAAGTAATTTTTCTTTCAAATAAATAAGATCATCTAAAATTCTAAAACTCAACACAACAAAAGGTTTGAATAGGTTCAAGATAATCCTGATATGATAATTTTGACTTTATTGGTTCTTATTATGCTGACATGAAATCTAAAAACACTATTTATTATGTATTTATAGTTTTTATACATAAAAAATATTTTTCTATGGTGTAAAAATTTTATTTTAAATGCCTTATAATAAAATATGATGATGAAATTCATTTAATAAATCAAATAAAATATCGAGTTTGTTGCTCTATTAGTGATAGAAAAAAAGTTTTCTTAATTTAATAAATAATTAAATGTTTTCTTACCACATCTACCAGTTTCTGAACTATCATGGATTACTTTTGAATTTTTTTGAAAGAAAGACCTAAGATCCTGATAAATAATCAATATACTGTAAGTGCTTATTTTAATGCAGATCGTATAAAAATAATATTTTATTAATTAAATAAAAAAACAACATACTTATATATAATATGTATTAGATAGATTATTTCAATTCTAAATCTAATAAAATCAATTTTCTAATAATTTCAAAATTTATAACGTAACTTACTTTAGATTTTACAGCGTCTGTAAATGAGTTAAATAAACAGTAACTCGAAAAGAATAAAGAAAATACGAACGATAATTTTTTCATGACTGATGGAATAAGGTGCTGCACTTAATAGTCACCAAAATAGTAATCTAAAATAATATTCATACTATAAGTCTGTATCTTTTTATAGTTTCAAATGTTTGTAAATATTAGATGAGTAAATGTTAGAAAAATATTTATATAGTGACGCATAAAAATGTTTGATACTTAAAATAATATAAAATACATTACTGTGGTTTCACAAATGTTTTGATATATACTATATTTTACTAACATTAAAAATAGAAAACTAGGTCAATTTTTTTCTAATATCAATATTTTTATTTTACTTATTCAATTTCATCATCAATTATCCAAATTCAAATTACTCAACATGGAAAAACCATGATTGTGACGCCTCACATAATATTTAATCGAAAATAAGCAAAATATTATAACTATATATCACTTGACCTATTAAAATTTTCTTAAATTTTAGGGCTTTACATATTCGTTGTAAACGATATTCTAATTTATTAAGATGCTAGATTGTAAAATATTTTCAATACTTTGTCATGTCTTTTTTGGCAGCTGCAAATTGGTTTTCAGTATATATTATGTATACACATTCGTGAAAATTTGAGTTATATATATAAATAGCAAACAATATACCTGTTACACTAACGTATACGAAACTATACGCTTTCCTATTTTATATTCGTGAACTAATAATTAGTGAGACATTAAAAATATTATCAATCACAACTTAGATAAGATCATCATATATTTAAGTAAAATTGAAATAAAGATAAACCAAAAAAACAGATATTAAAACTAACTTTAAGGGTATACGATGGCTTGATCGCTCGAATGAAGGACTAGTAACTTGATTGAGAATTTAAATTTTCATATCATGAAAAACAATCTTTAGAGGGCCGAAGTGGCATCATATGGCGCATTTTTTAAAAGTTCATTACAAGTGTACTTTTATGTGTGAAGAATTGTAGAGAATCCAAATGTACAGTCCAAATTGAATTACGATTTCAATTAAAATGTTCAATTAAAATCAAATAAAAATCTCGGCCCTCTAAATGTTAAACTTTCTACTGTCGTCGTTTACTCAACGTATATATATATCTATAATATTTATGAGCTAAAGAATTATTACCCACTGAAATTATTGACTAAAAAACTATGTTACATATAAAATTTGTTATATAATATGTTATATATATATAAAGTTATATATAAAAACCACGTATGTTCAAATGATTCAATTCAAAATGTTCAAAAAAACATTTTCTCCAATAGTATATATAGTAATAATGAAGCCTTGCAAAAAGCATGGTACACACACACACACACACACACACACACTCTCTGAGAGGGAGAGAGGGAGAGAGAGAGAGAGAGAGAGAGAGAGAGAGAGAGAGAGAGAGAGAGAGAGAGAGAGAGAGAGAGAGAGAGAGAGAGAGAGAGAGAGAGAGAGAGAGAGAGAGAGAGAGAGATAGTAATGGTATAATATATTTATAAAAGCATGCGTGTGATACGTGCAAGTAAATCTCACTAACACAGTTTTGAGGCTATAAGTCATGTATATATTACATCGTATAATATATAGAGGTAGACGTATAGACTTATATTCAATAATAATTAAATAAAATCAAAATAACTTTACAAAATATTTTATTTTATTTCAACATTTAATATCAACAATTAGACATTTATGCTACAAGTTAATATAACATATAACATTTATTGGCAAAAAATAAACAGTGAGGTGTATTTCGTACAGGAGAAAAGAACAGTGTTTATTTTCAGCGCAACTTGGCAAGTTGATGGCCAATGTCGGCGGCCCAGTACCCTGCAAGCGGCGTCTGCTCCTAAGGACAGCTGAATCCATCATGCTATATGGCGCGGAGGTATGGGTCGATGCACTGATGGCCCACAATTATAGAAAAAGAATTGCGGCAGTGCAGCGTTGAGGGGTATTACGCATCGCGAGCTCCTACCGTACGGTCTCCGAGTCGGCGGTGCTGGTAATCGCATGTGTTATTCCCATTGATTTCTAAGCACAAGAAAGGAAAGTTGTCCACCAGGATAAAAATATTCTCGGCAGAATAGAGGCAGCTGCACGGGCCAGAGCTACCACGATGACCGAATGGCAGAAGCGCTGGGAGAGGGATCCGCGCGGTCGATGGACGGCTCGACTGATCAGTCAGTTAAAGCCATGGTTCTAGAGGTCGCACGGAGAGCTTAATTACCACCTCACGTAGCTCTTATCGGGGCACAGTCGGTTTCGATTCTATCTCCACAAGATGGGGAAAGTACCGGATCCGAGCTGTGCCCACTGTCGCGCTCTCCGAGACGATGCGCTTCACACGTTTTTTAGTGTGAGGTGTTTCGCCTCGAAAGGGAGTGCCTCTGGAGAGATGTAGGGCCATGTGGGCCTGAAAATATCGTCCGGCTGATGCTGGAGAGCCCTGAGAAGTGGTCCAGGATCTGCAATTTTTGCAAGGCCATCCTGGACCACAAACGAAGAATCGAACAAGGCGTGTAAGCCCGCAAGGGCGAATAGGATGGCGCAGCCCAGTAGTAATGTCCTCATAGACGGTTCCTGGGCTGCATTTACGTCATCGTGAGGAGGTCTCCTCGGTGCACGCCTGTCGACCCCGACTCACAGCTCGTTTCAGTGCTGTGGGAAGCAGTCGAGGGGAATGCACTGAGGAGGTAGTTTATTAGTGGGCATGCCCTCACAGGTGAGTCCTACATACCCGGGGACCGGTGTCCGGAATCCATAAAAGATAAAAATTTTCTCCTCCTCAAAAAAAAAAATTATTATTATTATTATAAATTGTCAAATTTTACGTATTAGGATCGTTATTTTTGAACTTTTCCAAATCCTTGAATTTATTATTAATTACAAAATCGAATGTTGGTTTTTCTACCATTTAATGGCGTGAATCGGCATGAGGGAAACCCCGCACAATTATAAAAATACAGAAACAATGTTATTCTAATAAAGTTTGTAATTAATAACATAATAAAAAGAAAAGTTCTTATAAATATATTAGAAATACTTAAATCACTTTATGTGTAATATTTTTAGATGCCTGAGAGATAAATTCAAATATTTCATATAAAAACATAAAATACCGCATGTTAATATTAGCTAAAAACGTAAAATACATTAAAAACATTGTTTCATTTGTTTTCCATATATAACGGTTGGTGCATGAGACAAGTCTTTTGTGTAAATTAGACTTTTGCTTTTTGTTCTGAAGCATTGGTTTTATGCAGATCTTTCAAGCCATTTATTTGTATTTTTCAGTTCTAAAATCAACAATTATTTTTACTTTGCTTAATAATTTTAGTTTCAATTTGCTTAATTTTTCCATTAGTAATTGTAGATCTGACCATTTCTTTTAAAAATAGCTCTTCGTTATGATCCTTGAAATAGGCACGATCCTTATATTTAAATATCACACATATTAGCAGATTCGTATATTACATTTGATTCTAAAATCTATTCTAAATCTATTGATATATTAAAACTTTTCTATATTTTTTCAGGGCATAGATCACAATTTATTATTTTATGACGCTTAACACTATGAAATTGTAAATGATTTAATATCCTTTGCTTTAGAACAAAGCAGACTTATAAAACTAGGAATATTATATTCAGAAATTACATGTTTTTTTATCATACTTAAAAATCAATTTGAAATTCTGGAAATCTTTAAAATTTTTTGCTTTCACTGGAGATAAATATTATATGAACCTACCATAATATGTTCGCTATTAATCAGGATCATGCTTATCTCCAGGATAATGCCGAAGAGCTATTTTTAAAAGAAATAAATATTTCTACAATTACTTATAAACAAATTAAGCACATTAAATCTAAAATCGTTAGTCAAAGTAACAATAAATGTTGGTTTTATAACAGAAGCATACAAATAAATATTTATGAATTCAATAGATCAAAAAAAATTTTTTTATTATAAATTATCAACTTTCGAAAATTTATTTGATTACTTTTTATATTTTTGGATTATATGTATACAAAATTCATACAAAATGCTATTCTCATTTAGCTGCTCGAAACGAGGAGCCTAGGTGTAGGAAGCAGGTTAGTTCGAACCTTAGCATGGGTTTTGGGACTGATGGCCCTAAAAAGGACCTTTTGGAGTCTAGTAGCATGTCTAATTAGATCTTAGAGAGCTCTTGTTACTTGTCCAATCATATCTCCGAGAAATGCTGTTGTTCCGATGAATAATTAGTAGCCCTGGAAAGGGCTGTTTGATCAATGGCTTAGTTAGGTGCGTTCAGACCGGGAGCCCGGACAAGACTGAGTCGGTGTGTCCAGACCGAGAGCCCGGGCACGGTTGCCACGCGGTTGCTTCGTGACAAACCGGCCATTCTGCTTCCCTCTCTAGTCCACCACTGGTGAGGAGAGAGAGGTACGTAATGCAGCAAGTTCTTTTTGAATCTTGCATGGATCCTCATCCATCCAAGCGTCTATTTTCTCATATTCAAAACTATTCGGCTTTCCAAGCGATTCTTGATTTTAACTACAAAATTACCACTTTCGAATCGTTTGAACCACTCGGGCACATCGATTAACCAATACATTCTGCTGCAGAAGTTTCCAAAAGCCAACGATAGGCCTCAGTCGCACTTTTCCTCATATTAAAGAATAGAAGCAGCGCTTCCTGCAACTGACGTTTATTTAGATGGAACTTACCATGCTTTAGCTCGATAAAATAAACAATACCGAAATAATTATTAAATATAATGCTGCAAAGTTAGTGACAGATACACAACCTACAAATATATCATAACATATGAGGTCTGACATTTCTGCGCAAGATCCACTGGTGACGCCATCTTTTGACAAATGCTGGAAACTTACTTTACACAATATATATAATAACCATCGAAAACGGACCTTTTATTTATTCTTTAAAAACCGAGTTTGCTCGTGCTTTATCGAGAAAATACAAAGAGTACACGAGTGAACCTTGAGAGTGCGTACTGAGTGTAGCAAAAAGGAAGAAGATGAAAATAAAAGAAAGCGATACTCTTCTCTATCCAACCGTGGAAGCCTCAGGATATATAATGAGCAGCACCCTCGAAACTATTCATCTGTCGTAATGCCGTCATCTTCTCCCACCGAATCGGACTTCTTCGTCTAGCTCACAGGAGCTCTCGAGTCCTTCCGGCTGCATCAGTCCGAGCGCCTGACAGCATCAGCAAATAAGGAGAGAGAGAGGGGGGGCTGACCGGCAGAGATTTTGAGACAGTGTACTGGAGGCAAGTATGTAGCTTTACATTAGTAAATAACCAGAATATTCTGTGTTCTCCGCTGCCGGTGTCCTCATTCGAAGCAAACATAGTCAGTACAACCCTCGCATGTATATAACTCCTATTATTCCGCGTGTGTATAAGTGTAATTATAAATATTGTTTGTACCACGAAATCCGCTCTGAATTTATGTGATACCGTGAATTATGTACAGATAATGCTAATGTGATTAAAGCTTTCATGTATAAATGCTAAATAGTTGTTCTTGAAAGCGTTCCGAAACACATGGATATGTATTTTACCGTCCGAACACGAAACTCCTCGTGTAAGTCATCCGGATACATCTTTGGCTCCAGTTGGGGGGCAAGACGGGAAGCTAGAGCCTAGCCAGTTCTAGAGAATCGGCTCTAGTGGCGAGTGCGATTGGCGTGCGATTTCCTCCGACATCTTTCCAGAGAGTTGAACACCTTGTTATTGAAATGCAAATCTTGAGAGCACCGGATTGAATTGTACGTCAGACTGTGCTGTATTCCTGAATGAGGGTTTGGTCCAGAACGGCCCCTACAGGCATGTATTGGGAGAGCTGTTCTGGTGAGCTCACCGTTGAAGGCTTTATGAGGCTGGCCACATGCAAGGATGAATCGATTCTTTTCGTACTTATGACATGTACAGATGAACAAAATTTATGAGCAGGAGACAAGGAGAATGAGTCGGTGGATAATGGCTCATAGGACCTGATGGAGTTCCCAGGAACCTCGGGTGTTCAGAAAAATCTGGGTCAGATGTGCGAACAGGAGATTCTTCTTCAACTCGCTTCACTGGACAAGAACATTCTTCAAGCCATGAAGAGCCAAGCCAATATCAAGAAGTATATGAAGGATGGCGTTTTAAGAGTTCACCATAAATAAGTGAGGAAGAGAAAGGTTAGTCTTTTCACGCTGCTAAGACAGACGAGAGTAGAGGTATGCAGAGTTTCTTGGGGCTATATACGTTATAGCTATAAGTTATGGTATTAAGCCAGAGGATTCTGGCATAAATATAAGATCTATCAGACATACAGATGCTGGGAAAGTGTGAAGAGAATTGAAAAACACTAATCCCTTAAAATCGATGGGTGCTTATTGAAGTAATTTGGAAAGTGGCAGGCCAGAACGGAGATATGAGAGGTCTCACTCCCAGAGGCAGTTTGGAGGTCAGGGTTCTGGATTAATCCATGACTGAGAAATAAGTGTGTGGGGCCCTCAAGAGCAAACTGACGGTTTATCAAGGCATGCTAGAGGTTCAAATGACCAAATTTAACTTAGTGCACCTCGTAAATTGTAAAGTCCGCCGTTGGTGGACTATAGGAGGTTTGATGCGTCTCTAACAGCCTCTCACTCTCCACATGCGTTCTTTACCTCCATGTGGTGTCCGCTGTCAGCTCTATATCAATTGATACAGGGGCTAAAATTGAACGCATTCTCGTACCGGTGTCCTTTCCTTGTTCTCTTGAGGCAAGACAAGGGTATTTCGAGCATCCGGACTAGCCGAATGATGCTCAAGTCTAACATTTACTCATATGGGTGGTCCTGAGGAGTACGCACCAATGGCTCAATCCGGAATGACCTATACCCGCCGCGAGTTCGACTGGATGGGGAAAGCATGATCGAGAACCTTGGTCTTGCAAAGTATTCTGAAGGGATGAGGCTTTGCCTCGCCTGCACGGTGTAATGTGCACAATTATGCAACCAATAACACATTTTGTGGGGGTATGGCGAACGTACATGATTATTTTTGCTATTCTTGAGCAAGGTGTTAGGGAGCCACTTCTGTGACGAAGAAAGAAGAATCCAAGACATTGCCGAAGAGTTCAACGATCCTAGCTACTGGAGTGGTGAATAATGATGATTACGTGGGTAGTCGCAAGACTTGTTATGTCGCCGCCGAAACACAGGGCACCTGCGGAGGCATCCTCGAAGAGCGGCATAGAGAATCGGTCGTTGGGGTTTGTCAGCCCTCCCCCCCCCCGACTACATCAAGTTGGCACTTCTTCATTACAAGCCTTGAATGAACTACTCGACACATCCACTTATGACGCCGAACCAACTTTACAAGGAGGATTCACGTGCGAGTACCCCGGCTGTGATAGGACTTTCAACACCAAGATTGGACGAGGAGTTCACCAAAGAAGAGCGCACAAGGTGTGGTATGATGAACTACATCTACCTAGACCAAAGCACATTCGTAGGAAAGTTGAAGAAAACATCATTCTAGCCCGCAAAGAGGCCGAATTGTCCTTCGAGAACGTGCGTTTCATCAACCAGGTTCCCCTTGAGTCTTTTCCCGAGCGGACACTCGGAGCCATCAAGGGGCAGCCAAAATGCGCTACTTACAAACAACTGGTCAAGCGTGTCATCGAGGAAATACAAGCAAACCTACAGTTTTCCGAAGTCAGTACCTTTCCGTCAGAAAATATTTCTGAGCCCTACCCAAAAAACGGAGACATCGTCTTGAATTACTTAGGACTTTCTTCCCTGGAGGGCAACGAGTACGAGGCGGAAAGGCTACAAACCATCGTAAATGTGGACATGAACACCAAGAATCGGGAGACTGCCTTCCAGACCTTATCCCTCTATATCCGCGACGTACTACGGCCTGAGAATTCTCAAGGTCCTACAGTCGTGCACCGCAACATTCCTACTTCTAGGAAAGAGAAGAGGAGACGTGACTATATCATTGTCCAGCGGCACTGGAAGAAGAATAGGTCTCATTGTATATGATCTATCCTCGATGATAAATAGGGCACTCTACAGCCTGTTAGGGATAGGATGGGGCCCTACTGGACGACAGTCTTCACTCAACCGGCCGACAACATCTAGCCTACGTTGAAACAAAGACCTCGTCTAGAGAGCATCTGGGTACCGATAACCCCCGCTGATATTAAAGCTTCACTACCATCGGTAAGCACATCGGCGGGGGCTAACGGTTTCATCGCCCGTCAATTAAGAGCGACACCCTTAGGTGTCTTACTAAGGATTGTGAATCTCCTTTTTTGGTATGGTCGTATCCCAGACCACCTATCCCTGTCAAATATAATTTTCATTCCGAAGAACGCACAATGCGGATAGACTGGAGACTTTGGATCAATCTCGATTACGTCGGTTCTCAGACGCTTTACTCACAAAGTTCTGGCTAAGAGAACTTTGTGAACTCGATGAGGCTGTCTGCCTAAATGAACAACAACGTGCCTTCAGAAAGGGAATAGATGGCTGTAGAGATAACAACGTTCTCCTCGATGTAATATTGAGAAGCCGCATGACCAGTGATCAATCACTCTACGTAGCCACTGTCGATATAGCGAAGACCTTTGACAGTGTGCAACATTCTGCGTTGCTAGCTGCTGCACAAGCGGCAGGTTTTCCGGCTGAATTTCTCCAATATTTAGAGAAATATTATGCCGGATCTCGTACACCGTCAACATCAATGGGTTGCTGATGGGACCCGGCTCCTCAGTGGTCGTGATTATATCCACTGCCACAAGGTGAGGGTCGGAGCCCTCCCCTCTCGTTCTAGAAAATCGCGAGGGAGGAATTGCAGCAGGCTGTGTTGAGCTGGTTGTGCATTTGCAGAAACCAACAATCATATTCTGCAAGTGTGGGACTGGACTCACAACACCCGAATCAAACGACATAATGCCGTTGTATCCTTCGTCGCACGTAATCTCCGTCGTCAAGGTTATACTGTCATTGATGAGCCCCACTTTAACACCAGGGATAGTCTTCGAAAGCCTGATTTGCTCGGAATCATGGGGAATCTCGGAGTGGTCCTTACACAGGTTGCCGGAAGATTATCTGATACGGAGCATGCAAGCGCGATCAGAAAATATTCAAATAACCCAGACATCAACGAGGCCATTGAGGACACGTACAGGGTTGATAGGTCAAACATCTTCCGATCATCCTAACTTGTAGAGGGGTTTGGGAAATTTTCCCGAGCCAAGAACTTCTACAGTTAGGAATTATCAACCGTCGTGACTTGACAGTTCTGACCATCCAGGTCCTCATTGGTGGATGGTCCTCGTTCACAGCCTTCAACCGGAGAGCAAGATAAGTGAATCCTCTTCAGGATCGCAATACCAGCGAGTCCACCAATCGGCATCAAGGAGCTCGGCAGCCAACGATTGTAAATATTGTAAATATAAATTATATTGTAGTTGTAGTTATAGTTATTATATATTGTTGGTTGTTTCATTTTATTAAAAGAGCGAAAAAAAAAATAGTGCACCTCGTAAATTGTAAAGTCTGCCGTCCGGTCATAGTAGCTAGGTGCTACATATGCCTGGTTATAACCACCTGAACCATAACTCTAATTGCCTTGATCGTAGCGTTAGTTGCTCTCTAGATGTGGACACGGAAAACACAAGGCCGTGGTAGGTTCTGTGGATCCTAAGTGATTCCTCTATATAGAAGAAGAGAATCCGGAGCGGTACCGACATAATGCCGGTCCGGCGTCTGTCCGATTTTTTGTAAGGTTTTATCGAAGAAAGCCAAATAGTCGTAGTGGTAGAAGAGAATTTTAATTGTAGCAGTACGTCTAACTACATTCTGGCTCCGCTCTTCCGCGAAACTGACGCTGGTATTGTCATCATCATCTAACAGTATCGGGATAGAAAAGATCTGGGATAGCACGCTCACTGGAACTAGGGCCATTTAAATTCCCAACTATATTTAAGTGACGTGCAACTGCATCACATATGTAAGTGGTTACCTACTCTACTCTAATATAGTGGTAACCAAGCCATGGGTGATTACCAGGTCATTCTTGATGAGCTGACAGGCATGGTGAGCGAAATGAATAATGAGTTGGGCGATATCGTATATTTCAATGCAAAGGCCCTCGAAGGCTGAATGACATTATTGTACTCAAAAAGACAGAGAGCCATGGATTTAATGTCCAGACTAGGGTTAGGTTATAAATACTCGCTCTACTTCGACCTTTAAGATGCCTGGTTACACCGAAATAATACTAGATATTACCTGAGCATCAGGCTGTCTGGTCTTGCGAATCCAAGACTGGTACTTGATTGAGGATTACACAGCTGTCGATCATCAGTATATCATATTCCGAATGTGTGAAAGGAAGGCCAGATTATATTGGACGTAATTTACGAAGATCCCTCAGATGGAATGTCACGAGAATGAATAGAGGGAAATTCTTGTAGACCATTGAACGTGGATAATGCAGTCTTGATGGGATTCCGAATGACCTATTAAGAGCAAAAAAAGCCCAGATGTCAACATCACAATCTTTATGTAAACCTTAAACAATCTTTGTGTGACCTGTTTAATGATGGACAGGTCACATAAAATTAAATCATTAGTGTTTGCGTCTTAGGAGGCTACTACAGACAGCTAACAAGCAGGGAGATGATATCGCTTTGAGCAGACCTAAATATAAGCTTTCCAAAAAAACCCTCAGTCGGACGATTGAGGTCAGCAAACGCCGACTTATATAAAGATCTGGACCGGGATTCATGGTTTAGGGTATACAGTGATTATTGGAAAACTCGAAGCTCATGGAAGCACAGGCAACTTGGATCTCAGCACCATTACAGAATATTATAGACTCACTGTTCCCTATTCATTCTGACAGATCCGATCCAATGCCACCAGAGGGAAAAACGGATGTCCCACTGCTTAGGACGGAGAAGCTCACCAGGGCTGACATCTATTCGAAACAAGAGGGTTCCAGGACTCGATGAAATTCCAGGGGAGATAGAGTAAACAGCAGTGGAAGCACATTCGGAACTCCTTTTATCAACGTACAACTTGTGTCTGAAGGCTAGCATATTTTATGCTAGCTAGAAGGTGGCGAAGTTTATACTTATTGATAAGGACAAGGGACTGCCGGAGGTACCCTTGTCGTATCGACCTCTGTGCATGTTCAATAATTCTGAAAATTCCTGCAGATCTGTAACGGCTGCCAGCGATCTAACCATCGAATATGAATTTCGAGAGGGCAGGGCAATGGTATATGCAATCTACAAGTCGATTCAATAATAAAGGGTATTACAACGTATATATATGATTTTTATCAAAAACACTTTCTCTCTACTATATATAGTTATAGTAAAGTTTCCAGTCCTAAAAGTCTAAAAATAGCCGCAGGATATATATATATATATATATATACATACATACATGCATATATCAAGTAGATATAAAGATTGATTTATAGTTTAGACAAATTATAGATTCGTGTCCACACTGTAGAAACTGATAACCAGGTGTTTCGGAAAGACTTCCACGTCCTTGCCGAGGAGTTTCGTGTAGAGATGGTAGTATATCTAATTACCCGTAGAAGTGATCCCGACACCCCCGGACGTATTTTATTGACAGAGTATGAAATTCCCCGTAGAATCCATCTTAAGACACTTGGATATTGTAGAAGGTCTGTTTCAAAAGTTCCCAGACTTTAAAAAAAAACAACAATAAATTATTATTGCAAAATTAATTTATTGTTTAGCGCATTTGAACAGCATGTTAAACAACTTTTTCATGTCATTGACCGGAATCATTTTCAAAATGGCGATCGTTGCCTTTTGAATGTCTTCGATGTCCCTGTAACGCTTTCCTTTCATCGCCCAATGCAATTTGTCAAATAAGTGGAGGTCAAAAAGTACCATATCAGGCGAATATGGTGAGTAATTGACCGTCAGAATGCCATTTTTGATAAAATCATTCATCAATATCGATCGATGGGATGGTGCATTATGATGCAACAATCGCCAGCATCCATTTTCGTGATATTTCGACTGAATACGACGAATACTGGCTATCAAACCCTTTATACTTTCTCGATGTTCCTTTGGTTTACCACTTCTCTCGGACGATCCGAACGTTTGTCATTATTGAGGACTTCCCTGCCGTCTTTGAAACGCCTATCATGCTCCTTTTGAACGCACAGGGTCACAAACAGGTGGCACCACTGTTTGAATCCCTATTTAACTTTTGAAACAGACTTTGTATTCTACTATTCAAATATGAAACTCCCCGGAGAAGTTATTGCTACACACTTGAATATCGTATTTTATCGACCAAGCATGATGTTCTTCGCTCATCGTCTGCTACTATTTCCTACGCCTGTCAATGCCGCAACTCTCTATGGACATATATCGATATAATTATATTGGTTTTAAGCATCAACTTTATTAACTTTTTAGCAGTACATATTTATTCACTTTAGTGCTATAATTATTATTAATATTCGGAGATGTATGAAATTCTGTTACGAAATATCAATTAAAATCAAAACAATCAAGGTAAGTCCGAGTGTTTTTCTTAAAAATACACTAGAATTAGTATAGATTAGGATCGATATATGGAACGAAATGTGACGAATGTGAGGTTATTTTACTGTTGTGTTTAATGAACAATATTAATTATAACGTATAAAAAAAATAATTACACGTAGATAGCGTTGTCATATCAATTACTACGATAAACAAATGAGAATGAATTTTTCATACAGTCGGTGGGGTACCTTCTTAAATACCGTCAAGATTTAATTATTTATTAGTGCTAATTGAAATTGAAGGAAAAAAATGGTCTGCAAAATAGCACCTTCTTGAATCGGGCGCGAAGTTAGCACTTTTTTATACGGAAGCGTTGTCATATAAAAAAATTCTTATTATTGTTTCTTAGTAGACTTTCCTTATCGTAAAGCCTTATATCGCAGTTTCTAAATATTAACTGAATGAAAATGTATATTTAAACTAATCAAATTTATTTGCCAATTCAAAACTACATTAACAGCTAAAGATGCGCTGAAATTACGTGGTGGTAATAAAAAATTCCTTTCCTATAGTAAAATGAAAGAATCAACTGCAATTCAATCAAAATAGTTAGGCGAGTCTTGTATGCTCTTAGCATATTGAAAGCTTTGAAACCAATAAATCTAATCATGTCATTTTATAAAAAAACTTATATAAAATATTTTGTTAAATTCAGAAATATATTAAAAGTCATTCAAGTTCATTGTAATACTCATATTTTATGGTCGTGATAAAGGAAAACATAATAATATATTTAATTATATTATATTATTTTGTAGAGTTTTTTCATTGAATTCATTAAATACTAATTCGTTAAAAAAGAAATGCAATCGCCAAAAAAAGAACTTTTAAAAGAAGTAATTTAGTTAGGCGAGTTTGATGTGTTCTAAGCCTATTAAGAACTTCAAAACATATACGTCATCTCATGTGTTTATAAAAAATTTATATAAATTTTTCGAAATTCCGAAATATATTTAATACAAAAAAATATTAGATAACGAAATTAAAAATCAGATCATTAAATAAAAAAATTAGTCAGATGGCCTCATTACGATGAAAAAAAAACATAATAATGAAGTAATTATATTGTAAATCTCATAGCAAAACAAAAAAATGTTCATATAGCAGAACAATACTTAATAAGCAAATCTTTCACGATATTGTTTATTGAAGTTCCTTTCGATAAGAAGTTACCATTTTCAATTGGCATAAAAGTCAGGTTTTTGCTTATATCTAATTGAAACATTATTTCTACAAGTTCTAGAATTTTTATTTACGTTATTAAAACAATTTCATGAATATATAGAATAGCTTCGGATCAAACAATAAACGCATCGATTTATTTCCTATCATTAAGCACCGGACTTTATTTGTCAAATTGAAGTTTCTTAATGGTCCGAGTTCGATTCTTGTCGAAGGAATTTTTCGGAGATCTTTCACTAAACAGTATTTACTAATTTTTTTGAGACCGAAAATTGAGCAAATATATCTGTATTCTTGAACATAGGATTGTTTAGTCTGTTCAAAAATAAAAGAATAATATCTTATTATATATAATTCTTATCTATAATTCATTCAAAATAAACTATAAATCATATTTCTTTATATTTTTGGATATTTTAAAAGGTATTTAGGTACAAAATTCAAAATCATTTACCAATAAAGCCTCATTTTTTCAGATTTCATTATATACTGTCAACTTCTTTCACACGAAAATTAATTACTTAAAAAAACACCATAATTTTTTTTTTAATATTATTGAATTATGAGAATAAATATAAATTGTTTTTTCCTTATAATTTGATATCAAGTGAATGCTCATTTTAATATCTATTATTCGTCTACTTATTATATCTTAAGTAATAGTTTTTGAAAAATCCGCTAGACATTCCATTTGATGTACAAAATTATGTGAAAATGAATTCGGCTATTTCTAAACGACATAATTATTTTATTAAACTGCATTTCCGTTAAAACTATTTATTTATTAATATTTTTCAGATTTTTAAATATATTTTGTGTAATCTAGACATGCTGTTATTTATAGGAATTCATATAAAACGAACTTTATTTTAAAATTTATTTTATTTCATATAAAACTAAATTATTTTAAGCTGTAATTGCGTTACATAATTTCTTTTTTCTTAATCTTCTTTAGAATATTTTAAAAAGATATTTTGTATAAATATTGTTCTGCTATATGAATATTATTTTGTTTTGTTATGATGAGATTTACCATATAATGACATATATTATTTATGTTTTCTTTTATCGCACCCAAGACATCTGACAATTTTGATGTGACTTAATGTCGTTATATAATATTTTTTGTGGTAATATATTTCGAAATTTCGAAAAATTTAGATAAATTTTTTATAAAATACATGAAAAGATGTATATTTTTTAAAGTTCTTAATATGTTAAGAACAGATCAAACTGGCCTAACAATTTTAAAATTTTTTTAAAAGTTCTTTTCTTGCAGATGTAAATTTACGAACTGAAAATAAAGAATGAACGAGTATCAAGCTTAATAGAATGGATCAAAAACGGATGCAATTTAAATACTCTCACAAAGGCACATATAAAATAACTAAATTTATCTAGTGTTCTTTATCATGGCAGGCTGATGGATACCTTCGTTAACGTCTACGTTTCATAGGTTCTTAGCTGCTAAAATGGTACTTACTTTGTGACAACGACTAAATTTTTGGATTTCTCTTCTTCGCTGCAGCTGTTTTACATTTCTACAATTTCGTTGTTCACCTTCTTTTCGAATTGCTGTTTGTGTTACTAATTATATTTTATTCAACTTTTAATTATTTTAAAATTAAATAATTTAAACTGTATTTGCATTGTAAAAAAGCAAGTATAATCGCGCATACGCGGATAATAGAATTTGCATGAATATAATATCTTATATGTGGAGATATATCATGCGGGGTCTCGAAGTTATGAAGTCCGAGAGTAGAGAGAGAAGGAAAAATTGAGCGGGTGCAAAGACGCTCAAGCATGCGCTATCTTTCTACGAGCCGATATGAACTTGGCGAAGCAGTGAAGACGTCGCGCGACACGGCACGGTGCCGTATGATAGGAACAGGCACAGACTGGTGAATATTTTGTTCAATTATAAATAAAGACGCTGGCGTTGTAAAACTTCAGTATACCGGCAGCCTCGAAGCCGGCACATCGAGTGGGATTCGTTGACAGGACGACAGCGGGCTATAAATCTCGGGCATACTCGGCGTACGCAAATTTATTCGCGAAATAGTTATAATATAATAAATACGTGAAGAATGAGTTTTCAAAGACTTCAAATTTATATTTAATTTAAATGTAATGAAATTAATTAAATAAAAATTTGTGTTCCTTTTTGTTCGCAGCGAAATTTATCGAGCAAGTGGCACGTCGACAAGACAAGAACAAACAGCGGCAATTTATTATTTATTTCATTACTTTCACTTATTTGTTATATTTATTAATTTTATTCATTCTATTAACAAATTAATAATTATTATTTTTTATAATTAAAAACTAACGTATTGGAATTTATTCATAGCAGACCAAAACCATCCTTGAAAGCAAATGTTTAAAAATGAAACGAACCTATTTTTACTCTGGCATGCTGAACGAGAGGAAAAAATAGATTATTTTCTTTCAATTAGACTTATATAGTGACGAAAATTGTTGTCATGCTCAGCGATCAAGAAGCGAGGTTTGTTGAGTCAAAGCTAACGTGCAGTGTACAAATTTAAATCTAACACAATATTATATTTGCAAACCTGGTGACGCGGTAAGTGACCAGGAGCTGAGCCCTGTTGAGTTAGAGCTAGATTCTTATAAGATTTATAGAACAAGTATGATTTGTTGCTTGCCAAAATAACCTGGTTGTGTGTTGTTGCCTGTTGAGTGAGTTGGGGCCGAGTCATCTTGAATCAGAGCCGCGAAATAACAAGCACCGTTTATGTAACTGTTATAAAATGATACAATACTCATACTTTTTATTGATTTTCAAATTTGTTTGAGCATAATTAGAGAAAAAAAATTTAATTACTCGCGTTTAATCAGATCTCTGAACCAAAATTCTTAACTTTTTTATCATTAAATTTATTGAATCAATCAATCTTGACACAAACACTATCTGCAAACATTTGATTCACTCACACATTGTTAGATATCTGAGATTAAACAATCTTTTAGAATAATACATTTCATATAAAGTAATTTTTTTTATGTCAGCGTATTATCTCGCGTTATCGCAGAAGTCAGTTGTGAATTCATATAAATTTGTAAAGTCCAAACAGAGGATTATATAAATTTGTTATTGCTTAATTCTCATAATAAACTATTTAAAGGAATAAATTAATTATTAAAACGAAAGTTAATAGACATCGAAAGATAATTATTATATACGATGTGATCATATTTCTGAACATTTACATGATATGGTATGCTTAGAAACACCGGGCGGTTCTATCTCGGTTCTTTTGAGAACACTGATAATCGCACTACAAAATGCGGAACAGAGAATGGATTTGCATAAAGTAATGCAGGAATAAATATATATATATATATGTATATATATATATATATGTATATATATATATATATATATATATATATATATATAGATATTCCTATGTGACATATCTTATTATTTATTTCGGATAATCTAAACACACTTATTTGAACGTATATAATGGTCGCACCCGTGGTGAGTCGATCCCGAGCGGGTTCAAGCTGGAAAATGCAAATTTGACTTCATAAAGTTATCGAATTTTATATCATACTTGCTTGAGTGCACATATAAGATAGCATGAAATTGATTTATTATATCTTAGTCAAGTCCAAGTATTGTTACTGATATTTTAGAAATAGAAAAACTGTTCTTACGGTGTTCGCATAATTAGTAGTGTCTAATCCAGCTATAGGAATGTCAATAAGTAAATCTAGTTGTGACTGAATTTTTTGAATATTTACTGCATCTGTCACAATATCTTTAGGATCTTGTCAAATTGTAATAGGTAAATTTGGTTTAATTATAAATGAGGTTTAAAAATAAAATTTAATTATGTAATAAAAGTAACTGAAAATATCTGATTAAATATAAATAAATCTCACCTATACTGTATGTATAAAAAAAGCATTAAAATAAGTTCATGAAAAAAGGAAAGGTGCAAATGATATAAATCAATATAATTAATTGATATAAATGATGTTTTAATAATAAGTAGGAATAAAAGCCCATTGTTACTTATTCGACATAAAAACACCAGTCTCAAGTGGGGGAAAAGCCCTTTAAGTACCAATGACTACCTTTACTTTAAAATATATAACGTAGTGTACTATGTTCACGTTAGAAATATACACACTTATTCTAAAAGCTAAGAATCACGCGCAGAACATTACAATACGCGCACATACAATACACCCAACGAGTTACAATAACCAGTTAAAATCACCAGAGAATCGCGCGTAAGCTAATGTATAACTAAAATACCTTAACAAAAAGGAGAACAAATGGCTATTCAACTTCGGTGACGCTCGTTTGCCAGCCTAAGGCCGACAGAAATTGAGAAAGGAAGGTGTTTTCCGCATACAAAGCGCACCGTAGCTCCGACGTCTCGGAAAATACTGCGGTATCGCCGGGTTTGCCGATCTGAGGGCAGAAACTTTCAATAAAACAACCCAGAGACCCGAGAACGATCCCTGATAGCTCCACCGGTTGCCCCGTCACTATCCCTGTTAGAAGCTGTGTCGCTGGTTTTACGAGGACACCTTTCTATTATAGTAAAACGTAAGGCACGTATGACACCAAGGAAGAATTACACACAAGCAACGGAGAGACTTTTAGCATTTAATCACCTTTGAATGCGCGGTTCTAGAGTTGCCGTTTGAAGCTCTACCAACACACTGACTCTCCTCAAATCTTCTGCGCAAAGATTCTGAAGGATCTTGCCCCCTGTCCTATATAAATCGTCATTTTAGGGCTCAATACAGTGCTTAGATGAGTCACACCAAGAGTCCGTGCAGACTTGAAATGACCGGGCGCGGTCAATTACTACCTGAGTGGGGGGAGGGACAGCGTGTATGCATCCGTTTATGATCGGGCGCCCATCTGCCGTACTTCTTGTTCCTCTAGGTGCGGAAACAATCAGAGAAGGATTAGCTACACATTTATTACTAGCGTATGCTCAGCTTTTGAAGCGCAGAGATTTAAAATTACTTGAGTACAAGTTTTTCTCTCGAGCATACGGAGTGCTAATGCCGAGAACAGTAACGTTTCACAAAATATAGCATATACTTAAAGCATCTTGCCCATCCATCTAAGATGGATTCATCATACAATTGTTTTTTCCTATGATGATTTACTCTACAATATTATGAATTTAGTTACTCTTTTTGGAAGTTGTGAAGCAAAGATCAGATCTTTGCGGAGCAGCACATTGTCACAGCATGAAAAAATTTTCCGTCGTTGAAAGAAGAGGGTTTCATTTGGACAGATACACCTCGACCAGTTATTAGCTAAAATTTTCACGCAACAACTAAGTTTTGGATTTGCTTCAAATTTGGAGTGTTAATAGCAGAATAACATACGTTTATAATCTACCCCCGTAAATCTGTTAAATTTTTGGGCCTAGATCTCAGAAAACGGTTTCGTATTTTAACGGAACATATCATTTTTAGGGCTCAAATATGTCATCTTTAGCTTGAAACCGAGTATTATATAACATGTTATTGTTTGACAATTGATTGAATATGTTGGAATCATATTGTTGTATCTATTTGTCAAGTTTTTTATGAAAATTGATGATCATGTTTTTTGTTATGAAAAGGTCTTCAAGGTTATTCAGCATCGTCAATATTTTGCAAATAACATTTTTATTATTTTTGTAACAAAATAGTAAAAATCACAGAACGGCACGTACATCGTGTATCACAAAAAAAATTTGCGTACAAAAACTTTTGTTAACAATCAAAATGATATTCGGCTGTCTTATTTACTATGGAGTCTGTGCTGTACGACATTGACTTCAATATCATGATTATCTAAAATATTTTCTAAATTCTTTTCAGTAATATCTAGTTCAATAATTCGGTATTTCAAGAGAGTACCTTCAATCAATTTATAACATAACCCAAAGAGTCTTAAGGCAGTATTCTACTTTAGACCCTTGAAAAAAACGCTATTTTTGTGAAAATTTTCTGAGAATGCTATTGACGATATGGATGTAGGATTTGAAATTTTTAATCAATACACTCTTAAAGTACATAAAAGAATTTATTTATTTATTTTATACATTTTTTATACATGTAAAGTATGGTCAAAGCCAACACCTCAAAAAGTAGGTAAGGTTGTCGTGGTCGTAAAATCTTGCCGACGGATGGTCTGAAACAAAAAAATCAAATAGTTGTATGTTCGGCATGACTTCAGAAACCGATCTAACTAGAATATTTTATGTACGTGCAAAAAAAATGGCTTTTTCCGTCCTTTTTTGCAATAAACATATAGTTAGAATTAAAATTTTATGTTGATTGTAGTTATGAATGTTGATACAAACATATAGAATATGTGTTCAAAATTTCATAAGGATCGGTTCAATAGTTTTTTAGTTTTCACGACCACGGTACTTGAAACGCTGTTTTGATAAAAACGCGTTTAAAGTTTTTGTAAGTACGGAAGCCTCAGTCGAGCGGCGGTTCTCTCGAACGCGCATATTGGCGAACTGCATGGCGGTTTGACCGATTTTTAGGTCCATAATTTCCATTATTTTCAAAAGTGGGCTGAATCCTTCATTAAAAATGCAGGAAGTAGTGAGGCATGCAATTTTAACGATTTTTTTCCATTATAGACATGCTTCAGTGCCATAGCCCAAACTGTTGAGTTGAAATACTCATTGTTATTTTGAGTGTTTCTGCCCAAACATCTCTCCAGCAATTCCGTTTTTGTTAGATCTTCGTAGATCGGTTTCAGCACCTCTTGTACGTAACTAGCAAGAGTAGGACGATGTTTATAATTTTTTCAAGCGTTGTTTGCATCGGCCTTTTTATCCTTGCACCAGCTGTCTGAACAGTACGTATGCTGGTTTGGAGTTTGTTGAGATTTTGTGGTAATAGCCGACCCAGATCTCGTTTCGCATGCCTTCTACTGAATTTGAATTCCTTTCAATTGCAAGACTGTAGTTTTTAGATAACACCTTCATTAATTTGATACTTACATCAGCAGTCTTCACTTTTTTAATCACGACTTTTGGTTTCTTCACAACTTTCATCGAAATACAGAAGCAAAATTATAAAGGGAAGGTAATATTGCGAAGCTAAGGTATATATTTTGATGAGAATATATATAGGTGCAATGATTTACAATAGGGGAACAGTTGTTGCAACGAACAAGGCCAGGTAGATGGCTTATCCGGTGCGTACGCTGGGCGGGTTGGAATAGCGCGCTCAGGTAAGTGTGTTTGAAAGGTGAAAAAGTATAGTTAGACTACCTGAATCTTTCTAAAATTTTCAGCTAACATTCTTGAATATATTTACTTTCGAAAAATGTAAAAAAAAATTTTTTTTTCAAAGTTGTAAAGTAGAATACTGTCTTAAATGGAGCCGCCCCAAGTATCTAATGTCTGATAATAGCACCGAGTTCCCCAATAAACTAGTCAAACAGCGACTCGTCGAACTAGGAATAATACAACAGCTGATAGCGCCATACCATGTGCAGGCGGACACTGTAGAGCGGGTAAACCGCACATTCAAAGGTAGATCTCAATCATCGTAAAAGAAAATCATAAAGATTGGGACAGCCACCTACCTGAACTGGCCTTCGCAATGAACACATCTGTGCATGCAAGTACGCAAGCCTCGCCAGCATTCTTGAATTTCGGTAGAAACCCAAGGGAGATGCCCACGTACAGAAACATCCGCACAAACAACCAACCACGTCAGACATTAACACCTGCTGACTGGCTAAATCGAATGAAGAGGTTGCCCATCATTCATGAATTCGTCAGGAAAAATTTATGTGCAGCGAGCGAGAAACAGGCACACGGCTATAACAAAAATAGAAGAGAAGCATTGTTTGAGGAAAGCGAGTCGGTTTGTAGAAGGAATCACGTACTATCATCAGGGCTGGATAGGTTTGCAGCGAAACTAGCTCCAAAGTTTATTACTCCAAGAAAATAAAAGTACACGTTTCGGATATAAATAAATCCCCCTAACAGGTCATGTCGTTTCTCCACAGGTACGATGTTTCCAGGAATAGGCAAAGGCAGAGTGCTGCGTCAGTAATTGTTGACCGGTCTACTGCGTCGACCAGGGGACGTTCAGTCCCCCAATCTAACGGGCTCAACACCCGTAAACGCGATTACGCCGCAAGTCCTAGAGACACGCGGGCGAGCGACGCAAGAATGTCAACGCGACCGCGAAAAACCCTCAATATGGCTCAATTAGCCCAAACCCTACACCAGCGAAAAGACGAACTAGAAGTAGGAAATCTGATTGAGTTCAGTCCGGACTCAACTCACGAGATAGGCGTCGACCAGTCTGGAACATACCGGTGAACGAAGAAAAACAACATACCGGTCAACGAAGAATCTTTTGCACTGTCTCTATTAGACACTAGCAATCTCTATTAGACACTAGCAGTGAAGACGAGGAGGCGCAAGGCAAAGTGATAATCCCGACAAAGTTCAAGGTGATTAATATGTAAAAGTATAACACACACACACACACACACACACACACACACACACACACACACACACACACACACACACACACACACACACACACACACACACACACACACACACACACACACATGTATACGTACAGATAGGCAGATGCGTATTCATCCCAAATATTCCCTGTATTTTCTCACGAATACCAACAAATGCGGATACACCTATACACACGGACATGCACGTACACATGCACACGAACACCTTTCTCTTTATCACCGCGTAAGGAATAATAGTCCATGTGAAATGCGAGAAACTTGAATTTATATATATTACTTGTATTTTTTTAACAATTCACAGAAATTGATAATATAAAATATATTTATTTTAGATTTCACATTTTTACATACATTTTTTAAATTATCTAAAATAATTCTTATTATAGAGTTGACCAACAACAATGTTGCTAGTAACTGAAGATAATATCTAAACTATAAGAATTTCGAAACATTTTTATAAATATAAGGATGTAATAAATAATAAAATTTATTTAAATATTTTCGTAGGTCGAGGACACAAACACTCTTTTCCAATATTTCCTTCTATCCATTCTATGAAGTTATTGAGTTTTGTTCCAACAGTTGGGTAACCAAACGTATTGAATTTTAGTGTTTCTGAAAGAATGGCTGTAAAAATATTCTAATTAAAAATTAACGTTAAATATTAATTTCATTGTCAAAAAAGTAAATAAATTAAACAACAATTACTAATAGTATGCAAATAAAATTAAACTCTACAATTTAAAACAATGTTATGAATACTATTTAGTGCTTTTTTATTATATATATATATATGCTAATATGCAAATTTCATTTCATTATTTACCTGCTGTTATGTAATATCCGTCATTTTGTAGAACCATTATTGGACCTCCATCGTCGCCCTAGAATTAAATCAATTGCATTACTCAAGTAATAACAATAAACTTATGAAAATTATTACGTATTAGTATTTACATCGCCTGCACCAAATCGACCTGATACAGATCCAGCACAAATCAAGTTATCATCTTTGATAGGAACTGCAATAATACTTGAGTTACAGTATGATTTTGGTCGAATATGTATATAGACTTTTTGTAACACTTTACTAAACAGATCATTCTCACTTGTTGCTCCCCATCCAGCAATAGTTCCCATTTGTTCTACGAAATCTTCATCGGCTGCAACAAAAATTTTTTCATTAGTGTTATTTAAATTCTCGTGTAGACTTCAGTAAACTCTAAAGAGATTATCTATACAATGGACTATATTCTAACATAGACTTAAATAATCAAATAACTAATGTACAACGATAATAATGCAGATAGGGCTGCTATGTTTTGGTTAAATTCCAAGGGGCTTTGCATGTGGCGGTGGGAGGAATTGGATTTAAAATCATAAGCCAAATATACAAAGCATTCGATTACAGAAATCATATCAGAATAATATAAGACTATATAGATTACTTCAATGATTACTAAAGATTATGCTGGAGTGCTAAAAATAGTGAACTGTTGAGTAGTCATGAATTTAGACAAATACATCACCATTTGGTGACAACACGATGCGTTCACTTTATACTCTCATCTTCAATGTAGATTTGATATAAGTCAGTTTATCACATATTTGAGAGTGTGCATCCACTTATTGAAAATTGATCACACCCATTTTACTTTATATCAAACTAATCTTTCATTTAGAAGATTATTAAAATTTCCACTTATTTAGATGCACGTTTTTTACTTAAATAGAATCTCTGGAACACATTGAATTTAACACTCAATTGGCAAAAACTAATTTACTTATAATTTTTCTAGCTTCTTTGAAATATTTCCAATAATTTGTGGTGATAATAATAGTTTTTAAAGTTTCAAACCTTATTTTGAATAAATTAATAAATATTTTTATCGGTCTTACAGTCTTTATAATATCATATATTAGTTAAAATAAATTGTTTTGATCAGGTCGTAAAATAATACTTTATAATAAATTATGACATAAAAAATTATTCACCTATTTTACTGTATACACTAGTGTGTATAATATGAACAACTATTCCTACACTCTTTGTGTCAAGATCAAAATGACAATTTAATGTTCAAAATTTTAGTTATGAGCATAGGTAATTTAAAAAAATTAACGCTGATCTTCTTTGTTATATTAAAATTTGAAAAGAAGGGAAGTCATAAAAGAAATTTGCTCCATGTACAATAGTATGTGATAATTAGCCACCTAATTTAATTGTACACTAATTTTAAGACGTAGAGCCACTTGGAATAAAACTTTGATAATTTCTATGTTATAAAATACTATACTCCATATAGACAGATAAAAGTTTTGAAGAATTATTTTAGGTAAAAATAATTTTATCCAAATACACAGAATTGAAATATTGCATAGCAGTTAAAACATCTGCAGAATGTGGAAGACCTGATTGGTTACCGCTCAATCGCAGATGCTTAAAATATTTAACCTTTAAAGGGCCGGGTTTTGAGGTTTCGAAACCTCCTTTGAAAGTGCCCAAATTCATATCTTGTATCATCCATCAACTATGTACAATGGTCCTATGGTGCTTTTTTTAGAAATGTAAAATAAATCGAGAATAGATTCAGAAATTTCTCTGAATAATGATATTGGCAGAAATGCGATTGGTTGAAATTGACAAAATTAAAAACCAATTTTCAATATTTTCCTGAATATATTCTCAACCTGACCTTGGAGAAATCTTTATCTCTCTTTTTATTTGAGGTCAGAATGACGTAAAAACCGATTTCCGTGACCCCAAAAACATAAAGATATATCTTTTGCAATGATTCAAACCATATTGCTAGGTTTGACCTTCAAATGACCTTGATTCTGAAGTGATAAGGTCAAACCAAATTCAGATACGAACTTAGCGCATCAATCTACTTAAGGATAAAGAGGTATTCTAGCATTATGTATTTGAGCCAATATATCGGCTTTCCGGCCCTTTACAGGTTAAGGTTATCTCACAAAGGGTGTACATTTACTTGCAATCACTGCTGTAAATATTTTTATTATATTTAGAATCTGAATTTATTTCAGCACTACAAATATTTAAATATGTATTCTCAAATTCAAGATTTGAACCAATTCTAACAATAGAAAATTGAAAGTAGTAGAATTATTTTATTAATTTTAATCTAGGATTATGTTTTGTATTCAGTTGATACTTAGAGTAAGAGTCTTTTGAATTTGATCATTATTGAAAATATGTTTCGTAATGAATTGAGGATTTTTTCAATTAAGAGAATACAATGTAAGATAGTGAGCATGGTGGTCTTTATAATTAAAATAGATTTCTGACTATCGATATAAGATTGAGCAATATTACAATTAATCAAACTGTTTATATAATTTTTTAGGTACTAAAAATAGTTTGAAACTGATTGCTTCAAAATTATTGCTATTTAGACCATCTTGCACTGCAATTTCCAATATGTAAAAAAACTAAACAATACTGTATACAAATGGCGCATAGTATAACTAATTATGCGATTTTGTTTTCATATTAATTACATATCAATTATTAATCACAATTTTTTAAATGATTTTTCATACCGAATGTTGTGACTGCCAGTGTTATTTACAGATAGTTTTTAAGCTGATAATAAAAAATCTAAATATTCATTTATTAGGTATACTATCTGATTATATGGGAGTCAATGAAGAAACAAAGGAATGTCAACAATACTATAAAGGAGGGGCTTCCGGCTTTACAAAGCCAATTTAAGGAGTTTGTGGGCAAAAGGCGCCTTAGAGCGCGGAGCCTATGGAAGCCCAGAAGAGGCACCCATCTACCTCCCCAGCGAATTTACCTGACGGAAGGGAGGGGGTGGAAGAAGAGAAAGATAGAAAAGGGGACCATTAAAGAAAAAAATGTGGTCGCCAAATCCTGCCGTGACGACGTACTTGCTTAGCTCGAGCAAGGTTGGCAGAAAGTTCCCACGAGGCAGGAGAAGAGGGCGGCTAAAACGGGGGAGAAAATAAAGAAGAATAGGTCTGATAAATCAGAAGAAGCCATTAAAAAACATATAAAATTGAAAAGGGCAAGGCCTGAGGCGCTGCTACTCAAGCTCGTGGAAGTGAGGACCTATGCGGAGATCCTTGGAGGGATCCTCTATAAGGTCGACCCCTCGCAGCACGGACTCACTATCAAGGACATCCGCTGAACATTAAACGGCGATGTCCTGATCGAATTTAAATAGGCTTCGGCGGAGGGCAAGGAGGGCTTTACTAACGGCCTCAAAGAGGTCATCGGGCAAAATGCGGCACTTAGCGCTCTGACCCCCAAGACTATCTTAGAGATCAGAGACGGTTGCGCGACACTCGACGAAGTGAAGACAGCCCTCCTTGGCGTCTGGCGGGACTATACTGGCCTCCTCGAGGTGAGGTTAATGAGGGAGAACAAAGTTGGTAAACGACTAGCCCTCGCGAGTCTCTCTGAGGAAGCTGGCGAGCGGTTACTGGAAGTCGGAAAGGTGCACATTGGATGGGTCCTTTGCGGCTTGCGGCGGCGGGTCCAGGTCGAGCGCTGTTACAGATGTCTCGGCTATGGACACCGCGGTTCGGGTTGCGATGGCCCAGACAGGAGCATCGCCTGTTTCCGGTGTGGGCAGCAGAGGCACATGGCCTCTGACTGTAGAACGCCTCCATAGTGTTTCCTCTGTCCGGGGACCATGCCAACAACGTTAAATCACGTTGCATGGTCTGGGGCTTGTGCGGTGTTTCCCGAAGTCCTTGCCAGGTCTCGCCAAAATGGTTAAAGTCCTGCAAGCGAACCTGAATAGGAGTCCGACGGCGAGTGACCTACTTACGCAGATCTATCTTGAGAAGGACTCTGACACCATCATCGTCAGCGAACAACATCGATCACTGCCCTTCAAAAGGGCGGGGCTAGAGAGAGCAGTGCGCTCTCTGAAGAATAACAAGGCACCAGAACCTGACGGACTTCCGGCGGAAGTGTTTCAAGCGGTGGTACAGAGCCATCCTGAACTTTTGCTTGGAATGTACAACTCGTGCCTTCGCGCGGGAAAATTTTATCTCCGCTGGAAGGGGGCGAGACTTGTGTTGATAAGCAAGGGCAAGGGACCATCTAATGCTCCGACTGCGTACAGACCCTTATGCATCCTTGACAACGCCGGGAATCTTCTGGAAAAACTGGTGAGACCCCGCCTACAGGCGGCGTTTTTACAACTGGCGACCTTTCCGAGAGGCAGTATGGCTTTATTAGGGCGGTCCACCATAGATGCTATTCAGGAGCTAGTGAAGGCGGCCAAGACTGCGGAGCGGGGGAATCACTTCTCCCGAACTGTGTCTCTTCTGGTGACACTTGATGTCAAAATCGCCTTCAACTCGGTTACGTGGACAGACGTACTGGGGACACTGGAGAAGGACTGCAATGTACCTAGGTATCTACTCCAGATCATCGGAGATTATTTGAAGGACAGATTCATTCGGCGAACAAAGGCGAACATCCTGGTCCCCTCCCCGAAGTAATGCTTAACGGTGGTTTCCGGGGTGGGGAGTTGAGTCAGGGAGAGGAAGTCTCCCCGGTGCGCGCCTACTGACTTCGGCTTGCAGCTCTTTTCAGAGCTGCGGGAAGCAGTCGAGGGAATGCACCGAGGAGGTAGTTTTTTAGTGAGTATGTCTTTGTATTGGTGATTCCCACATACCCGGGTACCGGTCCCCGGGATCCATAAAGGATTTTTCTCCTCCTCTATAAAAAAAATCTGATTATATGAGATTTATTAAAAAGATTCTCAATTTATTACCAAAAACAATATCTCAGGTAATAATCAAACTAAAACGATTTTTACTCCATATATAAATTGAATAATACAGTATTCACTTACTTTCGCTTTTCTGTATTTAAATTTCAATTCCATAATAATGGAATTTTATAACTTAGATGCTCGACATAAATTTATTTAGAAATGCTGATGTAAAATTTCATATAACGTTTCATATTCGTCACTTTCTGCAAATGTTTTAACTGCGGAAAATCGATGCGCAATATTTCTGTCTTATAAGTAGAATTCGCATTTCTTCTTAATCTTATTATTATTTGTCACCTACAACTCCTGTTAAATTATGAAAATAGGATATGCAGATGTAAAATTACATAAAAATTAAAATTTGTTAAAAATAATCAATTAAAAATATTTTCGAAGAAGGCTCTGTTTTTGAATAAAAATTCATTTTTCTTTACTTTTTTTAAAAATAACATCAATAATTTTTACTTAGTATTTAATGTAATAAAAATACGAAACTCTTACAAGAGGATACTTTTTGGAAAAATCAATTCTAAAATCAATTTTTCAAATATTTTATCGATTATGTGTTAAAATAATATATTTCTAATTTAACCAATGAATGGTTGAAATAACTCCTAATTTATATGTGATAATTAATCTTTTTCTGGAGCTAAAACTTATTTGTTTTGCTTTTGGCACCCCTTAACTCTGAGCATGCTGTGCTCTGAGCAACAATCTGAGTTTGCAAAAATAATCGTAGTACCCAATTTTACAAAACAATAAAAAATTGAAACAATTTAACATGAGTATAATGTTATGTTAATTATTGTACACATAAATAGTGTATCAAAAGAAATTCTACATGCATTCTAAAACAGTTTTAGTTTTATCAATAAAAATTTCGATAAAATATAAGCAATTAATTGACTAAAAATTTACATAATCTAGTAATGAAACAATTTTTATGAAAAATAATGATAAAAATTATCTGCGATCTGAAAGAATTTTAGTGTTTTTATATAAAAATTTTATAAAAAGTCATTTTTATGAAAATTTAACTAAAATGTTGAGTCTTTTAAATATTATCCATCAAACATAAAAAACTGTAATCTAAAAATTGAATCTATGGAAAACTTAACATATCTTATGCAAGAAAATGTATTTAGTAACTTTCTATAGGTATATAGTTCGTGACAAAAATTATGATCTAAAATGAATATTATTAAATTGAATCTACATTTTAATCAATAAGAATAATATTTATAAAATATCAATGAAATTTCGTGTCACTATAAATCATATCAAATGTATATAATTGATTTTTAAGCCAAAGAAAATGAATTCACCTATTCAGATATAAAAAATAAATTCAATTTATCCGTGACATCCACGAGAGGAACCACTGCGTTTTAGAGTTTTGGAAATAATTTTGAATTAATGAAGCTTATGATTCCATTATATTATTTCAATTTAAGAAGCACCATTATTAACTAGAATAAGTTTAGTGTATAATTATTTTAAAACTTACCTGAATACTATTTTTGTTCTCGTTTTTAATGCTATCACGATATCTTAATTTAGAATTCATTTTCTCAATTGGGCTAATATAATTTCATTAGAATAGATTACAAATGTGATAAATATGAATGAAAAAGTATTAGTATATTTTAAATCTTTTAAAAAATAAATCAATTATATTTTGTCATGAATTTTCTAATAAAAGTAAATTTAAAAGTTCATATTTAACATTAAGCTAATTATAACATAATATCTTTGAAAACATGTTTGTAATATATGTCTATGTTAGATTACAAATTCTGAACTCGGCATAAAAAGACTTAAATATACTTTATAAGTTGAGGTTGTAATTAATTCTCCTTTGAATTTATATATATATATATATATATATATATATATATATATATATGTATATATATATAAATATATATTTAGGACAATTTTCTATCTAATAGATAGAAAATTGTGATAACAATTCTATATAAATATTATATTGTGTACGGCAGTTTAATACTTACCAGTTGGTAAACAACCTGTACTGACTTTTTTTGATAATGTCACTCCTTTCTTTATTTTTGCTATTGCCAGATTGTTTTTATAATAATTTCTTTCAGTAGAGCTAAAGTTTGTATGTACTATGATTAATATAACTTCATAATCATTTTTATCATTCAGATGTATCATGTAATCTTCCTTTGCGTGTCTAAAATTAATATTTTATCATAGTTTTTTTATTTCATCCGCTATAATTAATATATTATATTTAATTACACAGGCGCAAAAAACGAAGAAAGTGATCTGTTTCCGAAACTATAATTAATATATTATATTTAATTACATAGGCACAGAAAACGAAGAAAGTGATCTGTTTCCGAAACCGGACACACTGGACATTATGAATTTTATCGTATCGAATCCAAATCCGAAGAGCGTTTAAACAAAATCTAAAATTTTAAGTTGCTTATGATCAATTTCAAAACTAACATTTACGAAACGAAATATTATTTCTGTCCTGGATGGATTTCACATATTTAAATTTGCTCAATATTGATTTACAGCCTGATTAGCATAAATTTTTTACAAATTTAGAGTAATAAAATCGCCGTAAAATCATAAAATTTGTAAAAGTTTCAAAAATGGCAAGTCTTGAATATTTTTTCTGATGTATATACAGCATTGTTTTTATTTAATCATTTTAGAATCGTGAAAAATCATAAAAACTTATGAATGTTAAAGATTAGTTTAGTATTCCATTCATATAGCGACATTTAAAAAAAATTCGAGATGATGTAGCTTAATACTTAATATAGATCAGATATGGATAGATTTCATTAACGTAGCCTTGTCCCTTTTCTAAACTTTTTTGCGATTTTTCAATATTTTTTAAAATTTCGGAGATAAAATTTCAAAAATGCTTGTCTTTGAAATATATAATGTTTAAAATACCTTAAACAATGACCTGCACTCAGGACATGCTTGGAAGTAATCAGTGTTCCTACACAAAAATACTCTTTTTTGTAATTAATTCTGGCCAACCATGGAAATTCAATGAAGTGAGTATCGTATCCCCTGAGTATTCTGTTTTTTTTCTTAACTCCACTAATACCACAAACTAATAATAAATTAGAATTTTTATAATTATATGTATAGAATGTAACGGTATGAATTATAAATAAATTGTTAAAAATAATTAGTGATTAGTAAAAATATGATTTCATATGACAAATTAAAATGAACAATATTTATTCCATTACCATACATAATTTTATTTTGCATGTAAAATAAGAGTTTAAATAACCTGGTATAAAATGAAGTAAATAATAGAGGTAACTGCATTAGTATTACGTATTTATCTAATCTAAACGTCACTGTAAAATTGATTCTATTTGAAATATAATGTTTTAAAATCACAATTTTCAAACTGATAAGAGAACAAAAGAGTTTAATATGTAATTGTAACGTTGTTTTCATTTACATCAAACTAACATTTATATATATATATAGAAACTAACAATTATAATTACTACTTACTAGTGTTAGTTTTTTCTTAATAAGATATTCTCCATAATTTTTAATTCTGTTTTATTGTTAGTAATTAGAAATTAAAGCTTGAACTATACATAAAGTATTGAAGACATTTTTTATGTAAAAATGCACAATGATTACATGTTTATTCAGTCTTAAGCAAGTGCATAATAGAAATGCTTTCTCCTAAGAAAATTCATATGAACTTATAAGAATGATATATTGTATTTATTAGATTAAAACGAAATCAAGAATTAACTATATCGATGAACACTCACAATAAGTTGTGGTTTATTATACTATCGATTTACGAAAACTATTTCCTCTTATAAATGCAATTAGAAATTGATCTGAATGTTCTATTATTAAAAAAATAGTTTATTTAGTAGGTATCTAAATATATTCTTACCACAATTACAATTATCTGAATTTGAAAAGAGCGATGAGCTGCTTTCTGAAAGTTCCTTGGATTCATCCTTCTTCATACTAAATAATTTCTTGAAGCTTTTCTAAATAGGAAATATTCTATTAGTTTTGTTAGCCGTATATTTATTTTATACATATAATATTAATTTAAGTGAAATATATATATATATATATATATATATATATATATATATATATATAAAATGTATAATTCTATTAAGGTTCGACTTGAGCAGTTCTCGTGAGCAAATGTGTTTACAGAGTGACTGAGCCATGTTTCGATGAGTGTTAATGTAAATTGACAGGCTAGTATATGAGTGAAATATACTAAAGTGATTATTCGTAAATATTTAATAAAAATAAGTGATAGTCCTGCATGCACCACTTCAGCAGGGCTTGTAGAAATGTAGCGATCATGAGGATTTCATAATAGAATCAACTCCTATTATCTCCCATAAAAATCTATAATTGCTCAATTAAAGATACATATATTATAATATTATATATACTATGATTGGCGATACATCGGATATAACAATTTTTTTTGTTATACAGCACAATTAAATACAGACAAGTAAATTTCGACTCTGCTATCCAAAATTTTTGAGATATTTCTTATATTATTGATACTTGGAATCTGTTTCATTTCGTCTAAATAGTCATCGATAGTTATTCCCTCCATAGCTTCAATTATTATTATTTAACCTCTTCTTTGAAGCGTGTTACTTGCAATATCGAAATCTAGTTGTATAGCAGGGCATCGATTGTGATAGAATTCTTGTCTAAGAAAATTTGTTATTAAAAAATGGAATTTCTCTAAATTGTTCGACGATTATATTCAGTATAAAAAACACATCGCCATTATTAGCAGAACTATTAAACAAAAAAAGAAGGAAAGTTTTATAAGATTTGTCCCTTCGATCAACTTTCGTATAGATCAAACATACGTTTGGAACACGCTAAAAGATTTGAAAAACAAGTGGATGTTGTAATTAAATTTAGAAATGCTAGCTCATTGCCTGATATCAATGGTATCGTATAAAAAACCGCTCTTATACATTCTAATAAACAGGGAATTGAACGATGAAGATTTTAAATAACACAAACGATATAGTTATAAAATCATATGTACAATAAAATACCTCAGCATTACTCTACGCCCTACACTGTTCTTCCAAGTTCATATTGTCGATGTAAAAAATAACTGCTTCAAAAACACGAGTATTATTAAATCGCTAAGAGAAACATGGTAATTCTGTACAAAAGTTATATATGCATAAAAATTGACTACGCCAGCTTCATATATTTTCCTCGGCAAACGATTGAAATACAAAGTTTAAAAAGAATACGGTACGCAGCTATAAGACACGCACTAGGCTTTCGCAACAGCATCCGCACTAATGCTTTAATTGCAGAATCCCAACTTGTCTATCTGTATGGGACAAGCAAGTATATTTTCCTAAGATACCTATCGAAAATATTATCTAACACTAGTTTACCGTTATGCCAGTCTGTAAAAAGATATATCACCAGATATAAAACCCCTAAGAAATGAGAGAGGCTTTTTGGTAAATGTATATACGAACTAAAATCCTTTTTCAATGCTCTTTAAACTCACGACCATTATAACTTGTATAAACACGATTATGACACGATTTTTCTAAATATAGAACTTAATACGTAACTAGGAATACAACTAAAACGCTCAGCTACTGTTAAAAATACTAATGATAAAATAGTATAACTGATTAACAAAAAAAAGCACTCGCTATTTTTATCGATGGAAGTAAAATTCTAAATGCGCCTTCAATAGGATCAACCTGTAAAACTACACTTTACTGCCCACTAGTAAAACTACATAAAATTACGCGTCTTACATAAAAACTCGTAAATTTCCATTGCCGAACGTACAGCCCTTAGTCATGTATTCAATCTTGCTATTCTAAATACAAGTACAAACATACTTATACTTTTCGACTCTCTTCACGTTCTGCAAAAACTTGATTCTCAAGAACATAATATTAAAAATAATTGCTGCATATATGATATCACAGAGAAAAATTAAAAATTTTTAATTTATAGAGGTGTAAGAAAAAAATGGAGTTTATTTGGATACCTTCCTATATTGTGATAATTGACAATAAAAGTGTTGACCTGGACACAAATGAGGCGACCAAACGTCCTCATGATAAGTTTTTACATTTTTCCTTTTCGAACTTACGAAATATATTCAAAGAAGCATCTTACATAAATTCCAACTCTACAGCCTGTAAACTTGTAGAATAAAAGACGTATATAATTCTAACACTATCACAATACTAAGCTTCCACCATAGTTACATAAAATACAACTAAGCCGTGAATATATTTACTTGTTTGTGATAGGTTATTAATTTATTAAGCTAAACCAGCTAAATACATTTTTATATCTTTTTAGCTAAAATACTCCTGAATGAAAATTAGAAAGTTAAAAATTTTTTTTATTAAGTTCACGTTTTAAAATTTATAACTTACTTGAGGAGTCTGTACACAATCTGTAAATGTGTTAAATAAACAATAACTCGTAATATAAAGTGCAAAAATATAAAATAGTTTTCTCATGATTTGAAAATTCTATTATCAATTTATTAATTAACAAGCTACTCGCAATCCAAAATGATATCGATACTGAAATTCTATTTCTTTTTATAGCCGATTTGTGTTTTTTACTATTATGATTATTATTTGAGATCAAAGTTTGATAACATAATTTATGCAATATACAGTAATCTTCACTATTTTCAATAGATTATAATTCAAATTATTTTAAAACCTTCAATAATGCTTTCCCAATGACAAAAGACTAAGGTTCGATAAAAGGTAGGTATTTTATACTTATTTGTGTAATATTTGTTCAAAATGCCTTTAGACTTCAATCGATGTTTGCTTCACAGTCACCATTATGCGCCTAATTGAAGGAAAACTACAGTAATAACCATACATTTTTACTAGCTTAATTACATATCTAAATTATTTAGGTAAGATATGTTAGAGTAAAGTATTGTAATTAATTTTTGTATATTTGCCAATAACACATATTTCTTATACTTTTTCATACTAAATTAATAATATCTACTTATTCTGCTAATGTTTTTATTGAAACAAAGTATTACAATCAATTAACTAGTAAAAGAGCAATAAAAATATTGATGTTTTTTATGTATATAATACTTTTATGTACTATTTTTGATAACAATTTTCAAAGGGTCAGTAATAGAACCAATACAATTAAACATTATCCTAACTGAAAGATAATTTAAATTTTACTTTTTCAAATGAAATCTATATATTCTCATGATACAACAAAATACTATGCCAAATACTGAAAATTTTGACTTTTAATTAATACTGATATTGAAATATTACAGTTTTGATTTTAAATCTGTAGTCTAAAGATTTTATTTTACCTTTCATAATATATTTCTTTTAAACTTTTTATCTTATAAAGTTACTGGAAAATAAATTTGATAATTCTTTTATGTTTAAGATATTCTTATATCGAACAGATTAAAATAATATTAAGAAGAAAATTTTTTCAGAATTAAACATTTGATTGTCATACGTTTAGTAAATCAACCTTGACTTAAATTATATTGTATATTTGAGACTGATAAATATCATACAATAAATGTATCATTTATACATTTATTAGAAAAACTATCGTTAAAATATATTTATTACTTTATAAAATAAATTTTCACATCTAATATATTTGTTATAAAATTTTTATATTGATATTGCTGTTTACAAGTACGAAATTTTTTTACATACTAAACTATTAGTATATTTAATAATCTAATATGTAAAATCAATAACAAATATTTGTTTAAATAAAATTTTCGTGCGTTTTATTATAATCATATTAGTTTCCTTCGTCATAGTTATGTCCGTGAATACGCCACATAAATTAATATAATTTTCGAAATTCGATAAAATAAATTTTTTCATTTTTAACGTCTCGGGGTTGAAATTCAAAAATTCACTACATCGATTAATTGCATAAACAATTTGAAGAAATTCTCCATGGAAGAAATAGTAAATTAAACAAAGTTAAAAAGAAGTCTATGTAGCGTCGCGTAGGAGGATGGCGCAATAAGAACTTAGTCTGCAAAAGAAAAACGAATTATTTTTTCTAAAATTCTCCTTTTAGTTCAATACCCTTAATGCAGTGATATTCTATTTTCTTTAATCCGTTTGAAAAATACGTTTTTTGAGATCTGCAAAATAGGTCTGCGTGGCAACAATTCGCATTCTACTGAATTTTTTCCCGACGTTTTCATGTTTCTAACAGATACAGCAGAGGGCCAAATCTATATAATAACAAATTTTCTTCGAACCATCCTCGCAAATTCAAAGATTTTTTAATAACCGACAGTTTTGATTAATATGTTGGATCTGCTGTGCTGCCAACCTACTTCCGCTCTTGTGGTACAGAACGTCCCCATCTACTACTTCTAAAAATAAAGCACACAGAAACTCTGATTGAAAGTATTTTACATATATATCTCGAAAAGGAAATATATTTGTTCATAAAATAATAATTACTATAACAAACATGTCCAAAATAAAATATAAAGCTTTCTGATCCACAATTTTGTTATCTTCAATTTCGTTTCGATAGTTCCCAACTATAAGAAAAAAACCTGTTTTTATGGATTTAATCTTAATTTATTTTCAGTTGAAAATTTTAAAATCCTTCCACAAACAAATCCAGACAGTACCAAAAAAATTAAGATAATATAACATATATTGAGTAGTACTAAAGTTACGCGGCCATAGATGAACAATGTTTTTGTTTTATACAGTAGAAGAGAAGAAGATGAAGAAGAAGAAGGAAAAGAACAAGATTGCAATATTAGTGCTTGCAGATCTTGCTGCTGTTTGAATTCAGACATAAAAAATTTTGCCCCTTATATACAGCTGTTATTAACATCGCTATCGTTTATAGACTGTTGTCATCCACAAAAGATAACACGATCAGTGCCTTTTTAGTCTGGAGCATTTTTCCAATGACGTATCAAAATTGTGTTCCGATAAGTTATTATATTTCAATTCATTCAACAAATAGATTTATAAATTTTGCTATGATACAATTAGATAATATGAATTGTGGTCTCTTTCTCTTCAATTCTGCAAACTAATTTATTATCTTTTCCAAAACTCATTTCGATAATTTAATATTTTTTCAACTATATTATATAATGCATTAAATTTTGTAATTTAATACATGTTTTCTATATTGTAGATGATGCTTTCACATCAAATTTTGCAATTTAATATTTGGTTACATAATGAGAATTTGTATTTTTATTTATATATGATGAAAAATTATTCTACAATATGTACCATTGTTCTTTGCATATCGTTTCAAATTATCACCGATAGCGGTTAATTCAATAAAAATTCAATAGGATTTTTCTGAAACCATATCTACTAAAGTTCGTTTAATTTAATCTTACTAAAGTAAAATTTCTTTGTATATTTCCAAAAAAGATTATTTAAAATAGCTTCTTTTACCCGGGCTACAATTTTCTATAAATATCTATATCTTTTTTTTTGTATGTAAATATATGTCTCAAATAAGTACATGATATTTATTATACTCCCATCAAGTTATGGAAATTAAGTCTATTTTCTATCACTAGTCTGGCTATCGTTTAATTTACTACATTTTACTGCAATAAGTTTTTTTTTGTTAAAATGATACCTGATTTAAGTATTTTGTAATATCTGTTATTTAATATTCATGTCATATATTACCAGTCAAATGTTAGTGTAGTCAATTATACGAGTAAATGATATTAATTAGTTTTAATTTGAATTCTGTTCTGTTTGAATTCTGCTCTATTTGAACACATATATTAATATAAATTAAAGCAATCAAAAATATTAATCTTTTGAATGAACTTTTATTACTTTATTTACTCAAAAAATTTTTCCATATGTTTTTAGAGATGTTGTGTCAGTAGTCTCTATGAAGTTTCTCACAGTGTCGCATTTCCGCCTTTGTATTCAATATCTCTAAAACTCCGTAGAGTGCCGATGCTCTTTTGTCCTGAATCATTTTTACTGTCCAAAAAAGCTTTTCATCGCTAAAGAAAACGATATCAGCTACTCTTTCGGGTAACACAGTATTTTTTTTGTGGGAATACTTGAGGAGAAGAACATTTATGATATTCTACGAAGTGTTAGAATACAATGTACACTCGTTTTCTCGTTTTCGCAATTTTCCAGCAATTAATCTTTATCATATTCCACATGAATCCCTGTTTAAATCTGCAGACAGCACGTTCTGTCATCTTTTACCGAAAGACTCTGTACGGTGTAAGAGATTGACCATGGATTTTTCTCATCATCTAGATAGAATAAGGCATCTTTTTTATGAAAGAAGAACTCCTTACAGTATCCAATGCATTGAAACCCAAGAAGGAACCGCACCTCGTTATTATTCCGGAAGAAACACTCTGAGTTGTTGCCCTACGTTCGAATATTTGTCTGGAGCTATTTAACGAGAGTTTGGTGCAGAGAGTGTTTAGCAGATTCAGAAAGGTAATGGGAATTGAGAGATGTCATTGTCCTATAAACATCTCTACTTTAATAGTATAATTATGTTACTTGAACTCTTGTTTAGAGAAAAACTGACATAGACAATGCACATTACTATAGACTTATTCACATAATAATACGACTTTTGAACAGAATAATTAGTCGTAAAGGCTATATATGATGTACTAACTCTATTTTATGACAAGAATAAAGTTTACTATTCAAATCAACCAGTAATTCAGTTAGTGATCTTCGATAGTAATGCGTTTAATTCTGTGAAATGGGAGAAAATACTGGGTACATTGGGAATGAGCTTCGACGTTAATCGTAATGAAAGTTTGAAGCACACATTATGCCAGTTTACTGAAGATACCTACGGATATATTTTTCCATACAAATGCGATATAATAAACGAAACTAAATGAATGTCCTTGCATAGGAAACGTTGCAACTAAAGTACAAACATAACAAAGGCTCAGATATGACTAATGGCTAATATGAACGAATTCAGGAATTACTCAATCAATTTTACTGTATAGTACAGAGGTATGGATAGATGAGATGAACATTAGGAAGCACGCAAACTCCATGAAGGGTATTTAAAAGTGAGTGTGTTAAACATTTTGTGCATACTATAACTCTAAAACCACGGTCTCTTAAATGTTGCTGAAAAACTACGTTGTAGTAGTTGCGGGAAGAAGAAAAGGATTGCATATTTATAAAATGTTATATCCGTAATATTCTGTGGAGATTGGGCTTGTAAAGACATACTTTATAATATATATAAAAAGTATTTCTTCCAACTATTTGTACTATATTTATTATATTTATCATTTAATAAATATAAATGTACAGTAACTAATTGGTGTAAGGGAATAATGTGTGATGGAAATTCGATTTTCGATTATTTTCTCATTCCGAAATATAAGATATAGAAATGAACTTATATAATCTTCCAACTATATGAAAAAAAATCGTCGTTTAACATCAAACAACAATTCACCTTCAAGAAGGCTCACCAGAAAGTATACAAAGAGCAGTAGGTGTTTGAAATTATTTATTTCCTTTTTTTTCTGAACATTCCTATAGATTACTTCATAAAACTACATAAACTTTTAAGCAAACGAACATCCAACACAGTTCAATAATATAGTACAATTTTAACGTTTTACCTATCTTGCTGTTAATAAGCATGTTTATTCGTTTTTCATGTCCCTATCCATGGATGGGGACAACATCCAGAAATAAGTCTTTTTTATGAATAAATAAAGAAACTGTTTTTATGTACAACCTACGTTTTAATACTTTCTATATTTTTTCTATTAAACGTCCTTTTCTATTTTATCTATATTTTAATTAAAAATTTGTGCAACGATCTATTATTCGTTTATTGAGGAATGTATTTATTTATTTATTTATTTATTTATAATTGGGGAAAATATGTCACGGCTACCGCCTGAACACGATCAATAAGGGAATTATCGCCGACCTTCTGTTTCAAGTACTAAAATGACCGCCCGAGAAGGTACTAGGTCTGCTTAGTAAAGGCGAGGGTTCCTCCTCCTCACTTATATATAGTTTCTAATGGAGATGAAATGCCTACTTCGTATGCACTGTTATTCCTGTATAATTCGACTAGGAAATTTGAATTGGGCTTGAGCTCGCATTTTGTCGCGCGTCATCGAAGCCTTCTGTCAATACTAGTGTATAATTCTATTTACTCTAGCGTCTTGCTCGCTCATTTACTTCGGATTGTACGCGTTTCTGCACAGTGTGTGCGAACGACGTTGTCTGACAGATTGAACCGCGTATAATTGTTTACCTGTATCAGTGTATATATATATATATATCCACGGTGCTGTTGCACTATTGGTGACGCTCTATCAAGAGAGTAGCGATCGGAAATCCTGTTGCGCTACATAAGAACAATCTTATACCTCTGAGATTTTGACACTCCCCTCTATCCTCAGATCGGCAAGGTCGGTGACATCGCGGTGCGAGTCTGAGACGTCTGAACTTTGGCGCATTCATGTATTTGGGCAATACCTTTCATCGCTCCTGATGTTTGGATATATGTGAAGCCGATGAGCGAGACGTCGGACCAGATCGAATGGTCTTTCGATTTGTAAGCGGTTTTTGGGACTACGCGAGCTCAATTTATAATTTTTGACTAGCGTAAATCATATCCGTGAAACTCATTTAGCATATTAGCTTATTGTAAGAGTTTCTTAGAATAATAAGTGTTTACCGATTATTGTCAGCTATTCTATTTAGTGTAATTTCGGTGGCTTGTAGCTAAATGGCTTTCCCCTGTACTCATGACTGGAGTTTTTTTATGCCGGTTGGATATAAGCTTGTTTTTATTAATAAATTAAAGTTTCATTTTTGAGTGTTTATTCATTCGTGACACATTTGCCTATTATATAACAGAATTCACTTTTCCTTGAAGTACGTATATTATTAGCGGTTTCCTCCATTAATCTAAGACAATTTATCTTTAAAATAAATATGCATCTCTCATTTAAATTGAAAAATTAAAAATATACTAACACTAATAATTGTTATTATCTAATAATAAATATCGTTTATTTATAAATTTCATACGCATTATTATAATACAGACGTTAGCTTTGACATAGGATATTAGTTCACTATATAAAATAACTTTATTCTACGTACGACAATTGTTAAAATACATTGTTAGTATATTTTTTCATAAAGACGACCAGTAACTGTTTTACTACTAATTATAAATACTATCTATTAAAAAATATTTTTTTGTTAATTTCATAACTTAGAGAATCTAATAACTAGCCAACTCTATTTATTAACTTCTATAGGTCGTGGGCATAAACATTCATTTCCAATATTTCCTTCTATCCATTCTACTAGTGTACCGACTTTGGTTCCCACAGTTGGATATCCATGCGTTTCGCATTTTAATATTTCTGCTATGACGGCTGTAAAAATATTATAATTAAAATTTCAGTTTCAATATTATTGATATTGAAATAAATAGTAAAATAGAACAATGCGAGAAGAGAAGCTGAAAGTAATTTATAACAATGCTGTTCATATTTCGTAGAATCTTAAATGATATCTATAAATTAAAACTATATATATTACAGTCTTTAAAATTAATTATTTGATTTATTACGATGACATGGTAATAATCCTCTGATTATATTAGTTATAAAATATAGAAAAGATATATTAAGTGATAAAACATAGAAAAGATGATTAAATCGAAAAGATCGTTAATATAAATTAATTAGAAATCTTGCCAGAATCTAGCAATTGTAAAAAAATATAAAACAAAACAATAATTAATTGAATAATTATTACAGAAAAGATTTATTTGAAGGTTTTTAAAAATTTTTTGGATTTAAACTAAATTCAAAATGTATCTGAACGTAGTATAAAAATCAATCAGTTCTCTTTCTCTTTTACACAGTTTGTTTCGTTACCTGCTACTATATAATATCCGTCTTGTGGAACCATTATTGGACCGCCATCGTCGCCCTAGAATTAAATAAATTGTGTTAGCCCTGGGATAATAATTGATTTATAAAATTAATGATATATAGGTTAATAATTACAAAGCATGCACCATATCGGCCTGACATAGGTCCAGCACAAACCATATCATCTTCGATAGGAAATACCATACTCTTTGTGTTACAGTATTCTTGTGATTGAATTAGTAAAGTACGTTTTTGTAGCTCTTTGCTAAATGAACCATACACCGTTGTTTGTCCCCAGCCAGCAATAACTGCTCTTTTCTCTTCGAATATTTCACCAGCTGCAATAATCCATATTCTCTAATTATCTCAATATATATATGTTTAAAATTAAGCAAACTTAAAAGATATTACGAGCTTGATCATAATTCGTATATAGCATATGATACTTTGATTTTACATATTTTGCATATGTGTTGTTATTCTTAATTATTTATTTAATGATCAATAACAAAGAAAAAATTTTTAATCTGAATGTACTAATATAGAAAATTAATAAATCATTTAGAATTTTATTTTGATAAATATTTATTTGAATATATATATATATATATATATATATATATATATATATATATATATATTCAACAATCACAATATCTGTTACACATTTTTTAAGTATTAAACGCATAAACTATTTTGAAATTAAGAATTAATGGAAAGTCCCTACTAGATAAAAATAGTTCTGCGAGTAGTGAAAATACTTGAATAATGTATAAATGAATTAAAATATATTAAGTATTTGTATTGTAATTTGGATATTTAATATTTTTCATCTCATGCATTATTTAAATCTTATATTTTATACACTGTATATTATATTTTTTTCTGCTTGTACTTACAAGTTGGTAAGCAGCCTGTTGTGACTTTTTTTGACAGAGTTGTCCCCTTCTTTATTTCTACTATGGCGACATTGAACTTATAGTAATGATTTGTTCCATTACCGTTGAATTTTTCGTGTAATGTAATTGATTCAACTTCATAATCTTTTTTATCATTAAGATGTACTGTGTAATGCTTTAATTTAAGTCTAAAAAAATAATTTATATCAGCTGTCTGAGTTAATTATTATTAAATAGGACAAACAATAATATACATGTTATGGATAGAAAAAATATATGCAAGTTAAATTAAATAATGAAAATTATTTGAAAATCTCTCACGTTTTACATTCATAAAATGTATTAGCATAATATAATATAAATATAAATGTGTTAATTGAAAATAAATCAGTGATGATTTAAATTATTATATTTTACAAGGAGAGAATACAAACAGACACTTTGGGTCTTGGATTTTACTATAAGTCACAAAATATTATTAATAAATAAGAATTGTTAAATTAGAATCTTAAAGTATATATTAATTCGCACAGAAGTCATCATTATAATAATTACGAAGTATGGCTGTTAAATAACGATATTGCTGCTAAAAGGTATTTTATTTTGATTATATACATATATATATATATATATATATATATATATATATATATATATATTCACCTTCAATATATACCTCTCCTATAATCCTACATCGCTTTATTCATTGATTGAAACAGTACTGGAAGACTTTTCTGTCAGTTTCTTTAGACACATCTTTCATAGATTTTTCTTTCTATAATGTAGATTCTACCCTAGGAAAAAGATAGAAGTCGCACGGCACAAGATCCGACGAATTAGGTGGGTGGTCTAATACTGGCACATTTTTCTTGGCTAGAAAGCTCTTGATAGACAGTATATTTGCTTTGCTTTGTTGTTTTCATGAAGAAGCTATGAATTCTTTTTCCGTGATTAGGGTTGCTTTTTTCTTATTCTTTCATGGAGTTCAGTAAGAACATGAAGGTAGTAATGTTGGTTAATCATCATTGCTTTGAATTTTGGTTTGTTCATTTTCATTTTATTGACTCTTGCCGCAGTTCGACTCTTCTAGTGCATGGATTGGCGCTTTGCGTCAAGATCATAGGTAAGAAAATTAATATTCATCACATTTTCTAAGCCTTTGAAATAAGTTTTAGTCATGTTCGATTATATACAAAGTGCCATACAAATATTTTTTCGAGCTTCTCGTTGTTCAAATGTGAGGATTTTAAATACCATTTAAAATAGCTTCATGCATACTTTTCACATGCTCAATTTTAATGTAAAATTTGCCGCGCACATTCTTTGTCTCGGACATGTAAGGGCGATCCGAGCGTGAATCATCTTTAATATCTTCTCTGACACCTTGAAAACTCTTAAGCCACTCAAATACACGCGAACGCGGTAAACATTCATTGATATATACTTGTTTCAATAAATTATAACTTCCAGTTTCAGCTGTACCAGATTGCATATGAAATTCCACAACCATCCGTTGCTCGATTGTTAAATCGATCATTTTCCGATAAAACAACAAAAAAGAGTCCGTATACAAACGAAGGCCAATATTAGACTGAAGTGACTACAGATATCGTAGGTATCGCATTCGTAAGAGTAGGCTTCAGGCTAGACAGCGGGCAGTCATTAACCTTAGGCGCATACGTACTTCTGTAACAACCCCAATCTCGTTACATAATAGCCGCACCTCGTACATTTCTCAATTTCAGAATATAAAAACAAATAAACATAATAATCATTTAATTCCAAGAAGTCATTGTAAATTTTTAAATTACAAATTCAATAAAAATTTTAAAATAACATATGATCTAATTTTATCCGGACTGGCGCACTTAAACTCCGCGCGTAAACTTAATCGGTAAAAAATTTTTTTTCTTATATTGGTACAACCTTTCTTGATGTTCGTGTGAAATTTGAGCGTCATATCTCCATTAGTGTGTGTTTGTCAGCTGTTTATTTACGATGCAAAATGCCTGTTTGGTGATATTGACTATGGAAAAAAAAGTTGGTCAACGAGTTTGCTTGAAATTTTGTGTATCGAATGGAATTGCGGCTACGTATTCATTGAAAATGTTGCAGAAGTGTTTTGGGGAGTCTACTTTATCGCGAATGCAAGTATTTGAGTGGCACAAAGCATTCAGTGAAGGTCGTGAAGTCGTCGAAAACTTGCCACATGCAAGTCGCCCATCCACCGAAAAGCAAGGTGATGCTCATAGTTTCATTCGATTACCATGGGGTGGTTCACCATGAATTCGTTGCAGGAGGTCAAACGTCAATGAGGAGTACTCTTGGTCGTTCTGAGGCGTCTACGTGAAGCAAGTCGTTGTAAACGACCGGATTTGTAGCCAGACAATTCATGGTTTTTTCACCACGATAATGCGCCGGCACATTCCAGCATGATTATGTCTGATTTTTTGGCCAAACACGAAATGAAAGTCATCGCTCAGCCGTATTCGCCAGATTTGTGACTTTTTCCTCTTTCCGAAACTCAAAAATCCACTTCGGGGAACGCACCATAAGTCCATAGTCAATATCGCCAGACAAACATTTTGCGTCGTAAACAAACAGCTGACAAACACACACTAATGGAGATATGGCGCTGAAATTTCACAAGGACATCAAGAAAGGTTGTATCAATATAGGAAAAAAAATTTTACCGATTTAGTTTCTGCGCGGAGTTGACATGCACCAGTCTGGGTCAAAATTGATCATATGGAATGTATGTATGATATAATGCTAAAACATAAATTAAATGCGATACTTATAGTAATCATATTAATAATAATTGCTGATTGTAAATAGCGTCATCCATTATATATTAAAAAATAATAATATTTTTTTTCAAATTTATTTCAACTTATATTTATTTTGGTAAATAGATCAATATAAACTTAAACGTAAATAATAAATAACTAAATAATAATAATAATTCAATAATAATAATAATCTAATAAAGCTTAATAAATATGAACTTAAATAAATATAAATAAATATAAGAAAATTCTTTTTGGCTATTATTGTACAATCGATGGTGCTCTTTATAGTTAGCAATAAATATTAAAATAGTTACTGTCACTATATTGAATTGAATTCATATTATTGTCATGCATTATTTAATCATACGCTTAATGTATTTTGAAATTTTTATGAAATTCTTGATTTAAAAAATTTAAAAAAAGCATAGATGAAATAAATAATATGCTTTAAATTATTTATTGGAGTACGTATTTCCTAAAAATTTGAATTTAAACAAATTAATATCTTTGTTCCAGTGAGGCATTGGAAAAATGGTTGTACAGATGATTTATTTAGGTATATTAGAGCAGACTTTGTGAGTTACAACTAAATCCAGGACTCAAATATGTATCTCTCTTCTTATTAGTTTAATGATATTCTGAAAAGTGAAAACTCTTTCATGAATATAAAATTTGTTATTATATTCAAATCTAGAATTACACAACTTTAATAATATTTCATTTAAGATTCATTACTTTGAAAAATTATTATCAGATTATGAGTGAATTCCTAATTATTATAAAAAATATTTTTAATTAAAATAAATGGCTTCAGCTATTTTAAGTGAGCAAGCGGATAATATCATTACTCTAAAATTAGCCATTGTGAAGAAGAAACTTTCCATATACCAAATAATAGTATTGTGTAAATATCTTCGATAACTAATAAAATACTTTTTTAAAATTATTTTTTATTTATTTTAATCATCTGGGTGGAACAGATGCGCGAACGGAATTCTCTTTTATAAAACAAATTATGTTATATAATAATAATAGACAGTCTTATAGCGTATATTATGGTTTATTATACATATTACTGACGACACAATTTATACGTTTTAGAAAAACTTTTATTGAAGTTGCGTCTGTTCCAATCTATTGATCGAAGTAAAATATTATATTTTTATGTTTCATTATTCCATACAATACCAATATTTAGACATCGATTAATTAACAAAGAATGGTTTTCCATGACTAACTTTTTTAATTTATATTTATTAATTATATTTTAATAATAATTATATTTAATTAATTTTATATTTCGCAGAGTAAATTAATGTCAACATTGAAATTTGCAAGCAAGGATTTTTTCTGTACTCAAAAAGTACAAGGCAAGCTCAAATTTCTAGCCATAAATATTCAAACACAAGAAATAAAAAAAATCTTGTATCAAAAATCTAGTTATTGGTAAAAAACGATGTTTAAATCCTATGAGAATTCAAATATTCAATAATTGGTTAATATGTAATTTTAAAAATGGTTGAATAATAAAAATGATTATTAGTTGAATACCGTTTCTCCAAGAATTTAATTCTACAGGTCAATTATTGATCAATGTTAATTAAATTAAATTAAATACAATAGCTATAAAAGTTTTGGTTAAAATTATGTATAAATATTTAAAACACAACGTTAACATAAAATCAGATTGTTATTTATAAAAGTAATAATATTAGATTCAAAGTAAAGCACAGTACAGTGCAATAATACATGGTGGCAAAGCATATGATTCTTATCGAAAATACTATATTAATAGAGTACAATCAATAAAAGCGAGTCGAACAAACGTATAACTGAATTATTAAACCACATTAATTGAGTTTCAGCAATTTTAACATGCAATTGAATTTCATATGTTTGAACATTTAGTAAAATAAATATAAAAAATAGAATTTGAAGAGGTTTCTAAATCAAGATTCGAATAAATTTCTATAAGTCAAAATTTGGCCAATTGAATTTACCACTTAAAATTCTCATTTGAATTTGAATTTCTCTTTTAATTTTTGAATACATAATTATAATTCATTGAAAAAAAATTTTATTTTTAGGAAAAGTTTGTATGACTTTGTTTGCACGAGTTTGGCTTACGGACAGTATCAATCATACTTTCGCAAGTGGTTAAACATTATCTTGCTTAATATATAAGTCTGATTAAGACTTTATTATATACATATTTGTATAGTATATATCATATACAATATATCATATATATATATATATATATATATATATATATATATATATATATATATGGTGATATATAAATATGTATCTATAGTACATTTAATATATAGTCTAATAAAGCTGAAAGTTAAGCGCGCACATAAGTTGTATAAAATTAGAAGACCATAAAACTTATTCAAATCTATAAAAAATTTTAAGATTTAAAATGACAATTTATAACATGAATGGAAATTTTAGAAGAATTTTTAATATCAAAATTTACATGTCAAAAATGTCTATTAAAATTTATTTTACCGACTTCAAATGTAAATTTCAATACTCTTTTTCACTTTGATAAAATATCATTGAAATAAATAAATATATATAAAATGGAAATGAAATGAAAATGAAAACCACAGACTACAGAAATTAAAAATCTAATCTATTAAATATGTTAAATTAATTCGAAATCAAGCCATTTATTTCACGATGTGATATTTAGATTAAAATAAGCTAACTTTACTATTTAACATACGCTATATAATAATATTTAATAATTATTGGGTTCTATTTATTAGTTATTTTTATTGTCGCGTCCGTAGCCATTTTTTTATTCGATATTTATCTTGACGTACAATTAGCCAAAAATGGTTAAGTATTTTAACTCTAATAAATGGTAATAAATTATTATGCTACTTTAACCATCCAATATTTAGAATATCTATGGATGAAATGGCTAATTATTAGCTTGTAATTGTTTTAGATTTCTACCAGGGAAGCTTAGAAATACCTATTATTTGTTATATGGAAATTTTGTTGAATACATATTACCCAGTTTTATACGCAATACAGCGATGGAAGAATATCTTTGTATATGAATTTAATATATTAAGCCATATGATTCATATACTTAATTTACTAATTTTTTTCTTAACAAGAATAGGTATAATATTATTATAAAATACAGTAATTATCTTGAAATTTCCTTTGTATAAAATTAAATAATACTGACAAGCAGAGGCTACTATATTTTGATGACGGATTTGATCCAGATTGCACGAGGTAATTTTGAGTATCTTTAAAATTTTACATTTAGTTTCTTAGTTATTTTAATTACTAATTTGAAGTTCGGCTAAATTTATAAGCGGTAGCATAGTGAGGCAGTTTACTATTGACGAACTTGAAGGTGATGTTGAAGTAAAATCTGGCCACCCTAACACCACGTAAGATGATTTTATATTGATTTTTGACAATATAAAAATTTATATACTTGAATGGTGAACAACGCTTGCTTAGCAAGCTTACTGTCTCTAATCAGTCATAGCGTACTTTATAGTTGATTAAATGACAAAAAGTATTTCTCTAAATTGTGAATTTCGACTGGAGACGGTGGATGTTATCAGACTCACGCAGATTGTTAAATCTGCAATAACGACCAGATTTTACTGTTACATATCCTTCATAATAATTTAGAAACGATACATTTACGAGCGTAAGTTCGTCAGAATTTGTTTAACTTTAGTTGCATGACTTGTTCAATGTTAATCTCAAAAGATGGCATTTCAATTAAGAAATTTCACTAACTACAGAGTGCACCCAAATTAAATACAAAGAAGTACTAATTTTTATGTAATAAAGTATTAATATATCTTGGAATTGGAACAGAGTTAGCTTGTAGAATTTTATTAGTCTCATTTTGAAGGTTATTCAAGTTACCTAGCTTAATCTGGATGAAATTTACCCTCGAAACGTTGTAGCCTCTCTATTATTAGTAATAACAATGGAATTAATTTATATTTTTATAAAATATATATAAATTTAGTCTATAATGTTGAAATACTTTAAACAATGATGTGCAGATAGAACATGCTTGGAAGTAATCAGTGTTCCTACACAATAATATATCTTTTGGTAATAAATTCTGGCCAACCAAGGAAATTCAATAAAATGTGTACCATCTCCATTTATTATCCTCTTGCTTCTCCCAATTCCACTAACTCCACATACTAACAATAAATTAAAAATCATACAATTAAAAGCATAGAATATACATATAATTATCTTATAGAATTAAAGTTGTTAATAGTTAGCAACGTATAGTGTATTTTAAATGCAATTTCATACCGTAGAATGAAACAATTATTGTAAGCTAGCTTGTTATAAGCAGCTTGGTACAATTTTTTTTAAATGGCACTTTATGTAATTTTATTATATTGAATATTACTTGAGAAGACTACTAACAGTAATTGAAAACGCATTTTCAAATATCTGTATAGAGCAATAGCCTCTATATTGAGATAATATAAACTCGTGCTTTAAAGTAATCATATTCTGATTATAAATATGAAAATACAGCGACAAGAGTTGTGACCTAGAATTATCTTCATATTCAAATTAAATGTGGTATTTGTAGGCGCAATTTTGTACGATAAAATGTCAAGTTTGAATGATATATTCTTACATGAATATGAATTATATAATTATGGATCAGTGATAAAAGAAGTTACGATGTATAAATATTTACATAAAATATGTTTGAATATTGTATCGTGAATAACCAATTAACATAACAAATATGTAGTTAGTACACGTGCAAATAATATTCGCATATAGTTTTCCTTATAGTAACTAAACTAGTACTATGTTTAAAACGTTTTATATTCAAAAAGAAGGAACTAAAACAGTAACTTTGTTTTCTTAAAATGAAACGTCTACTAACATCTTGAAGAAGCTGACAGAAATTATAATTATGCATTAAACGCTCTACCATAATTTATACGTTAGAAATAACGTTAAATATTAGTTTTCCGTATGTTATTGCAATTTTCAAATAAGAAAGTAATATTCCATTAACAGGGTTCTTTCGTGTATACAGTTTTAAATGAGGATCTTAACAATTGCTTAGTTAATTTATATTTTCTCACGTTCTATTTCTAAAAATCTCGGTAAGGATTGAGTAAAAAATGATTTTATTTATATTTTTTATACTAAACTAATAAATATTTTCATCGATCTTACAGTTTTTATAAAATAATAGATTATCCTTATTTATAATTATCACCATAGACTCTGACATACAAAAACTACTACAAAATAATAATAATAAAAACATTAAATATACTGTTGTCAGCAAAAGATAATCTGACTATCCCCACCAGCCAAGTTACTGTTCCTGATGAGGAGTCGAAGCGGTTCGAAACGTTAGCACTGTGAACTCAATGAGCAACTTAGATAAAAATTAATAAAAAATAGAACCAAACATTGCGGAATTTATGCAATTTGTTTTTTTTTCGCACTCTCCAAAAATAAATTCCATAATTTTATATGTAGCTGTTACAAACGTAGTGCTAACGTTTCGAGACACTTCAGCTCCCTCGTCAGGGACGGTAAATTGGTTCGTGGGGGTAGCAGGTTATTTTTTGGTGACAGTAGTCTATTTATTATTTTTATGTTTATTATATTTTAGTAGTAGTTTTTCTATTTCAGATTCTACGGGGTTAATTTTATAGTAGAACAGTCTAACAGGCATTATAATTATAATTATATTGTTATATAATGTTTGTAGCTCCGATAAAAATATTAGGTCCGATAAAATATCTCAGTTCGGTTTATAACAGTCGACCAAATTATAATTTTCATTTTTTATACTTGTTCATTTTTATTATTAGAACCAGGCTATTAATATGGAATATTAACTATACATATTTGTTAGGTCTATAATAAAACTCATTTTATTGCACATTGTTCTGAATAACTCTACTTTGTCTTTTCATTAGTGTCACTGATGTTACCTTTATAAACATGAAATTAAATAACATAATGTACTACATTTCATCAATGGGATTAATGCTTACATTTAAATCATATATAAATTTATCTAAAGTAAAATTTCCGTCTCTTAAAAAATAAATCTATATATATATATATATATATATATATATATATATATATTGATTCAATAATATAAATTTTATTTTTACTCGCTATGCTTTAAAAAACGTAACTTGGTACTAAATTTTGTATCTTGCAGGACTAGAGAAGCGTCGATAAAATACGATACTCAAATTTTGTAAGAATGAAGAATTTTTTGTCCATATAGACGCGCAGAGTTCATTAAATTGAAAAGCAGAGTCTAATAAGATTAGCACCTTTATGTCGACTTAATATCGCTTGTTTTTAATTAAATTTGAATCTTTTATTGCATAAGAAAAATGAATATAATATCAACAATTTCATACGAATCTATATTAATACATTATTTAATCATTCTAATTATTAATAAGCAATAATTATCTGCAAACAATAATTTTTGATGATTTATATTATTTGTGGAATAAAACTTATTTCAAAGACTTTTATTTTATTAGTATTTCAAATATATCTATATTTTTACCCTTACCACAGTCACAGTTTTTTGAATTCGACGAATCCGACGAGCTATTTTCTGTAATTTCTTTGTCTTCGTTTTTTTTGAAACTGAATATTTTCTGTATAACTTTCTGCATAATAAACGTGCATCAGTTTTCATTTATATATGATTTACATTCATTTTATAAAAATAACTTTAAAATTATTTAAAAATATCTATAATCATTGTATATTTTGTAACTTACTTTATTTTGTCCACAATTTACGAATGAACTAAACAAGCAATAACTCGTAATAAAAAGTGCACAAATGTAAGATACTTTTCTCATCGTTCAAAAAGTCGATTTTCACTTTATTAGTTATATAGCTACTTGAATATTCAAGCTATATCGATTCAAGCTATATTGATATTCAAGCTTATAGCTACTTTTATAGTAGAGCCTATATATATATTATATTTGTAATTATATATTTACTTAAGTTTAAAATGTTATGATGTAAGGTATCTAATGACGCACGCGAATATTGCCTATTTCAATAGATTATACTTCTAATGAATTTAGAAACGTTAGTAAAGCTTTTTCAAATATAATATATTTAGTTTAGACACAAAGTAATTTAGTACCGTACTTATTTATTTTATTTGTATAAAAATTGCTCTTGAGAGTCTGCTGAATTTGACTTTAGATGCTACCGGAATGTTATTGTAGACCCAAAATTGAAAGGAGAAGGCAATAATAACAATACTTTATTAATTGGCAAATCGCACGTGTGCGTACATAATCTAAGTAAGTAATAGAAAACAATATTACATGTTAAATAAATTGCGTAATTTTTTTGCATAATTTTTATAATGTTTTCCAAGTGTGAATAAAGGGACTGTGTACATTAATATTTTTCTTGCATACCGAAAGAATCCTACGGTTTTATCTTAATAGCTGTTGGTAATTTATCCTGGTGTTTTAGATAAATATAAAACTGCCATCTCAGAAAAAATTTAATTATCTCTAGGTGTAATGTATCCTGCACGAGTACGAAAAATATGAGATTTACTTGCTCTATTTAATTCTTTGATAAATTGCTCTAAAATACCATTCGATATTTTTGAGATTAACATTTCAGAAGATTACTTTGTTTAAGAAAGAAAAAACATGCAGTATTGATAAAATGTCTTTTAGCTTTGTTGATTGTTTTATAAGTTTTGGTATCTTAAAATAAAAAAATTATTTTTCGAACTATGTCACTAACAGCAAGATAAAGATAAATACCACCTTGGCCAATCACAGAGGGTCGTCTGATGTTGCTGGCCATGATGAATTAGCAAAAACTTTATATTAAAAATAATATACCGGCGTATCTCTCTATGTCGAAAATTATGGCTCTCCGGATCAATGTCGTCAGAAGATCTAAAGAGCTTTATTCCCATTAAACACAATCATAAATATCATAAATCAATTTCAACATATGAAAAATTTTTAAATCCTTTGGTAAGGGCATATCTACTGCTCAAAGCTTACTTTACTTTTATAAATATACGAGGAGCGGCTATTATGTAACGAGATTGGAGTTGTTACAGAAGTACGTATGCGCCTATGGTTAATGACTGCCCGCTGTCTGGCCTGAAGCCTACTCTTACGAATGCGATACCTGCGATATCTGTAGTCACTTCAGTCTAATATTGGCCTTCGTTTGTATACGGACTCTTTTTTGTTGTTTTATCGGAAAATGATCGATTTAACAATCGAGCAACGGATGGTTGTGGAATTTCATATGCAATCTGGTACAGCTGAAACTGGAAGTTATAATTTATTGAAAAAGTATATACCAATGAATATTTTCCGCGTTCACGTGTATTTGAGTGGCTTAAGAGTTTTCAAGATGTTAGAGAAGATGTTAAAGATGATTCACGTTCGGATGCCAGAAATATTAGTACTAATCAGCGACTTTGCTCTATGATATGTTTATAAATAGTGAAAAAATTATCCAGAAGAAATGAGTAATCTGTAAACTGCATAGTTATTCCACATGTAAAAAAAGATGCATAGCCTAATTATGAGTAATATTATCCAACTGATGATCGATCTGTCCCAAAAAAGAATTCATAGGAACTATGAAATTCGTTAAAAGACTTTATTAACACATTAACCCAAGTAGATCTAATTACTCACAATTACCCCTAATAAAGATAGTTGATGAGATGATATAGCATTATGTAATTAAAATCTAGAATAAAACGTCTAGAATAGTAAGAAATCAAGTATATTAATTACGATGATAATAATTAAACCACTGCCTTAAGCCCAAGAAGATTCCCTATATAGATTCTTTTACAATTTGTGGCATTCGAACGGACTGAGTATGGACTTGAAAAGTTTTATCATATACTGTTGAAACAAGTATTTTTGAATATTGTGCTGAGTACACAATTTCTTTAAGTACATCATTTCTCTATATCAAAAAAATTACTACTAATCACAACACGCCGCGGTAGGGAATAGTTGCTATACTATCCACCAAACAACTACTATAGTATTTAAATACAGAAAATGCTTCGAAGTGAAAAAGCTAATGCTTGATCGACGTTTGAGAGAAGAGTGTCTCATTCAAGAATCTCATGGTTTAAGATCGAAGAGGGGCGGTGGAGGGAGGAATATATCTGAATCTAGAGGGCTAAGTTCAGTCCGAGCGGTACTATATGTGAATATGTGCATCACAGGCTGCGCATCGTTCGTGTCACGAAGAGCGCGGGAAGAGCACGTACCTACCGTATGACTACGTTCTCGCCTAGTCCTTATTTATACGCTTATAGCCCTGCGAATCCAGAAGTTTGGAAACACAAAATTTCAAGCAAATTTGTTGACCAACTTCTTTTTCGATAGTCAATATCGCCAGATAAACTGTTTGCGTCGTAAACAAACAGCTGGGAAACACACACTAATGGAGATATGGCGCTGAAATTTTACAGGGACATCAATGATCGACGGTAAAGCCTTTATTCTTAGTCTCGCATAGATGCATCCTGTATATACAGATATTGGATCGTGCATGGCATGTTTTGCTGAAGAACGTACAATCTGATTCATTCCATTGAATCTGACTGGCAATTCTTCGCTAAAGCACAGTATATATACATTATTTATACATATCCAAACATATACATACACATACATACAACACATGCAATGGTTTCAGTGGTTTAGAAGTGGAGATATTGTTTTAATGATAATGAATCTTCTGGACAACCGAAAAAGTTGGAAGATAGTGAATTGCAAGCATTATTTGACGACAACTCAGCTCAAACGTAGAAAGAATTCGCTAATAACTTCGGAGTCAGTGGCAGAGCAGTTGACAAACTTTTACATGCGATGAAAAAGATGCATAAAGAAGGAAAATGGATATCGCACAATTTGACTGGAATCGTCAATCGTGACTTTGCTTGCCAGGCAAACAAGAATAGTTTTCTGTGGCTTATTGTGACTGATGATGTAAAGTAGATCTACGATGACAATCCTAAGTGCAAAAAGTCATGGGTGGACCCATGGCGTCCACATCGATATCAAAACGGAACATCCACGGCCAAAAGTTATTGTTGTGCATTTGGTGGGACCAATAGGGTGTAGTGTACTACGAACTGCTGAAATTGAATGCAATCGTCACTGCTGAGGTATAAAAACGCCAACTGAATGATTTGCAACAGAAATTTATCGAACATAGGTCAGCAAGCGCGAGCAATAGGCACAAAGTCATTCTTTTACAATGACAATACTCGACCACACGTTGCGAAAGCTGTCAAAAACACGCTGTTGAAGCTCGAATGGGGAATGTTGCTGCACCCAGTGTTCTCGCCCGACATAGCACCTTCCGATTACAACCTATTCAGATCGATGCAGCACAATCTTGTTGATACGCACTTTCGACATGTTCAAGAAGTGCAAGAATTTGTGGATGATTGGATCGCCTCCAAACTGCCATCGTTCTTTCGCCACGCTATCTACATATTGCCAGAAAGATGAGAAAAAGTAGTAGAAAATGACGGAAAATATTTTGATTAAGCTAACATGTATCCATTTTCCATCATAAATGTCCTTTTTAAGGAACGTTAAGAGAAGGTCAGAAACTAAATTTGCCTCCTAATATAACTCAAGTGCCGATATTTAATAGCCATATGATTAATTTTGACCCGGACTGGTGCATTTAAACTTCGCGCGGAAAATGAATGGGTAAAAAATTTTTTTTCCTTATATTGGTACAGCCTTTCTTGATGTCCCTGTAAAATTTCAGCGCCATATCTCCATTAGTGTGTGTTTCCCAGCTGTTTGTTTACGACGCAAACAGTTTATCTGGCGATATTGACTATCGAAAAAGAAGTTGGTCAACGAATTTGCTTGAAATTTTGTGTTTCCAAACTTCTGGATTCGCAGGGATATAAGCGTATAAATAAGGACTAGGCGAGAACGTAGTCATACGGTAGGTACGTGCTCTTCCCGCGCTCTTCGGGACACGAACGATGCGCAGCCTGTGATGCACAAATTCACATATAGTACCGCTCTGACTGAACTTAGCCCTCTAGATTCAGATATATTCCTCCCTCCACCTCCCCTCTTCGATTTTAAACCATGAGATTCTTGAATGAGACACTCTTCTCTCGAACGTCGATCAAGCATTAGCTTTTTCACTTCGAAGCATTTTCTGTATTTAAATACTATAGTAGTTGTTTGGTGGATAGTATAGCAACTATTCCCTACCGCGGCGTGTTGTGATTAGTAGTAATTTTTTTGATATAGAGAAATGATGTACTTAAAGAAATTGTGTACTCAGCACAATATTCAAAAATACTTGTTTCAACAGTATATGATAAAACTTTTCAAGTCCATACTGAGTCCGTTCGAATGCCACAAATTGTAAAAGAATCTATATAGGGAATCTTCTTGGGCTTAAGGCAGTGGTTTAATTATTATCATCGTAATTAATATACTTGATTTCTTACTATTCTAGACGTTTTATTATAGATTTTAATTACATAATGCTATATCATCTCATCAACTATCGTTATTAGGGGTAATTGTGAGTAATTAGATCTACTTGGGTTAATGTGTTAATAAAGTCTTTTAACGAATTTCATAGTTCCTATGAATTCTTTTTTAGGACAGATCTATCATCAGTTGGATAATATTACTCATCATTAGGCTATGCATCTTTTTTTTTTACAAGTGGAATAACTATGCAGTTTATAGATTATGATTACTCGTTCCTTGTGGATAATTTGTTTCACTATTTATAAACATGTCATGGAGCAAGGTCTCTGATTAGTACTAGTATTTCTGTGCATGAATATAGCGACATTAAGTACAAAATAGAGATTGATCTTTATAAAGAGTGTGAACTCCGACTACAGGACGTTAATGCTTTTCTAATCTACAAAACAAATTTTTTGTATTCGGTTATAAATTCTTAAATTAGTAATATTTTGCATTAAGAAGATGTATAAGTAGCTATCACGGCAGAATTTTTATCTTTCATTGTATAACTTAAGTATATGCTTTATATCCTTCCATTTAATAATTATTCCATTTATTAATATATATATAGCGATTCCCTAAGTGTCATATTAGCACTAGCTAATGTCAGAAACACCACTGACGTAAACTTCAACATTATTGAAATAAGAAAAAAGAATGCCGAGTTTTATAAACAAAAAAAGCGTATAACACACGAATAATGATAAATTGGGTTCCAGCTCATATAGGGCTTACTGGTAACGAAGAAGCAGATACGTGCGCCAAACTTGCCACTTCGCAAAAACCTAAAATATTTAGAGTCCCATATACAGACTTAAAATCATACTATAAAAAAATAGAAATTAATTGTAATACGAGGCTAATTGAGGATCGAGGTAAAAGCAAAGGAGTTAAATACTTTTAAAGCTGTCATAATAGATCATCAAAACCGTGGTTTAAAAATAAACACTTAAACAGAGAACTTATTGTTTCAATTTGTCGATGGCGAAGCGGGCACTTTAATTTAAACGAATCCCTGTACAAAATAAACGTTGTAAATAATACCAAGTGGAACTGTGGATCTGAGATACAAGATCTAAATCACGTTATATGGCAGTGCCCATTGCACAATAAGCATAGAACTAAATTATTATCTGAATTAATCTCTATGAAACAGTACCCCCCATACGAAATAAACTATTACGTAGCGAAACCAAATATAACAGTACTAATCCTTGTCAAAAACTTCATGAACAAATGTAACAAAATAATATGAATGTAAACAATATGTTAGTTCTTAAGCGTAATATTATCTATAATGCGTGTGTAGCTTAATAACCTTGTAAAAGAGTTGAAAAAAAAATCTCCTTCCATTTATTTTAGTATTATTTTAAGAAGGTCTTTCATTTTTTCAGATTGAATCAAATAATAATAATAAATAAATAATAGAGTATACTGAGATAGATTTTCTGAATTCAAAATATGATTTAAAAGTTTCAATGTCATAAATTCATAATCTCAAAATTCAGCAAATCCTAACCTAGAAATCCTAAACTAATAAACACCAAACCTTTCATTTCTAAACCAATACAGATATTTCTCAAAAAATAGAAACGCATGTTTCAAATTTATAAAAATAATGGCTGAATACTATAATTACTGCAATTCAATTGAATACTATAATATAAATTTCCTTGTATACAACGATTGGTCTAACTGTTGAACTCTTACTACCAACAAAAATTAACTTTTTTTCTTCAGATAATTTTCTTTTTTCAAATCTTACGATAGCATCCTGGAAGCTTCCTTAAATACGATTAAGATCAAGCAGATCTTTTTTCAAATTTGTACTATAATAATAGATATTATGTGATTTAAGGGTTAGTTCCATTTTTTTATTCGATCTATAGGTTAATTTTTCTTGCGCATTTGAAAATTAATTTATTAATCGTTTTTAAAACTGATTAAACATTATGATCAAAAATGTTTTCAGAGTTATTATTTTTTCATTTGTCTCTAATTTTGTACGTATTATGAAAAAATTATTGGTTTTATTACGATACACACTTGAGGATAATTCTTTTCTGTTACCTTATTCAAATAATATACATTTATCAAACAAATAAGTGAATTACTTTTGTTACCGGCCTTGGATAAAACAATTTAATTGAAATATGAAAATATTTACTTTATTTAATACTCTTATATATCTTTTACAATTTTTTTCAGGATACTATACTTTTTTCTTAAAATATTTTTTATCCAATAATTTTCACCCAGTTTCTTTAATTAATATTGTTTATTTAAAATTTTGGTTAAAATCTCTGCTCCTATATTGAATAAACAAATGATTATTATATTTATGACATACATAAAAATACTGGAATTTAAATTTGTAACAATTTGATTTGTTTTAATAATGTATAAATAGCAAAAATAAAACTAAGGAAAAGGTTAATAAATATATGAAAATTCTGCTGGCAAAGTGAAACTTTATATACACTACATAAATATATAATGATTTTATTATACATAAAAGGCCACTTGATGATTAAATAACATATAATATTATTAAGAATGTGTTGAAGATGATTTTATTATTTAATGGCACTATCCATGACTTCTGGTCATGGATAATTTAACAGGTACTTCTAACGCTTTTGGGTATCTCTTACAGACTTCCCAGTTTGGCGAATACATGAAATATAGCATAAAATATTGCTGAGTAAAAATAAAGTGATATTTTTAAAAAATGTCATAATATGGAATATGTAATAATATTTAGATAATTAAAGCCAACTATCCATATACGTATACACGCACGTACACATACACACACACACATAAACGCGCGCGCGCGCGCGCACACAATTTCAACTTTCACAACATATTTTACTTACATAATCTATTTTTTATACACTATATATACGGCTTAACAATTTTATAAAGCATATATTCATTTTGAGTTTAAAAATTGAAAAATTATTTCAGTATTGTTGAAACAATACTGCTGCATCTATATTTGATAAAGTTAATTATACACACGATATATTTAGCAAATTCTACTCACAAGGAGAGAGTCACATATTTGGGTCCTAAATTTGGCTGTAAATTAGAAAATCCTTCCTAATAGATCTAAAAAAGACAACCGTGCAGTCATTCTTTTTTGCAATGTATTTCTGGAACAAAGATATTAATAATTATAAAATTTTGAGTAAATACGTGCTCCAATAAATAATTTACAGTTATGAGAAAATTATTATGAATTGAAAATTATGTGAAACAAAATTATTGCCTTAAATGAAAATATCACCTTGTACAGGACTTGTACCATTAAAATAGTTATATTTCTACAGAACATAGTAATAAAGTAGAAACATGTTATTCATTTCATCCATGCATTATTTGTAACTTTTTAAATTCAAAATTTATTCAAAATGAAATACTATATAATTACAGTAACTATTTTAATTTTTCTTGCTGATTGTAAAAAGTATTATGTAATAATAAATAATAATAATTTTTAAGCTTATAGCTAAATAAATAGAAGTTTATGAAAAAAGAAATATATTATCTGTGTTACTTTATTTTCTTTGTCCAGTAGATGCTTATCATTTTGTTACAATGAAAAATATTTCTGTCATAATTATTGTTAGATTTCGGTTGTAAGTTTAAATAAATATCGATATTTATAACAAGAAAATAAATATGAATATTTATAACATAGTGGATTATTAATATTTATGACATAATGGTTGGTTCTCTTTATACTCAGCAATAATTATTAACATAGTTTCTGTAACCAATGAAATTAATTTATATTATTTTTCTTCTTCATTTAATACACACATTTGATGTATTTTACAATTTTTTAACATATTGTTTTTGTACAAAGTGACAAGTGAAGAATGAAATTAAATGAATATTATGTTTTAATTTTTTTTATATTCTATAATTATGATAGAAAATTTAATTATTTTAGGGACATAGAGTTCCGTAGGAGGTGATATTTACATTTAAGAAAATTTAAATTTAGAGCACTTATTAGCTCAAAATTTTATTTGTCAATATCTTTGTTCCAGAGAGGCATTGAAAAAATGCTGCACAGATGCTCTATCTGGATATATTAGAGAAGATTCTGAGAGCTAGAGCAAAATCCGGGGACCACACGTGTGGCGAATATTACGTGTAATATGATAATATGGAGCATCTACATTATGTCGAATTATTATGCAAAGAATTCAGTTGATGCGCATTACTCGTACGATTGAAATATACATAAGAGAATAATTTTCGTATATCTTTGCTGCTTATACTTTCACAGCAATAAATTTATAAATTTTTATAATTCTCGTAGGATAGAAATTTATTTTTCATCGAAATTTGATTGCAAATCGCCTAAATATGGACTGTTAGTAAGAAGTGAGAGTTACATTTATACAATGAAAATTACACATATGTGTTGTGAGAATATTTCTATATACTAAATTAAGATTTGTTTCTTTGTCATTGATCAGCTAGGCGTTTTATGCGTAACTTTTGCAAGGATACGAAAATTGAGTCCACTTTAACCTCTCATTTAAATTAATATATCACAAATTTATATAATATATTCAGCATTGTTTAGTAACGGTTTTCACAAATTTAACATTTTTATAGATTTATCTTCCTTTATTATAATGTTGGTAAAGCTAACTGTTGAAAGGCTCATTTATTTCATTATTTTTCAGTTAATTTTATTTGTTTCTAACTAAATATGCTTAATAATATTGTAGCAATTTTATTTTTAACTCTAACACTAACAATGGATTGTGTTTGCTACATTAAAATAAAGCTTAATTATTATTCGCGCACTATTTAATAACGTTATATTTCAATGTACGAAAAAATCTGTAGTTGTATATTATCACAACAATTTTGTTTCCGGCGTGACAAGCCAAATACTACTGTCCAAAGTATACACGTAGTAAAAAATACATGCTAATTAAAGTCACCAGATATATATATATATATATTGTAAACGTATGGTTATTTTTATAGTCATGTGAAAATTGTGCTTACAAAGCTTCGCACAAGTGGTAGGAAAAACGCGATTAGTGCCAGTCTCTTACTTTGGAGATGAACTTTGAGCATTTTATGTAGAGTAAAATAAAAACCAAATTCGATGACTGAATTGAGCTCAAAATTTTGCATAATAACATAGCATTTGAATAATATTATTTAATTATATTATTATATTTATTAACTTTTTTGTGCAGATAAGCAATTTTTTTATAATATATTTATATAATAATTTATCTTTTTCTTAATCTGTACATGCGAATATCTATTTGCAAATGATATGTTTTCTTTTTTAAAGGTCCTCTGAAGAATGTTCTCCTTTTGATTTCAAGAAAATTAATTCCTTTAATTTGTATATGTTTGATGCATTAAATAAGTAGCTTTTACTTTTATGACAATAATGACAAGTGCACAATAACAATTGGATAAACTTTCTATTTTTGGTGACGTTCATTTTTTAATTTCAATATTCAGTAGTTTAGTAAACGATGTTTACAATCAACATTTAACTTTCTTCAAAGGAGAACCCACGACATTTGCAGGACGGGTTTAATGGATATTTTTACAGGACTTATTTTCAACGTAATCATAGTTTCCTCACTCAATGTGCACTAATCCATACTAAAATGTCATAATTTTTCCTTATTAGACTCTGCAACTGCAGTTTTTTTTAATTTCGAGATTAAGAATCATTTTTGTTCAAAGGTTTAAAAGTTATTGCGAAAAGTACAATGATTTGTAGCGATATGACATACACGTGAAATAATTATTCTGATCTTATATGAAAATGGTATTGGTTAATTTAGTTATTATATTTAGCTAATGAATTATTCTTTCTAAATATTTCATTAATTTTGGTGATCGTCGATTATATCCGAAGTATACGTATTTCTAAGTGAAATTTCATTGGCAGAAATGAATGGAGGCGCTCGGGTCACCTTTCTGTGTTAAATACATTTAACTTATAATTCAAGTATAAATCTGTATACCCTGACTGTAGTTCATAATACGCAAAATTAAGCGAAATTATAACCGAAAAACTTCAATTAAGAAACATTAATTCACAAAAATGTTGACATTAGTCTATAAATTAAATAACTGTAATACCGATTGTAGATAAAAACAGCAACGCCATTCCTCTCAAATATGTTAATATAACTTGTAATTTTTAAGTTCCTGATATCTTGGTGACTGTGAAGGGCTATAAAATATGTTTAACAATTAACGCATAATTTATATAGTTGCACAAATCATATTAGAAATTATACACAAAGCCATATGTAAATTAGACATGACAATCAATTCTTCGAAAACTGGTTTCATGAACTGATTGAAGTTTAAAAAACTTGTTGATCAAAAATTGATAATTTAATATTGTCGTTATATCAGACATTAAATTTATTAATTGCATTTAAATTAAAACCAACATATTTCATATAATTGTTTTGTTTTTCATGTGATATTAGTAGATTTTATTGGATAATTTAATTTTTATAATTTCAGTGTAAATAATAAAATTTCAATAAGAGTTTATATTTTTTAAATGTTGAAATTTACTAGACATTATATTCATATCAACTCTTCTACTGCCAGATCTTCTACTGACAGAGACTTAGTTCCAACCTAAATGGAAGAACTTTTTTCTTTTTTATTAAATTTTTATTACAATTTTTGCGATAAAAGTCTAATTATGTAGCACGCATTTATAATTTCCATCAAATCTTTGTATTTATTAAATATTTATATTTGGTGGAAATTTGAAGTATGTGCTATATACAAAATATACTATATATACATAATAATAAGATTTTAAATTGTAAAAAATTTTTATAAAAAAAAAAGCTATTCCATTTAGATTGGAATTGAAAATGTGTGTGTGTGTGTGTGTGTGTGTGTGTGTGTGTGTGTGTAATATTTCTTTAACGATCACAATCGATTGAATCTCATTTAATATATCCAAATATGTTTAATTTAAATTTCAGATTATACAGAATGATAGGATTATTGCAACTGCAATTTTTTAATCTTCTATTACACGATTACTGTTAAGCATTTTTAAAATTTTTTGCCCAATATTTGATTATTTCATATCCTTAAGTTTTACTGTAATGCATGTGAAATATGAAAATGTCTTAAATATTTCTAATTGCAAACTGAAATGCATCTTGAATTACAGCGTTATTTTCTTTAAATTAATCAAACTCAATTTCAGAAAAACATTTGACAGATTTCATCGTTTAGCCCTAAATTTGAAGAGACAGTGCACAATGGAAATTTGATTGGTTTATCAGGCCGAGAATGATGATTTACGAGTATCGCATAGTATATTTAAAATTACAGCCTGCAAGAGAACGTAAAAAAATAGCGCATTCTTTGTTGCCCGCACAGATCAATGATTGCATTCGACTTTAGATGTCACCGATATGCATCGTAAGCTTATGTTGTGCTAAGCTATATCACGTCGCAACTAATAAAAAAGCTACCTTTCATACATTTATCGCACTTGCAAAAATTACAGACTTTTTGTCACTCCTCCCACTCTATCTTTTTTGCTTCACTTTTGCAGCTGTGCAAAGCGCATGTTAAATCACGACAGTAGAAAAGCTCGAATTGTCACCTCGTATCCGCTGCTTAGTATATCGAAGCTGGAAGAGGATCGTTGCTTTTTCAAAAGGCATGTATCCATCAAGGTATTTTTAAACGTATTTTGACCTTCTCAACACGGATTTTGTATGTGTAGTAGCGAGTTATTAAGAGTTTAATTGTTTCAAGGGCCTTAGAAACGAGGCTATTATTTAGAATGAAATATAGGTGACATTTGCATTATTTACATTTCTTTATAAATCAGCTTAATTTTGTAAAATCGAAAATTCTTTACCGGGACTCGAAATATTTCAATTGTAATGCACGCAAATCGGAGCTTCCGTTTTACTTAAAATTTTTAGACTTTATATGATTTTGAAGGTTTCCGATGTCATATGTAACGACATCATAATGTAAAATATCATTCAATACTAGTGTACATATTAATTATTTACCTTGAGAACTCACTGTCCTCGATTCGCTAGGGCGTAAACAGTATCTGATGAAATATACTTAGTCTGTATTCTCGGTTAAAAATTCGACTTTCCTGCATACCTCGTTCGAAAGTCATTATTGCCTCCCTTGCGTGTCATCAATCGCCGACAACGCCCGTTCCTTTTCAACCATGCTTTATTTTTTGCATCACAACTGATTCGTTGGTTAGTCATCGTTTTGAATATTCTATTATTTAAGTATAGATTTAATTAATTATCATTTAGGTGCAAATAACGTTTCTTTAAAAAGTTAATTAATTCCATTTTTTATAATAAGAGCACATGATTCGAATCAAGTATTATAAATAAATATTATATTTAATGTATAAATAAGTCCTTTGAAAGATACTAAAAGTGTATGATTCGGAAAAATTAAAAAAAAAATGGGATAACTCAGGTTGTAAGGCATACTATATTTTATGTTCATACATTATTCTGATTTTCAGTCTTTTTTGCTTTATGATCACTTCCTTCGGGTCGTAAATTTTAACGGATTCTAACTCTTCGTTCATCATAGACTTATGTGTATTATACGAGTAGCAAATTTTCGATGGAAACCACAGAAAGATGATTATACGTGTACATTACAAGGATCAACAAAGGATCATCCTTTCCCCATTGAGTAACAACCTCGGCTGGGCCTTGGTGGGTAATTGTTTTATTGAGAAGACTAGCTCAATTTCGTTTGTTGTAATGTAATGTATGATTGAACAATTAAATTATTAATAATAATTTATACTCTATTATTTTTGAACTTCATCCACGGAATTCGTGCCCAAAAGATAAAAGTACGTTTAAAAAACATAGGTGGATCTACCTTCTTTGAAATGATAGTGAAACCCTTCCTGGCCTAATCTAGAAAGAATAAATTGTTAATAACAATTTATCTTCTATTTTCTCAGCATTCCAACCTCAAAATTGGTTTTTGGAAGGCAAATATTCGCTTGGAAAGTTTTGATGGACTCACGCTTTTTGAAAAGGTTGTTAAACCATTGTGGCTCTTAATCTATATATATAGGTCATTGCCCTGCGGAAATAATTCACCTTCTTGCGCTAAAAGATACTGTTGCGTTGGACGATCCCGTCTTAAGATTAATTACTATGTAACATTCATATAGACGTTTATATTTATATGCTAAAATCAATGTTATTATTTACGTTGTTACTTCCTCGTTGACTTGTTGCTTTCGGACAAGCGGTTAGTTCTCGCGGTCACTATGCAAAGTCTCCTAAACCGCAAGTTAGATCCATTATCGCAATATAGTCTCCATTATTGGCTTCAGCTGAATGATATTTAATCATTTTCGAGCGGTTCTGGAACAGAATGAGATTGTAGCTAATAAATAGGTTTAATGGATATTTTTAATAAAGTCAATGTCATGTATGTTTGGTAATAGAAAAGGTGAAATGGGTCTTCTTAGAGTAAAGAGATGACAAGAAAAGATTTGGATTAATTTGGTTACTTTTATAAAATGTACAAATTTATTATAAAACATATAGTATCGCGAGCATTTGAAAATACTAGCTCGTTTTTTCAAAGAACTATGCTTCAGCTTCGCCCACAACTAACGACATTTTAAATATTCAATTATATTTAGAACATATAGTTCACAACGAAAGATTGCCTTCTACGTATGCTGATTTTAATATTGCACATATAGGATAAGCAATTGGCCAACATCGCTTGCACAAAAAAATACAATGCGCCGGCAGACCAATGACCGCTTACCTCTCGTGAAAGACGAACGGCGAGTGCGTGCAGAACTTAGCTGGACAGTAGATGGAAGCGCTCGAGCAGTCGTAGTAGCGGCATCGTCGTCGTCGTCATCACCACCGCGAGCAGCAGCACCGCCAGCTGCTGGCCTCGATGATGCCACCGATCGAGGTTGGGCGAGCCGGCGTTTGCGGCCAGGTCGGGATCGTTCCAGTCGGCCCCAGTCGGGTCGGTACCGTTCAGACACTCGAACTCGCAGCAGCGCTCGCCCACGCGAAACCTCTTGCATTTCTGCGAACATTCGATCGGATCGGCCCGCGATCGGGCTTGTCAGTATATAATGTATTTATAATTGAGGCGAGATGATCGAGCGCGTTAACGCCGTCGGTCTCGGTTGACCTTCACCCCACTCCCTGCCATCGGGGAACAGGGAATCGAGGTCTCGGTCGCTCCCTCCCTTATGCCGGTTGACATGGCATGTACTCTCGATACTATTCCGCGTACGAATGATTGATGGACGAGTATACGAGTCGAGATAGGTACTTAATTTCATAAAATTGGATTGATGTTGAGAGGATTTATAATGTTTCTGTGCTGCAACCGTTGCGAGCGAGTTTTCCGAATACGAGCACATACGTGCCTCAAATGTTTTTGAGCTGCATTTCGCACATTTTGCAGGGAATAAGAGAAAATTAGAGAACGAGAGGGCGGAATAAAGAGAAAGTGACTGAGAGCAAGAGAGAGAGAGAGAGAGAGAGAGAGAGAGAGAGAGAGAGAGAGAGAGAGAGAGAGAGAGAGAAACAGACAGAGAGTATGCATATGCATGGGCAGCTCTTTGACTGATAATGCGCTGTGATGTTCGTTGAAAGCACTGTGATTTGATACCCCAAGGATCTGCGTCGCGAATTGAAATGATCTATTAGTAGCGGATGTTTGAATCAGATACATTTATAGAATGGCTCAATGAAATCCTCGAGAGCGTATCAAATTAAAAAGTAACAAGTTGTCTCTCTCTAAAAAAACCTTTTTAGAATATCATCAGCTTTCAAATTATCCTGGTAAATAAATTATTCTTTCAAATACGCAGTTTATATTCTTTGCCGTTATATTATTGTTTATATTATTTGTTATTTTAAAATAAATATATAAAAGAATGATATTTCTCGAGATTGTTGATTGAAAAAGTCACATATATTTTACTTGATAAAATTCAAATAATAATTATTTTTTACTCCTTTAATTTTATATATATTTTTAAAATGTTCTATAGCTACTAAAATTCTAGTGAATGGATATTTCCTTTGCATATAAAGTATATAACTTAGTTAACAGGATTAACAGGATTAACAGGATTCTAGAAAATTGTATATTATTTCATAAAAAGACACTATTTGTTTGTTTGTTTTTTTTATAAAAAATCTTAAAAATACAGAACTGCCAGTAATGAAAAAAAAAATTTACAGCGTGAGTAACGATAGGGGACAATACGCAATTTTTGGTTTGCTTCCTTAAGTATTTTTCTAAAGCAAATTTTCGTAGTTGACGGCTGGTAAATTATTCCTTAAAAATAGATAAACTTAATATCTTGCAGTCGTACAATCCTTCATTTCGAATTCATTAAAAATTAACAAAACTTTACGGGGAGGCTGTTCCTTCCATGATCCGATCGTTATTGTTATGATGATTTGTTATTATGGATTAGATATGAGTTTTGCACTAGAAAAGAACCAGCAATCCGAACGTTGAGTATAAGTCGATGGTTCAACTCTAAACAAAGCAAAATTTTCAGGACAAGATATGGCCAGACTATTTTGGGGTACAATAGGGATCCGCGTAAGTGATTATTACACCTGGTAAAAGTGTAATGATTGTGATTATTACACTTTCATCTGTTTAACAAAATAAAAATTTTTTTATTTGGACAACGTTTTGTATTGAATGAAGAAAATGAGGGAACTGTGGATACATGGTTTCACAATTTTCCAGATTCTCACTTTTTGGATGAAATATTAGTGCCAAAAAAATTCTTCAGCAAGTATGCTGATATCAAGGAAAATTATATAAAAAATCCAACCATTCTTTTTCTGTGAATTGCAGTCGCTCATTTCCGGTGATGATAAAAAAATATATATAATACCAAAATAAAATGTTTTATATCAATAGTTTCGTTATTTAATAGAAGCACCTCGTATAAACAGAAAATCTCTGAAATTTTTTTAGGTAATACCGTAAAAATATTATTATATTATGTAATGCTAACAGTACAACAAATTTTAAAATATTTCTAAAATATTTTTTTGCTCAAGAAGTACGTCCACAATTATTACAGGAATATTTTAATAATATTTTAGAAATACAATAAATTGGTTTTCAAAATTATTTTTAAATGGTTTTAAAGGATTTCATGAATATTGTGAAATATAAAAAGTATATAAAATATTTGTGTAAAATGCAGAGCAATTTATATTTCAAAGCGAAAATGTTATTTTATAACTTTCGTCTTTAGGAAATTATTAAAGATGGAAAACAGGTCGATACCCTTTAAAGTGTGGTTAAAAGACCATAACACTGTTCGAAATTGACCTTCTTTTCCGTAATATTTCATAATAAAACTAGGTAAGAGCTATTAAGTGTACCGTGAATCATATCTTCAACAACTAGCGACGAATAACTTGCATTATAATAGTTGATAGAATTTCTAAATATTTTATAAGAGTTCTTTTTATATATCTTGTTCAAAATATTAATAAAATATTCAGAAAATCTTTTACAAATATTATAGAAATTTTTTCAAACATGTAAATCTTTTGAAATAGTTCATATTGTTAGGAAGAATGATTCTATTATAAGTTTTTTTAAATAGGTTTGGGAATTTTGAGGTGTCATTAGGAAGAATTAGATATATAGAAAATTGGAAATCCAAAAATATCTATGAATTATTCCTATTTTTAGATTATTCCTATATTAAGGTATTTATATTTAGATTTATAATAGATCGAATGTAGTCTATGTATTGAGAGAAGAAAGAGCTATATACTATCTCTGACGCGCTAAATCGATTTTTCGAAGCTATCAGAGTTAAGTACGGCTAATTTCTAATATATTATTTATTTTTAATGAAAGTAAATAATTTTGTAGATTAGGAAAAATAGACTGCTGCATCTATTAACCGAATGCTCGAAATACATCTTTATATTTTTAAGACTCAAAAGGTAGTTTATTAAAGTGCTATTTATAGATAATTACATAATCTAAGTAGTTTAATGGATTAGATCGTAATTTTCGCCAAATGTGACATGTACTGATTTTGATTTCCGACATCAAAAAGTCGAACAAGACACGATAAAAACTATCATCAACAACCAACATCCACAGACATCATCAAAAGTCTACATCTTTATCAAAGCAACTCCCAATTCTTAAAATTGTTTTCAATTGATTGATGTGGATGTTAATAAAATTAACTCTCTATTATTTTTCTCGTTATGATTTTTGTATATTAGTTGTTTACACTATTTTTCTCGTAATATCAATATTCCATGTTAATTAATCGTAGAAAATCAATATTCTGAGCCTTAAATGTATGCCAAGTAGAAAAAGAAATATTTATAAAAAAAATGTTTAAGTTTTTAATTTTCAAAAAGAATATGAAAGTTTAGATTGACTTTTTGATTGGTCTTTGTATATACATATAGATTATACAGCTAACCGAAAGAAGAGAATAGTTTTATAAATATTTAATCTATTTGACTATAAACAGGTCTTACTAAGACAATTTGTTTGAATGTCTCGTGAAAAGTAATAAGAAAGTGAAGTTAAATTTAAAATATTCTGGATGGAAAATCTTTAGCTAAAATAAATATTACTACGATGATAGACTCAATACAGAATATTTGAAAACTTTGAAAAATCGATTTCAAAGGAAGAGTTCAAAGAAATTTTACAATGTACAAGAGAATCCACCAGATGCCCGGTGTGTACATTTTTTTAAAATAGCAAATAAATTTAAATTACAATATCATACAAACACAGTATAATTTTCAAGAAGTAAGGACTGTATTCGGAAAATTTATCGACAGATCTTACGTAATCGATTTATTTACACAAAAATATTACATTGAACTTGGCTTAATCTATGTAGACTGACAAAAGGTAAAATTTGAACTTTTTCAAGAACAATAAAGCAGCTTCTAATCCATTTTTCTTAATATTAAACAGCTAAAATGTATATATGTTTGTAAGTAGTTGGAGGCGCGATTGCGGAATATTGGGGGCAAGCACTTGAATTTTCTTTGCGAATTGAGTTTTATTACACAATAATGAAAAATGCCAATCGCCTCTCTATGTAAGCGTCTCGACAGTAAAATCCGCAATTACTTATAACAATCGTACGGGCAATTTATACTTTCAAACGGGCACGGCGTGCCAGCATCTTTATTGGGAAGATGAGGAAGCATAAACAGTATTTAATTTTGCGGAGCTCAAGGCTGGCGGTGTAAAAGCGGCAAAAAGCTTTCGCAAGTCTTGCCTAAGGACATTCTCTGCACATACAATGTCGGTCTTTTTTTAGCGAGGTTTTGAAAAAAACAAATTGTTAACTTTTCTCCAGCTTAACCCTGGCATGATTTTGCGGCTCCGGTAATATCAAAATTATCCTTCGACGTTAGAGTTATCCCCTTTGCTCAAGCCAGGCGAAGACTGTCTAAGGAGGGATATTATCAAAATTACACATCGGTGATGAATGGCAATATACTGTTCTTCATCCCTCGGCTAAATGTATAAGTACGACCTTTTCCCATTTCATTTTAGACCAAAAAGAGCGAATTTTGTGACCGACTCCTCATTAGAAAGCGCCAATTAGTTAATTAAGTCTGCAGCTTGGATTTCTGCGCACTATTTGTAGACTAGGTTCATTACTATGTGTACTGTCAATCGATTAAATAAACAGAGTATCGATAGACTAAATGTAAGAAAAAAAATGACAGATATCGATGTTCAGAGATCATGGCGGTCGTATTAGAAGAACGATTTAATGGAGGGCTCTGCTGTCGTAGCGAGGTCTTGAAGGGGTCAATTTTGTGTGTACATTATGTGACAAAAACTTCATAGTTTATCGCAAACAAAAGAAAATCACATTTGGTTTATTATCTCTTACATTTATTATTTCAAATTCACTCAAAACTTTATATATACTTACACATTAAATTCTGTAATTTTCAATTTCATTATCGTCCAATTCATAGTATACAAAAATAAAAATTAATATTCAACGACAGTCCACTTAGGCTTATATAATTTTTTTTTAATTTAATGTTTCTTTTTATATCTAAATATGCATATACATTACATTGATTCTTTAACAAATTATTTACCCAACTTTAGATTTTATATTTTTTCTTTATATTGTTAATTTTATGCTACTCCCCCCTGAACGAGTAGAATCTGGGCTTCGTCGAGGTTTAACAAATACTTAATTCACACTTTGAGAATGATTATTTAAACAAGATTAAATCATTTCTCTTTTTTCAATTGAATATAAAGATTTTAAAAAGAAAAATGAATGAGATTATAATGTTAAAATTTTTAAAACTTTTACGAAATTTTTACAAATTGTTTTAATTAGACAATCTTATTGATAAAACATTGCAAGCAGTGGACGTCACTTAAAAATATAATGAACTTCTTTAGAGAATTCAGCATTGCATAAAGCATTTATAATTAGACTTTAAAAAGGTTTTTGATACTACATGTAAAGTTAAATGTATCAAACTTTTCCCGGAGACGGCTTTCTTTTTTTTCTAACAATTTTTATCTTTGCAAGGCATATTAATACTTGCGGTATTAAAGTATCTACGTTAGAATCTCTTTTATATATAGATAATTGAGCTTTATTTTATTTGTATTGCTTTCCTAATGCAAAACTTATCGTTCCGTTTTCCATTTGTCTTACTAATTGGTTCATGCTTCCTTGAAGAAATCTTGGTTTCGCAAATTTGGGTAGGGAGGTAGCTGAGCACTGAATTTCATCCGAGAAACTTTAACTGGTTTAGCTCGCCCTTTCCCTCCCTGCTTTGATATTGAATCTATTTTATCTAGATATTCAGAAAATTAAACACAATACGTTCATTACGTAACTGTTAAGGTATAGTTCTAATTGCGTTGTAAGTTTCATAATCCGAAACAAGTTAGTATTTAATTTATTATCATAAATTATAAAAATTACGAAGTTATTTTAAAATTATTCAAAGTTATAGATTCAATTCTTGATATTTATTTCCTTTTTTGATGAACCACTGCGTGTCAAAATATGTTATTTAATCGACGAATTTCATAGAATCTAACTCATGTAAAAAAGTCAATATTTGAATTTTGTCACTTGTTAATACTACAGAAAAGAATACGAATGAAAGTATTAATAATTTTTGAGCCGATTAGAGGAAGTACTTTTAGCAATTTTTATAAGAACGCATTTGAATTTTAATTAAAAGGAGTATATATTTGCGAAGAAATTTATGCTATTTATAGAAAATGCGCGAAATTTTTCAATCATGCTCAATCACTTCACTGATTGAACTAACTTTCTCATGGGAATTATCGTACATTCCTCGAGTATGCAAATACTTCTGAGAAGTACGAACCCTGACTTGAAGGCCAATTGTTATAACCCTTGTTGCACATCCTCATTGTCTATATATATACTTATTAGATATTCTGTGCCACGCTTAAGAAGTAAATAAGAATTTATTAGTAGGTCAATTGAGATATTTCTAATGCAATCAAGACTTCCGTAGAAAATTAGATGGCCCGCAAAGTTCTATCCAAAATCTTTCTTGAATTCATGTCGTGCATGACAACGTTTTCAAAAAAGGTTTTATTGTTATTATTAGAAGAAGATACGTAAGTTGACAAATGATTATTGGTTCAGTTTTCTATAATTTTTTTCTTTTAAAATCTGTAAAAGAGAAAAGAATAAGTGTTCTAAGTTGTTTTAATTTATTGAAAAGAGAAGAATAATATTTAGGTCGAGATGTTTGTAGACGAAAACGTTTTGACAGATTATTGAATTGCAGACAGATTCTTAAACTGTTATAATAAAATACGTATTATAGATAAAATACAATTGTTATAGATAAAATGTCTTAAGAGAGCCAATAATTTTACGAAAAATAATTTTGTTAATTCTTGAAATTTGAAAAATATATTATTTATAAAAACTCTAGTCATAGTCTTTTATGTATTTTACAATAAAAAAGTTCTGCCATACATATTGTAAACATACTAAAACCTGTGTTATTCTTTTAATATTTCTGATGTAGAAAAAATTTATTTATTTTTTCAATTTTCTTTTGGTATATTGAACGGAGTAATCAAATTGTGAAAGAATTTCTTAAAGCTTCCAGCTTCATTCCAGCTTTTTACGTTCGTAAACATTTTTTTGTCGAAAGATAAATATTTTGTTCTTTTTAATTAGGCGATCTCTTACTGAAAGGAACGTTTATATATAGCGAATATAAATATTCGTATACAATAAATAGAAGTACTATTTTACGTATACAATGAACAGTAATAGCTCTGCATCTTAATTAGTCAAGAATAGGTTTTTTTCCATTTTTGAACATAATTTTTCATATACGGAAAATCTGAAAAAGAGATAAGGATCTATATTTCACTGTTTTTTTCCTGTAACACTGTTCTACCTATTTTTGAATTAAGAAATTAATTATTACTATCGATTTCTTCTTATAAATCAGATATGAAATATTCTTAACCCGCAGTAACGGTTAATGTTCGAATTTTTTTCTGAACAGCTTGTTAACTTTTCCTGTAAGACTAAGAATTCAATCGTTATACTATGTTAGATTTTAGTCTTATATAGATACGCGTATATTCTATACACACATACACATACGCATACACACATATATATGGATACGTACTTCGAGGCTATGTACATACAAGAGTGACGCTCGCGCGCGCGCGACCTAATTTTTGACACACAACGCAGATTTCTTAGCACGATTTCATCCGGTTTCTTCCTTCGGCCCTCGCCCGGGGGAGGGGGTCGTTCCCGCGTTCGACCTCCTCAGCGGATCCATTTTATCCGTATACAAAGCCGACGAAGTACTCCTCGCTTTTTCTCATATAACTTAGCTCGCGCACTGCACTCCCCTCGGGGCGTCAGGGAAGTCTTTGGCTGGCTGAGCTAGCAAAAGACGTCAATTTCAAGTCCTACGTAGCGCCAATTATTGTCCGTCCGGAAAAAGAACTCTCTTTATAGAGTCGAATTCATCCGAGCCGGATCCCCCCTCCTCCGGCCAACCCGTTCAATTTGTCATCGCCTCGAGATGGACATGAATACATATGTCTATTTCTTTGGGAGACGAGACCGATATACATTTAGATTTTTTATGCAGATCTTAAGAAAAAAAAACATCCTCCGAGCTTAGCTTTTCATAGAAGACGCGCGATTCGAGTGCGCGCGTTCGCCGCAAAACTTTTACGTTTGCATAGTAAAGCCTATGTAGGACGGATGTTTCAATAGGTATGTCTGATATCATATAGTTAATGCCGATCCGACTTTATTATTTTTTCAATAGAACCGGTCAAATGTTTATATTTTTATGTGTTATGGATAAATTATGTGATTCCATTTAATGGCCAAAGTCTTGTACAGAATGCTCAAAGCCAAATTCATTAATTGCTCGAAGCCGGATTTATGAAAGGGATTTATAGTTTTAACCCAGGTATCTCTACAATATTGAGACTCCCACACATCTCTGTTAAGTATTCATAATCTCTTTGATGGTAATTATTGTTTTAATAAAATTTAAGTACATATTGATAGCCTACATACAGTGTGATGTATAATAAGCTGGGAAGTTCTTAATTCTCTAATGTAGAAAAAATTATGTTGCTGAACTTTCTTCAATTTGACAAAAATTTCTAAAAATTTAAAATCTTGTCTCCTGAGAAAACTTTGTAAACTTTTTTACAAAAATTTAGCAACAGTCATGAATTCTTAATATGTTTCAGATAATTTTTAGCAACATCTGGAAACATTTAGTAAAGTCTAAGCTAAAAGTTTGAAAATCCACTAATATTTATGAGTTCGTGAATGTTACCAGATTTTGCTGAGAGTTTCTACAATCTCTAATATATAAAAAATTCTTGAATATTTTCCAATTTTCGTGAAAATGGTGACACTTTTTCAAATACTGCTAAATTCGTCACGCAATTTGATAAAAAATATTACCCATTTAGCAAAATTGAAGAAAGGAATATTCTATGAATAAATATAACATTTCATGATCGTTACTTGATTTTTATTTTATTGAAATTCAAAAAAATTTTATTTTTTATTATCGTTCATAGCTATCGTTGCATAAAAGAAATTATCAGGTACCTAAGGTCAAAATTATTTTAGCAGCCATCAAATATAATATTCATTCTCTATTAAGAATGATAACAATAAGCTATATTTATCTTTAACTATCAATTTGAAACAATGTAATTAAAATATTATTTCGAAATGTATTATCATTCAAAAATATTTCTAATTTATACTACTGTACGTGACTGGAGGCATATAACTATTTGTAGAAAAACAAAATTTATGCTAACTTTTGAATAATGCAGTATACTTTCTATAAGCAAATATTTTCAATTTATTCATTCTACTAAATTGAAGCCCATAAAATCTAAATCGACAAAAAATATTTCTAGTAGGCGCTTTGTGAAGGTCGAAATAATTTTCACTTGAATATCATCATCACTAGAAAGGTTTAGATTTAAGTATGTGTGATATCAAAAAGTTCGGCGTCATTATTTGTTGGGATGTTTACGAAATAAACTATCGGAAAAATGGAGTTGGAAATTGATGAAAATTAATTAAAAATAATAAACAACAGTACGATTTATATTTCTCAATACATCATATCGTTCGAGATTTATTCAAATAAATTTTGACACTATAATGGAATATAAAAAACAATTAATAAGAGATCATTTTTGTTCGGCATTAAATTGAACGTTTCATCGACATCTCGTTGACCTCCGCGGGAGAATACAAATTTAAACTATTAAGAACATTAGAGAACATCAATACATATTTTCGAATATATTGAATAATCTTTATTTTTTTGAAGAGCTCGATAAAGTCTCGACGAAGTATTGGAACTAACAACAAACTTTGTTTTATTATAAAACTACCTGGTCTTGAATCAGATCGAAAACAATTTCTTTTTCAATACTTATACGTTTTGATAGAGGAGGAAATGAATCTAAAACTCGTTGTTTAATTATATTATTTTAAATCATTTAAAATAATCCTGTTAAAGCAACGATCATTTTGCATCGATCTTCTTTTGTCGGCATCTTTTGTCTATTAAGGAAAACTGATCTAAAAATAAAATTTTTTCAGAAATGTTCTTTTTAATTTATTCTTTTATTCAGTTGGTATTTAAAAACTCATCAGCCTACATCTACAAGTATAAAGTAAAACTCGTAGACTATATATTTAGTCATAATACTTTTATTTAATAAAGAATTTATTTTTGATTTAATTTAAATTCTTTTATGAAGAATATGACATTAAGATATAGAGTAAAAAAGAGAGTACATTAATTCAATGGATTTTAAATCATTACTTTGTAATTTACAATAGTTGTGACTTTGTCGTGAAAAACAGCTGTGAATTAAAATTATATAGTATACAAGAGTCGTATTAAAACCTTAGTGAGCATAAATAAAGCATTTCCTATTTTGCGTTTAAAAATTCGTTGAACGATCCGTGAAAAAATCGACTTGCATAGTAACTTCAAAAATATATACTAGGAAATAATTTTAAAGTCAGAAAATAAGCAGTTCGAAGAGAAAATAACAATTTTGCCGACAAATTGAATTTTCAACCAACACTATGATTTTGCCAAATCCATTTTCTTAATAAGAATGAATTTTGCTCGAATGATGAATATTGACTCAAACTTGAGCCGTACAGCCTCAATTATATTGACAAAGCAGTGCCTCCTAGTAAAAATTTATCGGACAGTTTGAAGGCGGAAAATGCCGTGCACATCGAGCGCAACTCGAGAGACAGTCGTTTTACGTAAGCTGTAGACAACGGAATAATGTCACGTAATTCCTAATTCGGAATTCAAGAAAGCAGCCGGCTTCTCGGAAACGAAGCGTGCCTCGCTTAAGTTATGCTCGCAGCAAGTGTTCAAACGCGGGCAAAAATATTTTCCTCCATTCGGCCGGCGCGTGATCCAATATGCGTTATAGATTTTCGATCGACTTTATGGTAGAATGATAGATTGTAACGCCCGGTGAGGCTGAAAGCGTTGCCTCGATGCGAAGCGTGCCGATGAACGAATATTACACGCGGCTAGGGATTGCTCGCGCAGTAGAGCAGAGGCGAAACCTGAGTACGTAACATGTCGAGATCTTTACTTATATGGCCCTCGATACATAGATTTGTGATTATCATAAACGGGCTATATAGATAAACCATGGAAACTATATAGAATAAAGGCATATAATTTAGATGATTTACCAATTGAGGTTTTCCAAGGATATTATAACATATATATATTATATTATATATATATCAAAAATTACTCTAGCATACGACGCGCTTGGCACAGTAGTCAAGACCCGGATTTTGTCAGCCGCTACACTGATCTTTCCCCGCTTGCTGCAGAAAATATATAAATACAGCTGACTCATTAATGCTTAGAGTAAGAAATTTATCTCCACCTATCGTTTCGATCGATGTACTGATTAATGAACAAAAACTTTGAATAAATTTTCATGGGAATATTCTAACAATATTGGTTTACAAGCTTATTAGAGAATTTTGAGCTAGAATTTATATGTAAAAACGCGTATGAGAGCATTAAAAACTTTGAATGATTTGGAACAGTTATTTTTAAGATATTAAGATTTTTTATCACTTGTAATAACTTATAATTTAATAATTACATGCATTGCAAATAGTACATAAAAAAATGAATTCTAAAAACGGAAAGTGTCAATTGAAACAGTAAAAAATAGATGAGAATTTGTCGATCTTTGGTGATTTTGAAAATAATTCAAAAATAAAAATAAAAATTATTTCTCGTTTTTCAATTTTAAAGTTTTCTTCCAATTTATTTATAACTAAAATGAGTAAACAAACATTAAAATAAATAGAACCTTTTGAAATAAATATAACGAGACAAGTCCTAATTAAATTTATTGATAATAACCAGTTTATATCTTTTTCTCTTTGATTATCGATTGGTAAAGCAGAACAAAAGCTTTTAGTCTGTTTGCTCCAAAAATTCTTCTTTTAAAAGCGAATGCCCGTTAAGCCTTTTCACGACACAATTGAGCATCTGTACCACCGGTCATTCTTTAATACCTCGAGAACCCAAACGAGCTATGTAAAAGCAAGGGTAAAAGGAAATAAATGTTCTAGTTTTATCTGAAGCTATTTGCCAAAAACAAATGAAGATAGCAGCATTATCGAGCGTACGAGAATTCTAGCACAAAGGCCTCTATTATAAGTTTTTTTTTTTTAATAAATTAAAATGTCTAGAACGGTAAGCTAACAGAAAATTTTCTTTCCGAAGTAGCTATTCCATCAATATATACATTCACTATTTTTGCTCGCCATTTCTTTACTATTGATACTAAATAAAACTCTATCGAGATTTAATTGACTGTACATAATAAGATAACCAAAACTATAATTGTGCAAGCGAATCTATCTCGAAAAGTTGGTTGATTATCAGTTTGATTTGCGCATCGGCAGCTCTACTATATAGGAAATGAATAGGTATAATATATAACGTATAAGTTCAGACTAAAAAATTAAGGAGGTTCTCTCGTAAATCTCGAACAAGATTTTCGATTTACTGAAAATTGAAACAAAATAGATTTTTGTACGTATAGTTTAAGGTTCTAATTGCTAATATCGTAATATCCTGTCTATATTTGGTATATAAAATAAGAGAAAATGAGAGGAATTCAATTTAATCATTAATTTTAGTTTTTTAGATTATATGAATTTAATCAATTCATTGGAAAATTACAATGAGAATTAGAAAACCTAAAAATCAGGAAAAACAGGATGATTTTGGATTGTGTTTTTCTTCATATTTTAGTACATTTTTGGATTGCTTAGACAACAATGAAGCTAGAAACCTAATATGATTTTAGAACTATATAAAAATTTCATTAGATATCCAGAAAATGCCAATAAAAAAAATAATTTAAAAAAATGGAATTTTTTTTATTTTTTGAAAATTAAATTAAAAAAGTTCATTGACTAACAAAGTAATTTCATTCCCAATGAATTTTTCGTTTGTATAACAATAAAAAGACTTTTATTGCAATAGAAAGCTCCAACAAGAGTAGCGCTCGAAATTTAATCTGCACTTTTTCTTTTGCAGAACGAGCAATTTTCAAGGAGATACGATCAAGAAAAATATCTGATGCGGGCAATTATTATTTGATACCGTACCGCTTCGCGTCACGTCGCGAAGCTCCCGAAATCCATCGATTGCTATTCAGCAATATACAGAGGTTATTAACATTTAATTATCAATGAATAGTCTATCTTGAACGACTGGAATAGAAGAGACGTAGAAAGATTATGAGCGGTGAATTCCAATTGTCTCAGCCGTCGAATATACGCAAAACATAATAGTACAAGGTCGAAGAGTTCAAGAAATTTTGCTTAAAATAAAAAGCAATATGCTTGCGTATAAAATCAATCATGTACAATTTAAATTTATTTTACAACCTTAGATTCTTATGAAATTACATTCTACAATAAATTTAATTATTGCTTCAATAAGAAATATAATAACATATTATAAATATGTATGAATATGAATATAAATTCGCATGCAAAGGACTTTTCTGTATATTTTTGTCAGTGATAATATGTTGAAGTTTTGAACTTTAGTACGAGCTAATTTTTCAAACTAAGAATCAGTTTGAATATTTCATGAAATAGAAAATAAATTATTTCCGTAACGTAAATTTCGTCTTTGATTACAATTTTTTGTTCTGTTTGTAATACATTCGCAATTTTTATTAAATTTTTATACATTTCGAAAATCTGTAAAATAAGAATTTAAATTAATTATTTAAATTAAATTAAATTATTCAATGCGAGAAAATATTAATAAAAATACCTATATCTTATAATTTTGATAATAACTGATAGGTTGTAAAATTAAAAAAAATCAAACTAATCAAAAGACGATCAGAATTGTAAATAAATCAAGTCGACTGTTTTGAATTAAATTAAATAAATATTTTTATCGAATTTACAGGCTTTATACAACAATATATTATTAGAGAGACTTGAAATGTAAGGTGCTTTGCTAACATAGAATATAACTTATTTTTATTATTATTTTTAATTTTTAATCTAATTTATATTTAGTAATAAGTTCTATTCTTCGGGGGTGATCATCAACAAGAACAGTTTGACTGTCATTATTTTAGTATAATATATTATAGTATAAAGACTGTAAGACCGATAAAAATATTTATTAAATAATTAACTTTCTGAAATTTAATGACTCGTATCATTATTAGAAGAGCTTTCTTAAGATATTTTAAAAAATACGCTCAATAATAGACTTGTGAATAATAGAAAATAAGTATTTCTCAATAATAGAAAAATAAGTATTTCTATTTTTCTTAGGGTAATTCTATGTGTGTGTAGCTTATTTTCTCAGTCTGCGATTAGAATAAATAAGGGTTACTAATTCAGAAGATATGCTAAAAGTAAATTAATATATCAAAATCGAGGCCTACGATGGCTCGATCGCTAGAGCGAAGGACTAGTAACTTGGTGATCCGAGTTCAAATCCCGGTCTCGGCTGATTGACACAAGCACCGCTGTAACAATTTACATGTGCTTTGTTTACAAACACATCGTAGACCTCCGTCGCTGATTAGCACCGATATTTGGAAGCATAAATAGAGCGACGTTAAATAAGATAAAAAAAAAAAAAAAAAAAAAAAATATCAAAATTGATTTAAAAATCGATTTTATTGTGATAAATAAACATATTTAATATGTATATCATTTTATTTTGTACACTTATGAATAAAACTTAATAAATCTATCCATTATTAAAAAAGTAAGTCTTGTAAGAAACCTGCTATGAAGTGACTGTTATGTTTGTAATATAGAACACGTAACAACCAATAAATAAACTTTATTAAAATTATTTACATCGGGAATATAATTATACTTGTGATAACATTAAATTTAATTTGAATTAACTAACTTTTAATTCATTTTTGATAGGAGTTATAAAATAGTTACTTGGTACTACTTTATAAACACAAATTGATCCTTTAATTTTTAATTTTTAAAATAAGATCGATTGATTACAAGTACCTAAGCTTTCTAGAAAAATAAAGTTAATCTTTCTACACAGATCGTTATGTTATTGTTGTGCTTAAAAATTGTCATTTTGAATGCTGTTAAAAATTACCATTTTGAATGCTATGTAAAGTGAACGAAAATATTATGAGCTCTCTATACAACTTGAAATACAAGAAAGTTTCAGAATTTGAATTACTTTAAAAGTACCGCAAGCGCATATAATGTATACTGCGTCAAATAAAAGAGAGATAGAAATATTGAGAGTGAGAGAGAGAGAGAGAGAGAAAGGCATGTCAGAACAGGTCTTGCACTATCTAGCTATTTATTAAACTAGCGCATGAACTTTGAGACGACACTCACCAACTTCTATTGCATCAAGACATTTTGTGAGCTTTAAAAAAGTTAAATAATCATAGTATATGTAATATTCATTCTTTAGATCCCTGACCATTTAATAAAATACTATTATTAACTTTCGGTTTAATATCTTTATTTTTGCACATTATCAACATCATTATATGAATATTCGGCTAGGTTTTTCATAAACAAGCAACTAATTTAATTGGATTTTTTAGTTTTAATTTTTTATTAAAAAGCTAAACAAGCTTAATTTGAATTTGCTTTTAAAAGATGATTAAGGATTCATATTAGGAAATAATCCAGGCATGGGCCAATGATATGGTCAGTTCAATATTTTTTAATCAGATTGCTTCACCACTATTCTACGCTCGTACTTCGTTGACACAGACGGGACTTTAAATTAAATCGATTTTTCTACTCTTTCAAGCATATTAAACGAGTAACTCGATTACCTTAGGTAACGAGAATGTTTCTTGCTCTACTCAGTGTTATTCATAAATGTAATACAGTTTGGAAAATATTGATTGGTACTTGCAATAAAAATAAATAAGCGAATAAATTTTTTTAAAGATTTGGTTTTGGATTATCGGTTTACGAGATTATAGGCATATGAATAAAATATAAATAAATTTGAGCAAAAATAATAATAGATATTTTTATAAAATGTATAACTTTTACAGATTCTATGAAGTTCTATGAAAACGACTTCGAAACTCTACAAATGGACGACGTGCATGTCAATGACAGAAAACTTTTATCAAGGATTTTTAAGGAAGATACGAGAAAAGATAATATTATTAGCAAATTTTATCTATAAGAATGAATGAAGGATGAAAATTTTTTCGATTAGTTTGAAAAGATTGGTTCTCTCAAAAAAGAAAATAAAAAGAATCATAAAATTAGTATTTGCGACATTCATGTTTCATTTCTATAAGACAGACGAAGTAAAGCTTTACTTTATCTTAAATAGGACTATAGAAATTAAACAGACAACAACTGTATTTCAAGTGAAAGAACGAGGGTGCATAACTTATCGGTAGACTAATTTGTTAATCATAATGTGGCGTTGTGACTCCGAAGGAGGTCCCTAGGGCACGATAAGGGCTCAGTACGTTTTGGTAAAACTTAGTGTAAACTTTATTTGTAAAGCTGTGATTTCCGGAATTGACTTTGATAACAATTTTTTTATCTAAAGAAAAATTTTGATCTGATTTCTTAAGCAAAACGCTTATTCTGTCGCTTCTTTTTCCTACTATACGTGAAGCTTAAGGAACTTTGTAAAAGCAATTTTTCGCTCGCGCAAATATTAAAAAAAAAAAAAAAAATTATAAAATCTGAGAGGACTAGGAAATTTGAAAGTTTGCGGGGTCCGTATAACTATTGATCGGCGATGCTGACTTATCTCGATGTATTTCTCTTCTTACGAACCCCGTGGCTTTCTACGGCGGTGAAAGATGGATCGAGTTGTTGGACAAAATGCTTTATAGAGATAAATCACAAAAGTAAATCTATGAAAAAGCAAAAGAGGTATATCGATGCTAGATTGTATGTAAGTACAGTCAGGTGTAAGAACTATATAGCAAAAGGTTAAGTTTATTTTGAATTTGATTGTCTTTTCTAAAGTTAGTCTGTACGTATCTATATATAAGTATCGGATAATAAGAAAAAGCAAAGTTAGTGAAACTACTTTATTCTACTTCAAGCTAGGATCCATATTATTCTCTGAAAATAGAATACTACAGTGTACTTTCCGCATTGAGCCTTTGGTAAAATAAAAAACTTACAATGACAAATATTTTACGTTTCTCACTGAGAACACAGTACGTAGAATAATTATTTTTAAAGAATTCCAAAGTTGAAATACATAAATAATTCATGAAACGGGATTTTTTCTTTACTACCAACGACGCTTAGATCGATTTTGATACGCCTTCCTTCAGGGTGCGCAGAACGTATGTTTATATACATATGTGTATATGCAAACACATATAATTTAGATTCTTTTTATTTGTTTTGTTTTTTTTTTTTTTTTTTTGCTATTTTTTGTTTTATTTTTGTAAAACTTGCGTGACACATGGCACTTACGTAGGGCGGTGTGCAGTAAATGGCCTTGCACCACATTGGCTCGGAATGATAGCAGACGCAGAGGCTGCAGACGGCGGGTCCCGGGACGTACAGCAGCCCGTGCTTCACCGTGCCGCCCTGAAAGTCCGTGCAGTTCTCCTCGAGAGCCTCTGAAATCGGGGCTGAACAAGATCGGAATTTTATATGAGTCAGGTCGGTGCTCTCGCGTTTCCTGGGAGTCCCTCGCTCCCCACCTCTCCCCTATAAACTATACACAGTCGCGAATATATATATATATATATGTGTGTGTGTGTGTGTGTGTGTGTGTGTGTGTGTGTGTGTGTGTGTGTGTGTGTATATCTTACGCTAACCTGACCTATTTCATCTTTACGTCCCATCCTCTCCCCTTCTCCGCCCAACCCCCCTTTATGCGGAAGATGCGTTGGATAGCATAATAATATATTTTGACGCGAATTTCACTTAGTGAGTTGAAGATTCAGGAAACATATCACGATCTTTAATCTTTAGTGTGTAAGAAGGGGGGACGTAAAAATAGCTTCAAAAGTAATATTAATGAATACTTTTAAATGCGTAACTAATTGGACTTTAAACTTTTGGTTAAAATAAATTACAATAATAGAACTGTCCTAAAATTTTAATTTACAAATTTTACTTTATGAAAAATATGCGAGAAGACATTTTTTTGTTAGTAGATGAAATTAAAAATATAAATAATTTTAAATAAACTGATAATAACTATCTTGTACGTTTAGCCATTCACTTTTTCAATCATTTAGAAGTTGAAATCATTCATTTCAATGTACTATAGTTACTTTTCGCAGTTAATTTAAACACCATATTATAATTTCGTCACTTATCCATCTTCCATCGTATTTCTGAGTTTAGACCTGCTGTTATCATAACGACGAGTCCAGCAGATGGCTTTAGGCGAAGCCCACTTAATAGTTATCTTTACTTTATTTAGTATTTATTATCTGCTTTATAATTATTTTCAACTATTTTCATTTTTCATTTGATCTTGTATCAAAAACATTTTTACTAACATACTCTTTATAAAGTAACTCATGAAATTTTGCTTTACCGCCTAAAGCCAAGTCGATGTCGTTGAGGACTTTTGTAAAACTTTCAATTATTTGAAATATATTGTTCTTATTAATATTTGTAATATAAATATTAATAAGTTAGTTATAATATACCTAAGGGCACACTGTTATATGCCCTAATGCTTGCCTCATTATATATATATATATATATATATATATATATATATATATATATATATATATATATAAAAGTAAACGTAGTATTGAAAATATAAATATTAAAAATATTTCAGTACAAATTGAACAGAAAAGAACGATAATTGAAAGACTTGTCTTAGATCTTGCTAATATTATTATAAGCTTACGTATTTTATATCATTAATTTTATAAAATAATAAATAATATAAATAAATTTATGAATAAGACCATTTTGAAATTTTGTTTAATTAAAAATATACAATCCATTCAGAATTCTGTTATCGAGCTAAAATAAACTTATTTTGAACTTTTAACTAATAAAACAAATCCACTGTCTTCAATTTAGAATAATTATAGTTGAAGTTAAGAATAATATAGCGCAAATTACTCATTATGCTCCTATGTATACTGCCTGTTTTAATTAAGTTTATTTTAGTTTCAAAATGATCCTTCATTTACACTTGAAAACCGATATAGCAAACTGTTTAATTGAAAACTTATGCTTATTTTCGATTTTTGGATAAGGTCTCCTTTAAGCATGAATCTATCCCAATTGTTTTAATTTTAATATCATTCTTTCATTATTGTTGTTGTTGAATTAAAAACAGTACTATAGAGGACACTTTTAATATGTGGTACAAATTAAAAATTTCTTTTTTAATATACTAATAGAGCTAACTTGTATATTTTGATCAATTCTTCCATAGTAAATATTGTCGATGTTTAATGTAAACATTTTAATGTAAATCTGACCTTGGTATTTTTCAACAAGAACTATATTTTAAAATGAATTCTAAAAAAACCTACGTTTTTTTTAATGAAGTATAAACATGAGAAAATTCAAAACCTCTATATGTACATCAGAAGATATAGCTGTTCAAAATTATACTAACAAGAACATTGTCCTATTACCGAATCTCCGATTTTATCGATAAACTAGTTCGCCTTTATTTTTGATATAAAAATACTCGATTTCCAGAATTGCTATTAATTCTACTCGTGGTTTCAATGCTCGAAATTTTCTTCTTCATGGACAAATTCTTTTCTTAAATTCAATGCTTTTCTTAAATATTTCATTAAGTCATTTCTGTTTATATTTAATTATTTTATAAATATATGTAAATCTAATGGATATGCAAACATAAATAGAAATGTGAGAGATACGTAATATTAATGGAATTATAAGATTTTAATAACTTGTTTTATCTGACATTGACAAGTATACAATTCTAGAAGAATCATAATTGTGTTTAAAGCATAACGAAGGAAATTTTCAGTCACAAAATTAGCTGTTCTGAAAACCATTCAATTAGCTATCGAGAATAAAGAGGAACTAACTTCAATCAAATCTCGCAGTCGCTACACTTGCTTTGCATTAGCGCACATGAATTTTTTCTTACATTTTGTGCTATTAGAAGATATCCTTAATATAGTCTTAAGGAAATAATTGATATTTTCACTGCACTCCTCTTTTCTCCCACCCCCCTCTTCAGCTGTCACCCCAAGAAAGTACAGCAGAGTCAAAATTAATAATCACCTGTCTTTACGAGAAAGAGCAGCAGGGTCGTCAGTTGAACCGTTCCGGCCATGCTGCCTCGTTGTGGGATCTCCAATGGTATCTTCGGTCGAGCTTCCTCGACCTCTGTGATATCCAAGGGCCCGTCACAATCGACACTCCCCAAGAGCAATGCAAACGCAAATATTCAGAACTCGATGCTCTCGAGCCTGGTTATTTGTCCAAGGAGCTGCTTCGGCATTCGATTGCTACCGTTGTCCGCGTTATCGGCAAATTTGAGCGTTTATCTGCCATCTGTATGTATATGTAAAATAAAGACACAACATATGCACACCACTAAAAGCAACGAAATGAAAGCGAATGCCAAGGAGAAAGGAAGCACAAGTTGGCTGATTATAAGCATAATCTTTCCTATTGAGTGTCATCGTGCATGGGCCTCCGATCTATGCACACACACATACACACACACTTGTTGATATCACGAAGAAGGCAGTTATGTATGCATACATATATAGTTTGAAGGAAATCAAAGGTCAGCGTGCATGTGGCGCGACGTGCGTGCCGGATGTAAGGAGTCAGTCCGCATATATGCAGGGCGCCCTTCGTGGTCAAGGATAAATTGCTTGAAAAACAATTAAAGCTGTAACGGGGGTGCTCTATATATATATATATATATATATATATATATATATATATATATATCAGAAAATTCGCTGAAAGGAGGGATTATTCCAAGTTTATAACTTTGCAAGGAGCAATATATTATTGGAACATTTCTTTCTTTTTATATTTTATAATGGATACGTATAAAAACTATATCTACATATGTGTATTCATGCAACTATAATATTAATAAATGCAAACAGCTTTACGAATGCTAAAAATATCTATGAACATGAATCTGTCTATTTTTTCCATTCTTTTTAATTTCAGTTTCTACGAAAACAGATAAGTAATGAAATATATTAAAAGATCTTATGACGAAGTCCATATAAATGATTTATTAGAGTAGAGATATAAAATCTTTAACGTGAAGAAGTACATTAAATAATAAAGCAATTGCTTTAAAATTGACGTGTCTACACTGGCTGGGAATATATAAAAAAACTTAACTGGAATCTTTCACCCACTATAAACGTGCGCTAAACTAAATAATCGAGGAATAAATAACGAACGTGCATAGTTGGCACCGATTTTTTATAATTTTGGAGCTGGGCATAAAAAGGTATTTTAAAAATGTGTCGAAAAATTATTTTTGCTCAACCGAGGGGCTCGACAAGAACGCTTACAACGAGGCGCCGTTGCTGCGATCTTGATTTAACGAAATGAGTATAAAAATTTGAATCATCGCTAGTGATTTTGGAGCTGCGAATAAGTTTTAATTTGCATTACGGTAATTATAATCGAAAGTTGTAGAAAATGCGGATTACTGTAAGCATTTTTGGCAGAGGTATACTGATTAAAAACAAAAATAACTTTAAGGCACATCTTCAACAGACCTTCTTATATATAACTGCGATATTATGAAAAATTGTTACCAACTATGTACTTTCGTGATTTGTTACTTTAATTTTTACCTAAGTAGCTGAACGTATAGATGCCTTAGTACTTTTGTACAATGGCTTTGCTTTCGAATGTGCTTTATGCGATGAAGGTTTCCTGGGTGTACTGCTGTAACGGAGAATTTGATATGTACATTGGTCGTAGCATTTCTTTATATCTGAATACAAAGTTTTGGCACGCGTGAGATACCATCCTTTATGTGTCAGTAAAGTCAAGCGAGCGAAAAAAATTCTTAAACATTAGTTTCTTGACAGTATAATAAATTTCTTGGCCCTCGAGAACGACCTACAGGTATATAAATAAAAAATCGATCAATTTTATACTGCGGCATTTAATTTATACCGAAACCGCGCAATAGTGTTGCATTTTAATATTCTCTGTTAAAGGCTAATGTAAATTAATGTAAAAGCATGCTAGGCAGACACGAATTTACCGGCCCTGAATGCACTGTATATTGCGCGAATCTAGTGGAATACAAAGACGGCTTCGTAATCTGGCAGGATCCGATAAAATATCCGCACGGTCGTGCATAATTATCTCCCGTTAATTATGATTGTGTATAATTATATGTTCGTACAAGAGTAGAATTTTTCTTATTGACTACTAAATTTTATTATATAAAATTATAAGCGCAATTATTCTTTTAGCTCAGTTTCTATATATTTTTGCATATTAAAGAACATGTTGGATAATGCTACTGATCGCTCATTTAAATTTTTGATATACTATGAAAAATCAAAGCTGAAGTGGCAAAGCTTTCCATTTTTATTTTAGAAGCAAGATGACCTTTACCGCAGATAATTTTCCATAATCCATAAAATTCAATTTAAATATATGCGTACGAAAGAATAATATTATTTTACATAAATTTGCGAAGAATTTCACAAAATAAATTTCATGCTTTCTCATAAGATAATCTTTATAAAGCGCAAGGGAATGAATAAGTTGAAAGAATATCCAGAAAACAGATTGAAAATTAAACATGCTGAATTTTATAGGCAGATGAAATCGGTGAGACAATATAATATAAATAAAATCTGAATTTAAACAGTAAGGTAAGACGAACAAAACGAAAAGAAAATGTAAATTTGTAAGGAAAAATATTCAAACCACCGCACTAGATAATATTTACTTTTTGACTTTCAAATCTTCTTAAATCAAAATGAAAATCCTTTTGAAATATTATCAATGCAGTTTTTGTAGTCTTTCTTTAAATATTCAAACAATTTATTAAAAATTTCATATTTAAATAGTTACATTGTATTCTATTTTTTATACGAAAAAAATTTAACAATTTGAAAACTACTTCATTTAATAGAAGATCAATATTACATACTACTGAGTATTTTTTCTAAAAATTTTAACATACAAAATTTTTTTTCAATATTTAAGTCTTTCTTGCAAGTTCTGATTGATAAAATGAGATTAAAATAATAAATAATGAATTTACTTATTTAATAATTTGATAATGATTCCTAAAAGATCCTTTCAAAGAATAGAATTTAGAAAAAGTAACTACAATTATTTTGAAAACAATTAAATTGAATTAAAATCTTTTGGTATTTGATTATTTATTTACTATATTTATTTGAGAATATACGAACTATTAAGTCCTTCACTATGGCAAATACTTACTATTATTTTAATAATAAGAAAAGGCTCACGTGTATAGATGATCGAGGTAACTCTAATTACCTCGAAAATGAGTTCTGTACAGTTTTAGGATCTAACTCTTGTCTATTCTCAAGATATGATACTTTGTTATTTAAGAATAATAATTATCAGTAATTAAATTATTTCAAGGAGCTGGAATCGAAAAAACAATAACAGCTCAAGCAAAAACGTTCTAATTAACCTAATTATTGCTATTTGAATTGATATTTTCATTAAAAATATTAATCTCCTTTCACAATATATCCAATCAAATTGGAATGATGTTTTATATTTTGAGAATGGGTTTGGTTTTAAAACTGTATAAGACTTATACTGGAGGTAATCAGAGTTACTTCGATCAATCAGAATGAAATCCGTGAACGTTTTCTAAAACGAAATTAGCTCTATATGTGTTATAAAGGTTTTTAAAGCAAGAAGCAATATATTACAGTACAAGTATTTCGTGCTTGTAATATCTAATCAAATGAAAACAACCAATTTTTATTATTAATGTATAAAATATTTTTCTTATTCTAAGACAAAAGTTTAATCCTTGAATATAAATTGTAGCGGTTCGAAACGTCGGACATCTAAGGTAATTTTAAATTTAAGGTGGTGAGGGCAGTCAGATTTTCCTTAGCTAATAAAGATTATAGTTTATTTTTATTATTTTTATTATTGTTAATTTTTAATCTAACATTATTTTATTTTTAGTAGCAATTTCTATTTCAGATTCTTCGGATGTGATTGAAAACAAGGGGTCTGACTGTCATTATATTATTATAGTAAATCATTGTATAAAGACCCTAAGACCGATATAAATATTTATTAATATAAAACAAGACCACAAATGCAACAAGCAATTCGTGGAAAATAACTGCTCATCATTTACATATTTCTTAAAAATGCTAAATTTAAGTTTAAGTCATTGAAAATTTGTTCTATTACCAATTGCCTTCTTGAGATTTTTGAACTTGTTTTTCGTAGGCTCAGAAATTAAAATAAAGGGTTTATGAGCTTGTATATAGTAGGCTGTGGATTTGTATTAATGCGAGAATTGTATTCATGGGGTGTTGTCAGAGAGTTCGAGTTTTTCGAGAATGCAGAAGAATTTTTGAAGTACAAGACTTAAAAGTTAACATTGTTTTTGGAATTATATCGTCCAGTGCATAGTCTAAAGATTTTACTTTTTCGTACTTTATTTCAGTCATAAACAAACATACAAGAATGAATTGGTTTTATCATAATTTTCTGAAAGTACCTGTGTATTTAAACTATTTCTTTACAAGAGAATTCTAAGTTAATTTAGTTCTGACCTACTGTTTTATCTCGTTGTTCAAAACCAATCGAAAACTACGCCATACACGCGCGAGAATTGCGTAATTTCAAGCCATGAAGATCATTTGGTGTACAAACGCAAAATTATGCTTAATCAAAATTTTATTTATGTTTCTACATAAAATTTAATGAAATAATATATTAAACAAATACACTAATATAATTTAATTTGCTTTTAATATTGCATATCCAATATGAGTAATATTGAACATTCAAGCGAGGTTTTTTTTTGTATCTGCGTATAAACCTTATTAATTCTAAACATTTTTGAAGAGTAATTATTTATAAAACATATAAAAATGAAGTCACATGTAGCGACAGAGAAATCAGTATATTAAAGTAGGGAAATAAACTTTAAAAACTTTGTACATTCAAATTTCTATCATAATATGTTTTTCATTTGTAAATGAGAAATTCTATTAAAAACATTCATGAAATTGCGCACATACTTTATTGAAATTTATTTCTTCTGGCAAGTATAGCTAATTACTGAGAATGATAATGCGAGAAGAAAATTAAACATTGCGAGTTGCTTTCAAAAACAAAAGCAAGAATATCCAAACTTCGTTCGTACAATTTATATGCCAAGCATTTTACGCGTCAGCGGAAGCACGTGCATACATTCGCCTCGGCTTCATCATATATATATATATATATATATATATATATATATATATATATATATATATATATATATATATACATACATACACTCGAGAATAATACGATATTCAATTAGAATGCTGAAATAATGCGATCCCAACTCCGGCTGTTTGTGACATTCTAAGGCTGATTTTGAATGAAGACGATTCTTACCGAATATTTAACCCGTATTATAAAATGCCACTTGCCATTTTCAGTTGGAATCGTCTACAGTCCAAGTCTGAGTAACAGGGACTTGATTACTACTACATGAATAGTCTGGCTCATCGGGACTCGGCTCACCGCCAACTTCGGAAATTCAGACTTCCAATTCCAGAAAAAGGTGTCAACAGAATTTTATTTTTATTATACGGTCAGAATTAATTCTCCAACATATATTTAATTAAAATCAACGCAAAGGATCAAAGTTAGCTAAGCAAAATATTGCAATTGAAAAACACCAATTTTATTAAAACGAAATACGACATACATGATCTATTTATACAGAAATTATTAGTTCAATTATCAATAAGAATTCGTGCTTTATCGTCTAGATACGAATGCTTTTTTTCATACTCTCACGGTCAAAAAAAATATTTGAAACCAACGTCGCTTATTCAAGATGGTTTAAAATGATATCAGTATTTTGGATATTTAATTGCGAGATAAATTTTAAGTACTAATTGAATTCGTTTATTGCTAGGCATAGTTGAATTTATTAAACACATATTGTAATTTATTAAAAGGAATATGTAAATTTCATAATGTGCGTAATTTTAAGCGAGATGCTCTTAAACAATGTTTACATAAGGTAATTGTATATATATATATATATATATATATATATATATATATATATATATAATATAAGATACATCAATATATGAATAAGTTAAATAAAACATAAATAAATAAATAAAGAAGATTAAAAAGTTATAATAGCTGTGACTATTCTGCCTCTACGAAAATTTGTAATGATACTCCTGCTAAGTTATATATATATATATATATATATATATATATATATGACAGGTGTCGATATAAATGTATATAGGATGGATAAAAGCGAAAGAATGAACGCGCTATCATCCGTATAACTGAAGCACGCGCGATAGCGACACGAAGTGCGGCGGAACGAAAGTGAAAAAATCAAGCCATTCATTCGTGTGCATCGGCATCTCTCGTACAGTATATTAAGTGTGTGTGTGTGTGTGTGTGTGTGTGTGTGCACTTCAGGCGATAAAATGTTGCGCGATGTTTTTACCCCCCCCCCCATCCTTGCCCCCGTCCCATCTCCCTTTAACAAATCTTTCGATCACTACACGTATATCACTTGTTATATATATATATATATATATATATATATATATATATATATATATATATATATATATATAAATGTAAGCAATTAATCGCTGCAATGCCACGCAAATAATATTGTCTGTAACGGCGCTCGAGGCGTGCTGGTGCAGAGCGACGGGCGGGATGACGGGCGGGGGAAGGTTGGTGGATGCGTGCGCGCGCGCTACAGCTGACGCGATGCGTGCATTATATGTACATGGACTGCGTAAAGATGCTCGGCGTGTGTAGATACCTTGGAGCAGTGGGTTCCTCGAGACCTTTATACGGGGCGCCGGCGGTGCGCTTTCCTGGCGCTCACCCCCCACCCAGTCGGCGCAGTGCCGCGCCTTCTCTTCCTCTCCCCCCTTCCCTTCTGCGACAGCGCTATCCTCCCTCGTTCTTCACTTTTCGACCACTAATAAAAAAAAAAAGATAGATCAAAGGAAAATAGAGAGAAAAAAATCTCCCGACGGCACGTGAAATCCAAATAGAGGACACGCGCGAAACGGGGCCGGGAGCGCGCCGACGCACGACCCAGGAAGGGACGGGGACTGCAGGTGTCGGTTCGGGGAGCCGGCGGCCGCCGCGAGATTCCGCAACTTATTTTACAACGATGCGCTTTGTATACGAGGGGCTGCTGCTGCTGCTGCTGCTGCTGCTGCTCCTCCTCCTCTCCGAAGCTGCGACGCGCGCGCTACTGACGCGCTGCAGCGGCGGCGGTATTGTGGAGCGCGACCCTTTCGCCAGCGGGCTCGTGATGCGTGTGCGCGGCATCTGCGCGCGCGGGTCGATCGAACGCGCGCACGGGAGGCGGATGGGTGGGCTCTCTTGTAGACCTCCGAAATCGGGCGATGGGTGGTCGAACGCCAGTGGCCAGGGCCCGCTACGGCGTCTACGGCGCCCCGGGCGATGGGGCGGATTGTCATCCCTTTCGAATTTGTTATCCACTTGATATAAGATGCGTGATTTCTTTTATTACTTAATAAAATTATAAAATTACGACTAAAGATGTAGCGTAAAGGAATATTAATAATCAAGTTTAAAAGATAGTTAGAATAATTGCAATATAAGCAATGAATGTACTAACGCCAGTTGAGAGCCAGCCGCGCAAAAAATCTATATCTATCCTCATTGGATTATAGGGAAATCATCTGAAATTGTAAATGAAGAAAATAACAATAAATTATTTTTCGCTTTTGTATGGTTCGATACTTTTACTTTGATATTCAGAACCTTTCATAATTATATTTTTATTCTTATGATAATAACACAATATAATTCTAACTACATTTAAATTAAAAGAAGACAATTTTGTGTGCTATATGAACTTAAAAAGTTATTAAATAATTTTAACTTATATTATATACTTCGTTTCTAACTTGCTTAACTTAGCAGTATCTTTAGTAATATTTTTAAAGGCATAAAAGATTTGGCACAAATTTTAGTTTTGTTATGTTATACATTGCTAATGCTTTCTTTGATATCCGAAATTACAGATACTGCTAAAATTACATTTGCTAGTCCCATCCGATTTAAGTTAATAGAATCATCGTTAGTTAAAATATATTCTAAATTCTTAGTGTTTTAACAGCGTTATATTCAATATATCATTTAAGTCGTCTGTGTATATAAAAAATGAAAATACTTATTAAAGCCATTAATTTGTTCCAACCTTATTTCTAATTTATTTCGTGCTTGATTAAGTAGAAAATAAAAAAATCTATTTCAAATTTTTCTTATAGATTTTTTGGAGCATTCGTATCGTTCTTCATGTGAATTTATTTTTTACTTTTAACACGCTATTGTGTTATTGATTCAAAATTAGCCTTTAATAACTTTAATAGTAACTTCTTTAGCATCATCAATAATTTCATGAAAGGATGAGTTTGACGGAAACTCTTAAAAATTTTTGCAAAAGATTAAGCTCAAACATATATTTAAATCACTTATTTGTATCAATTTTTTTATTGGATTAATACTATTTAACTAAAATTTTATACCAAATAATTACAGAATATAAGAAATTTAATGTAATAAAACTGAAGATTCATTAATTAATAAATAGTTTTATTGGTCTTACAGTCTTTATAAAATATTATATACTAGACTAATCTAATAACAGTCAGGCTGTCTTTGCTTCTAATCAGCTCCATAAAAGCTTAAATAAAAATTACTGCTTAAAAATATAATAATATATATTCTATGTTATTAAAGGACAACCTGACTGTTTCCACCATCTTAAATTTAAATTCACTTTTAATGTCCAACGTTTCGAACAGTTCCGGTTCATCTTCAAGGACTAAACTATTCAAACCCTCTAATCTACTCTTTTAGCTAGTGTAACTTAATGTCTTAAAGTTAAATCTTTTTATAACCATATTGAAAAGCTTATTGGTTTCCAGGGATGCTTTTGCTATGTCATTGATGATAAGCTTTAGAGAGTGAATGTGAAACGGTACACATTACCTTCGAACATTATCCCGTTTAATTTGAGATTGAAATTCTGCTTCATTGTATCTCAAAATAGATTCGATGGAGAATGGGTCAGTACCGAATCAGTAAGACCATAGTAGTCCCATTTTTGTGTTAATATTGTTTTAAATAATTAATATAATTCTATGAAGCATATCGGAGCAATTTTTAATTTTTACAGTAGTAATCGTGTACATAATGATAGAATATAAAAAGAAACTCAAAATAATTGGTTCACATGGAGATGATAGTTAAATTTAAAACTTAGAAATATTCAGTATGAGTATGAAACTACTTAGCAATACGAAGACTTACTTGTTACTTGTGTTATGTATGGTAATTGTTATAGCTCATTTTATGCTGATTAAGTATAATATAATATTTTTGTATTGCATATAAATATATGACAAATTTTATCTTTTTGAAATCAAAAACGCAAAGTAAGAAAAATCTATATATATTGACAGGTTGGAAAAACTAAAAATTGCTCCCAACTCTTGGATAGTCTCATTGCATTCCCTTAGTAGAGAAGCAGAGCTCACCATGCTCCCAAAGTCTAGCCCATATGGTTAGAATCTCTGGCTAACTCGTGTATTGGATATCTTTTTAATCTATAAAGGTACTCTCTGAAAGAGAAACTTTCCTACATTCTAACAGAGGGTATTCTCAAAGACCGTGGAATGGATTTTTCAACGTTCATGTTATTCAGGTGGTACCGCAGGTTACAGCAAATAATTAAGATCTCAGTAATTAGTCACTGTCCATTTCTATTTAGTTTGATTAGATTTTCTGCGCTTTTGATGTTTACTTACGCAATCATAAGAGTCTTAGGCTTAACGGTAGATATTATGCGCATTCTGTATTATCTGATGTTCTGATAACAGACATTTATCAAATACTGTAATTATGTGGCACAGCTTGGGATACCGAACTCGGGTTCGAATTCAATGAATAATTCTTTTGTTTCTAGCTCAGTTAGTCGATTCGCTCACGCACTACCCCAAATACTTCTAAGACTGGAGATCCAAATCAATGTGACAGATTTACGTCAAGTTGCTAGATGGTTAAGTGCGTTAAAGCATTTCCAAACTAGCCGGGAGGAGCTTGTAAGATTGTCAAGGACCAGAAAAGCTCTCTGACTATCTGAGTAGATATAAATATTACTAGTTATTTTTAGCCCTTCGGTTTCCTAAGTAGCCAAAAAAATAGTCATGAATTTCGTGACTGTAAAATGGTATGTGATCCTAAATAAATTGATATTGCCATATCGACGTTCTTTCTGTAGATACAAGCCCCCGTGTCTCTCTCTAAACACACGAATTAAAATGTGCATCTTTAAGATTTCCTTATTATACAGGTTCTTTGACAGTCGTTTTTGACTGCATTATCCTTCTCAGCACACATTGATTTGAATTCTTAGTAACAGTCCCATGACCATAAAAGATTTATCGGATTACACTCCGATCGGATTATAGCCCCGATTACGCTTATCAACACAAGGCTCCTGAGCGCTTCCAATTTTCTCCGCAGTACGCAATTCCAGTCTCGGCAACTATGCCGGCGCTGTATACGTAAATCGAGGCCTAAGAAGAGCTTTATGTATATATGGTTTAAGTCGATGGTTTAAGTCCCCAGCTGCTTGTAATGATCCTCTGCAAAGTCAAAAGGCTGATATGACCTTAGTGCATTGTTATTCCAGATGGTAATTTCAGTTCTTCCTGATCGTCATTTATTATATGTTATAAGTAATATAAGAATATTTAATTTTACTTTGCTCTTAGAGTTGCTCATTAAACTTCACATATTACTTATGATTTTATCTTGTATTTGTCAAAAGCTAAAGTTTTCATAAAAAGTTTTCATAAAAAATTCAATATCTAGGATAAAAATCAGATCTTCATAAATATAAATATAAATATCAATATAATAAACATAAATCTTCCGTTGAGTAGATCGAGGAGATGAAATACGACGGAAGGACCTGCCTGGTTTTCACATGACCTTTCGGTCACGTAACGAGAAATTGAACCACGTCGTGTAAGTGCAAGGCAGGTACAGCTGTTACACATTCTGTTTGGCTTATGACTGGGACTCTTGCCAAACTCCGAAAGTTTGCAGGATGTGCAGTAGATAGTGTTTCGAAAAACTTTTTTAGATAAATCCGAAGGCTCTGCCTGCAAAATATATTTCATTTGGATGAACGTCATTTTTTATGGTTCTCAAAAAACCAAATCAGTTGAATACGCGTGCGTACGCGTCCTGGCCATGTCCCAGTGAATGAGATGCGTACTTCCTTCAGGTTGACATATGGCTTCTTACATATTACACACCTGTGTGGCATGTGTAAGAAGATTAACGATCAGATAACTACTATCGATATGGTAAACGACAGTTTCTGTACATTTCTTAGAAAGTTTCTCTTCGACTGTATCGTCTCAATCCCACACAGTTTGCAGAAATGCGATCAGATACACAATTAGACAATAAATAGTTCTCTATTTGATTATTCGTCGCGGGCTCGATTAGTTTCCAATTCGATCTTATTTCTCTGAAGCTTACAATTTAGAATTTTGATAATACAAATGCAGTATTCCCAAATTAATGTTAGTGAATTTTGAATACTGATTAAAGAGATAAATATTGGGACTCAGAAATATTCACTTTTTTTTTCAATAGATAGTTTTAAAATTATATAATATTTATAATACTAATCTAGACAACTCATATTCTAGCGTGTTGAAAAGGGGCTAAATAGAAAAAATTTTGTCACTTTTGGTTATTCCAATGAAACATAATTTAATTTAAAAACTTTTATAAATATTGAAAAACCCGTTATATTTTGCCATATGATTTTCATCAATACAGTAATGCTTTGTAGGCTTAAAACCATTTTAGTGTTTCCGAGGAAAGTTTTTTTATCAAAATAATTCATTTATATTTATTTTTTACATTTTTGATTATAATTTTTTAATAGAATTAATATCAAATAAAATTTTTTATTATGTTTTTTAATATAATTTTTATTTTTTAATTGGTACATTTTATATTCTGTGGGGATGATTATAAATAAAGACTTATTGGACTGAGAGCATAGATTATTATATTATATTATTATAATATATAAGATATTATTATTATACTAAATATAATTATATTATTACACTAAAAGACTCGAAAAAGGAAACGATAAAGTATCATAGTTTTTCGAGTGGGATGATTATATGAATCGATGAAAATGAACGGCAGTAGTGTAGTAATAAGCTTATTTATTGTATTTTCTTGTTTCCAATTTCTAGGCGTCAGCCAACAGCTATTCAGTTGATAGTGCAGCATGAAAATGAACAGCAATATATTATCAGAATGCGTATTCTAGAACATTTCATAAATGCGTAATAAATTTTTTAACTATGAAAAGAAATCAAATATCTCTGGCAAGTACATGACTGAGATGCTCGCATGCAATATGACCAATAATTTTATGTCAGGAAAATGCACAATGACTTACAAAAAAAGCATTGACAGCAGCAGATGGCATCTTGCAATTTTTTTACTTCGATAAAAACATATGATTATCTGTGAAAAACTTCTGTATAAAAAAAAACAATTCGAATATCCAATAAGAAGTAAAATAAATAAACAAAATAATTATAACGACACTTATATATGTCATAAATAATTTTTTAAATAATTCGATTATTAAAATGATCTTCTAACGAATCGAATTTTTTAATCCAAAAAAAATCAATAAAAAAAGATATTTCTAATTTTTATTTCAGTAGAATTATTTTTAAAATGAACATAGAATTATAAACAATAATGTCAAAAATATGTTGATTTACCGTTGAATCTTTAATAGCTATATTTTTTTACAGTTTATTTTAGTGATATTAATACATTTATTAAATAAATATTCAGCAATAAAATAAATTAATCAGAAATACAAATTTGGATTATTATAATTTATTTCATTTATTTACATATCAAATGTTTTATTTCTACATTAACTTTGTAAATGAGTTCTTTAAAAGCGGTAGCAACATTAACATTTTAAAATTTCATTTTAATTATAGTGATAATTAATAATTTAATGTCATTTATGATGAAAGAAAACACTGACAAATGCCTACCTGATAATGAGAAAGAACCAAAACTCTTCGCAATCTCGGAAGCAGATCAATTGCCTATATTAATATCTCGAACTTCTTCATCCAACAATTCAATTTCAAATTAAAGGTAGTTAATAAGAATATAAAAAAGCTAACGAGTTCAAGTTTGACAGCTTCACCTGCTTTCTAAAGTTATTTGAATAATTAAAAAATATCCATAGTAGTTATCTTGTACTTCATTATCTTAAAAATATGTCGATTAACACTCATGACCGGTGTTTCTATAGTTTCATTTGAATATTGTAACAAAACTACAATATTTATTTTTGAAATTTTAGTAATAAAGTAAAAGACATGTTAATTTTTATGATACTTAACTTCAAGTGTTATTATAATTTTAAAGGTATAAAGACGAGATATTTTAATTAAATTAAAATTATTTTTCTTATGTTTATGATAGTCTATAACAATTTTATATAAAATATTGCAATTTGCAAACAACCTTTATTCTAATAGATTATGATTATTAAATAGTCATTAATGCATCGAGATATTGTAGTTTTGAAATATTTTTGACTATTCAGTTCTTAAAGAATATATAATACAGTTTGAGTGACCTAATACTTAATAATATAAGATTTATAAATAAAAATAGAAATAGAAATTACGCTTTCTTTAAATCCTAAAAAATTTAATGAACTTTGCAAAATCCAACCTGAGATATTGTATTACGAAACTATTTGCTTAAAAAACAAAAAAGGTTTTTCCCTTAATATAAGGCAAATATATTTTTTAAATAGAATAGATTAATATATCTGCAAAGCGTAATTTTTCTTAAATATTTTTATTAAATAATAATCATGCTTTGCATATTGGTAATATATTAATCAGATTGACGTTTTTTTTTAGAGAAGGTCAAATGCACATAAGTAATAACAAGATATTTGAAGTTAATCATCAATTGGGAACTTACATAATATATTTTACATCCTTCAAGAATGTAGGTATAAATAATTTCAATACTCTTTCAAGACTATTTCAATTATAAAGCTAATACAATTTTCGAAAGAGGTGATTAAAAAATTACAATTACGCTTTAGACACACGTACATAAAAATATATATTTTAGTCAAATACTTTATACATTGAACATATAGAAAACTAAAATTATTGTCAGAAAACTGACACAGCGTACATTTCAGTCGTCTCATCTTAGAAATACGTTCGAGTGCTTATCCAATATGCCGGCTCATTGTCAAGGAAACTGCGTTCACAGTAGAGTATTGAAAGGAGCACGCGTCATTTTATGGCTTATTGACTTCCTATGCGTGCATAATGGAATATTAAAAATTTCAGAATTATTAAAATTCTTCGATCTAAATCATGGACAATAAAAAACATGCTGCGCGTAATATAAAAGTAATAGCATTGAGGTATTATTAAAAAATTTTAATTTAAAATAGGAAGAGAAAGTTGAAACTTCTTTTGAAAATAAAACGTTTAAGAATATAACTATATGTTGCTTTATCTGTGTGTGCGTGCATGCGTGTGTGTGCATAACTAATGGTGTTACGGTTATTCTAACGCATTAAATCAGGAAAAAAATATTTACACCATATATCCCATTTTACTACTTAATATATGTACTTGTTATTAACTTAATTAATAAAAAATAACCATTGTCAAGCGATTCAATCCTCCTTACTCTAAATAATACTGTTTTTATACCTCTTATTCTATTTATCATTCAAATTTCTTTGGAGTAGCGTTTTAATTATTGTTTTTTAAATATATTCCGTGAGAATAATAATGAATAAAAAGACAGATAATTAGAGTAACGGTTACCATGGTAACTGGAATCACTCAACCTGTCAAAACTATTTTAAAGGATGAAAATATAACTTAAAGCCTAGCAAGAAACAGTATTTTATGTGATTTCAAAAACTAGATATGTGTTGAATTAAATTTCATATTCTTTTAGTTAATATAATGGAAGGTCTTTCAGTTGCTGCTAATAGTAATCGCATGATATCTCTAGTCCGAGAAAAAGTGAGTACTCAAATTTTTAAATAAATTATTTCTGTTAATAAATCGATGAAATTATTTACTTTATATCAAATGTCGAATGTTGACGAACGATGGAAAACATTTGAAAAATTTGCTATCGTTCGAAAAACTTTGCACTTCCGAAAGAACTTTTTCTCAATGTATTTTAAGTTACATAATTATTCTATTTATTACTTGCCTATACATAAAAAGTTAATTAATCCATATAGATTTTTATTGCGATATTAAAAAAATTTACATATTAAATTAATTCTAGTTAACGAGCTAATTTAAGCAAAAATTTCAAAATTATTATTGTAAAAAATATATAAATATTATGAGATATAATCGATGTATTTGTCTGTATTAAATACAAATCAATTGACTCCATAGATAGTTTCATAAAAAATTTTTAAATGACTAGATAAATACAATAATTAAATGTTTATACGAAGTATTTATGCATTTTATATACTATATACATTTCTATATATATAGTATTTTTATATTTTATATACTACATACTATGCATGCATATAGTATTATATATGATGAAATATCTGTCAAATAAACTATTTTTTTATTCTTTAATTTTACCCTCAAAAAATTTCAAGCATTTTCTTAAGTAATGTTTTTCGCGCACAAGATAGCTCTAGACTAAGCAAGGTCAAGTGTACATAAAATTCAGATTTAATTCATTAATGCGATAATTAGGAGGAGAAGCGTGCTCAAGAGCGAAAGAGAAATCTGCTATATCTCATTGCGGAGTTCCTACGAGAGCAAGGGTAAGAAGTTGTATTATCGCCATCCGTATCGAACAACGCAAACAGGTTTTTGCTTTGATATACACATATAGATTTTATCCGTAATTCATTAGAAATTCGGCTAGTTTTATCAGTTTGAACTTGGCACAGAGACTTAATCATATGTTACAATATTTTATAAAACTTTGTAGTTTTTTCGATGCTTGCGACACGTTCGTTAAAGAAGCTCATCTTTCGTCGGAGATTACGGTCTGCGACAACATAGATCTCGAAACAATTTTATTGGAATACTCCGACTACTATTTCACCAAGTTCAACAAGTATCCGAAAATATGTAAAAAAGGAGAGGCCAGCTTTACGAGCATTCCGTAAGTTTTTAATGGGTTTGTATATAATCGAACTTTCATTCAGTATCAAGTAACGGCTAGAATTTCGTTATAAACGGTTTTAATTTCATCTTTTAAATATTATTTCGAAGAGCAAAGAAGGATAAAAATAATAAGGCCAATATAAAGAGCCATCGAAAAGCAGAGGAAGAAAGCAACTCATCGACGAATTTGGGCGACAAAAAGGAGAAAAATATTTGCCCAACGAAGTCGGAGCCGAATTTCGGTATCACGGTAACGCCATTATTTCCGCTGGGGAACGCTGCGTACTACGAGCAAAGCAGAGGTGTCATCGTCGAACCGGATTTACTGCACAATAAATTTTTAAAACCACTCGGCAATCTATATCCCGCTGGATCAGAATGGAAGGAAATAGCCGATATAATTGCGAAAGTAAATAATAAATAAAAGTTGATGCAATGCACATATAGTAGAAAGAATGAAAAGAACTCATTGGTTCTTGTGGTCGGTCCATCGACTCTTTGGCGGTATGATAACACTGTTTAAGCCATAATATGAATCTACCAAGTAAAGCTGGTCTCGATTTTTGCGCATCATCTCAAATCATTGCACTCTTAAAAAGTTAATATAAAACATAAGTTTTTTAATATTTTATGATGCGTAACATTTGACATCAAGCTCATCTAATCTAACGAAATTGCAAGTGTCACCATATATTTTAGTGGTACAAAAAAAAAAAAACAAAACAAAATTGAAATAAAAATTTGTATCTCTTTTAGTTTTAGAGTGATCTGAAATCTAACCATTATTAAGCGATGCATGAAACGATATAGACTTATAATTTGAAAAATATTTTGTTCTATTTATTTTGCATTTTTACACCACTGTACATAAATTTGTTTATATCAAAGTCGATGGAGCCAACTGAATTTCATAAGTATATGTCTGTATAATTTGTAATGAATCTTTATTTGTCCGAACGTTTAGGAAATTGTTTTGAGCGATTTGAATGTACATTGGGATGATGTGAAAGGACTTGAGAATTGCAAAAGTCTTTTGAAAGAGGCTGCCGTGTATCCTATCAAATACCCGCACATGTTCAATGAAAAATTATCACCTTGGAAAGGAGTTTTGTTATACGGACCTCCAGGAACAGGCAATGATATTCTTTATTTAATACCTCGCTATCAATTTAAATGCTATTTTAATAGAAGCTACAATAAAAAATGGAATTTATGTATAATATTTAGGAAAAACAATGTTGGCCAAAGCAGTGGCTACAGAATGTAGAGCTACATTTTTTAATATCACATCTAGTTCTCTTATCAGTAAGTGGCGAGGAGAAAGTGAAAAGTACGTTCGGGTATGTAACGAAATATAAAACGTCTTGACATTGTAGATTACGTATTCTCTGAAAATTATACATGTTTTAATGCCTATAAATTTTATTTAAGGTGCTTTCGGAATTGGCAAAACATTATGCTCCATCTATAATCTTTATCGATGAGGTAGATTGGACAGTCGGCGGAGGAAGTAACGACATGTCAAATAATAAATCCGAGCCAAGTCGAAGATTTAGGGCGGAACTTTTAGCCAGATTGGACGGGCTTTTATCAACGGAGAATGCTAGCGTTCTTCTTTTGGCAGCTACAAATGTTCCATGGTTACAATGATTAAGACTGATAAATTAAAATAAGAGATCAACTCCAGTATAAAATTCAAAAATTTGTACGTATTGTACTTGAGAGTATATTTGAATGAGACCATTCATTTTGAAATACTTTTATAATTTTACCTTTAATATCTTAATTATATAAATAAAATGACTAAAGTAATGGCGCAATCAAAAACGTTCTCAAATATCTGGAGTAGATGCCTTAAGCCTATATTTAAACGACTTTCAATATAGATATTTTGAAGCATTTCATCATGATATTTAATATCACTCACAGGGAATTAGATACAGCTTTATTAAGACGATTAGAGAAACGTATCTATGTTGATTTACCCAATCAATATGCAAGAGATCAGATTTTCAAAATTTATTTAAAAGACGAATTATTCGTAAAACCTGAGTATAAAGAAATTTTACAAAACACTAACGGATATTCATGTGCCGATTTGAAGCTTTTATGCAAGGAAGCTTGGATGATGCAGCTTCGGCCTATTTGGGAACATTTAGAAAATACAAATACCTCTTCAATTCATTGCAAAAACGAAGATGTTATAATTGATTTAACATTTTTATCTAAAGCTATGGCAATAATTAAGCCAATTAGTCAAAGTATTCAAGCTAAATATGATATATGGGATAAAAGTTTTTTTATTAAACCATGTATTTCTGATAAAATTTTTAAAATAAACAACGAATAATTTAGAAAATAATTTGTTTTGTAAAAAGAGATTAATAATATATTTTATATAAAATATCGACTTTAATTTATAAATAATAAACTATTAACAATTTATTATATATGTCCTTTTCTCCGTTTTTCTTGATTAATTCGCTCTTGCTTTAAACCATGATAATACCCTGCAATAATAATTATTCGTACAAGTTCATTAAATACCTTTTCTATTAGATATTTAAATTTTAAATAGGTTATTAAGAATGATAATATTTTACCTGTATGAAAACCACTGATATACCAAGACATTAACATGCTTGAGAGAGCATCTGCATCATTTTCAGGTAATCTTTAGAATGTTAAAAAAGACAATATTTTATAAATAACTTAAAACTTAATGATTGTATATTAAAGTAATTTTATCTTATAAAAACTAACTGAGCCATAAACTGGGGTGGCAGTGGTGGTGCTGGTGGAATTGTATTACCAAATGTAGAATCGCAACTTCCAGGCATAAACATATTGTTACATGATTTACTTTCGTCAGATTCGAATTCCATTGGGTTTTCAAAATATTGATTTTGTTTTGAAGTACTCTCAAATTCCATTGGATTGGTAATATGGTCTAATGCTTCTTTTTGTTGAGCAATTTGTGCTTGTAAGCCTTCAGATTCAAGGAGGGTCGAAAGTGCCACTTTTTCTTTATTGTTATATCCTGTAAAATAAATGTTCATATCGTAGTTTAAATAATATAAGAAAAAGAATTAAAAGCTTGAAAATGTTATATTTCAATAATCCTAATAATTATTAAGTTTTATTTGGTAAAATATTCCTGAATAAATATGATCGATTCTGTATAGTTACTCCATTATGAGGATTAATATAAATTGATTGATACAAAATCATTCTATATTGTTATAGAATATATTTTTTTATAAAGGTATATAATCTTAACTACTTCACCTATAAATTATTAATTATTATTTTATATGCATTCTTAAAAATATTTCTTCGTTATAACTGATTGATTTTGATTATTACAAAAAAACCTATTCTTAATAAACATAAAGAAGCTATCGAAAGCTTAAGCTTAAAAAAAATAAACATAAAAAAGCTATATAAAGAAGCTGTCGAACTTTATATATTTTCAAATTGTTAAAAAATAAGTGACCTTCAGTCTATCATTGTGAGATTTAGAAATTTCATTACTATGTAAAAAATATTCATTACCAAGGTATTTCACCATACAGGTTCCTGAGTTTTCAAATATTTTAATTATTACTGCTTCGTAAAGTTCACCATCTTCTGAATATACTGCTCGACAAGGTGAACCAACACACCATTTCTTGAACAAAAAAGAAGATACAGAACATGAAAATTAAGTATAACGATATGTAAAAATAAATGAAACGTACTCTTTGAGTTTTCTGACTCTGTTGTTGTTGTTGTTTATGAGAATGAGACTTTTTTTGTTTATTTGAAGCTTCAGGCATATTTTCAGGGAGTAAACCCATTCGTTTAGCAACTTCTGCCTTTGCTACAGTAATAGCCTTGTCATATGCTTTAATAAGAACGGAATCATCCCAAATATCTTCGCAAGCTAAAAAAGAAGAGTATTATAAATGTGTAAAATAGCATTAGTTTCTAAATTGTTCAGAATATTGTAATAATTTTTTTAATAAAACATTTGTAAACATAACCTATTTCTTGAAGATAAGAAAAATAAAACTTACGGGTTTCACCACTTTTTCTAACAAATAATACATTATCGTCGTCTGACATTGTTTTTATGTACTTTAACAACTAATTTAAGTTAATAATAAACTTTGTATAAGCACTTTTAAATTTTGATTTTAAGCTTTAACCCAAATAGTGAATCTTGTTTGTAACTCGTCTAGACTATACTATAAGCTAGGTCATTCATCAGAGTTCAGAGTCAGTAAAAACATTTGTTAGTACAATGTAAAATACACTGAATAATTATAATACATTCTTTTTCTTGCTCGCCCCTTACGGCGAATCGGCGATATACGATCGCATATACACATTGCGCCGTACCAGGCCGTACGCGTATGCGTAATACTGGTAATACCTGGTAATACGTATACATGTAACATTCGTTCAAATTTTTGAAGAGTACTTACAATTTTAAATTATTTTAAAAACAAAATATCATTTCTCTAAAAAATATAATTAATTTACATATTTTTAGGTTTACGTTTTTATTAGAAATTTTATTTAATATAATTATATTTAATAAAATTATAGATAAATAAATATAACTTCATCGACACAATTTTAATAGGCATAAATAATTTATTTCTCATAAATTTATTCAGATCATATTTATAGTTTATAATATTTACACTTTTAACGATATAAATAAGATATATTAATATTATATGGTATAACAATATGATTAAACTAATAGTGAATACTAATAAAATACAATACAAGGAGAGGTGGATGTTGAGATCTGGTTGAAGCTGATATTGAGAGTACGTGGAGCGTGCTGTATAATTCAGCTGATTACCTCGAAAAAGAATACTGTAATGTTTTTAGGATATATTACATTTCCATATTCCTTTGATATGGTCCTTTTTTTCTTATTTGTTCTACTTCTGCGTTTTTGAAGAAATTAAGAATATTCATTCCTTATTTTTTGAAATTTTATTTTATTTGCGAGTTTAAATAAACTTTAATAAAAAATAAATTATTAACTGTTGATAAAATTAATTCTTATGAAGTTGAAACTATTTTTTTAGTTTTTTTTTTTATAAATATATAAACTTACAATAATAAATAATTTAGGTATAACACAATAATTAAAATATATATCAGAATTATTGATCCTTAAAATTATTTTAAAGGAATCGATTACACTGGATCAGAAGGAAATAACCGACAATAATTTTGCGAAATGTTTATAAAACAATACCAAATATTTGAAGTATATCATATATTTTACTGAAATATTTATTAAAAGTTAAAAAGATTTAATTACATACATATATTTTCATAATATTTATGAAATTATATAATATTTCATCTTGTAATAAAATATTTCTAAAATATTTTAGGAATCTTTCATTGCTGCTTGAATTATTAGATATCCTACTATAATAATATTCCGTGTCCAGAGCACGGTTGAAAATCGCACCAGTTCGCGCGAGAAACTTTCCATGGGTATAAGAGGTCGGGAAGAGATAGAAGCAGGATAGAAGCTGATGATAGAAGTAGATATATCTAGAGACGGTTATATTTGTATCTCGCTATGATCTTGCTTAAACATTATCATCGTTCGTGTAGAAGCGCACGTGATTCTCGTACACACATGCGCATGTGCATGTACAAATCCAGAACGTATATGTATATGTATTTATATGGTACACGGAGAGATGCACAACGACCCCTTTACGCGTCAACTATATTATACAGGCTTATTTTAAATGTACACCCGGGTGATGATGGTGTATGTTTGTGTGTGGATGTGTGTAACATAGAGGGCTGAACGTAAGGCGCGCGCGCGCGTCGTGCACATGAGCTGTATTATTGATCAATATGAGAGCAGGAGAGAAATAGCCGGCGCAGTTGTATATAAAAATATACGTACACACACACACGCGTGCACGCGTGCCGAAAATATATACGAGCGCCACTAAACCGACGTTGCCCGACTCGCGCACTGCCCCCTTTCGCCCCATAGCTTCATATATATATATGCGAAGCAGCTGTCATTCCCGTGCATCGTACGATATCGGGCGAATTCACGCGGCGCTCTCCGCGGGTGCGTAAAGGCTCACGGGGTGCGCGCACGCACGCGCTACTGGTTGATATAATATATACACGCGCAGGCTCGCGCTGTCGGTTGTGATATAAATATAATTTGACAAACATAAAAATAAACAATAAAGAACAGAAAAGAGAGAGAATAAGAAAGGAATAAAAGCGAGTGAGGGACCAGCCAAACAATTTTAAACGCGGATACATCGCCGGCGATTTAGATAGAGATATAAATATATAAAACGAAGAAATATACATAACGGAGTTCTGCTGTAGATATATGTACATAGATGCCTTGGTGCAAGCGCGCGAGGTGAGAAAAGACACCTCGGAAGATAACATAACGGAGCGGGGAAAAATACGTCAGAGCTATATAACCGAGAGCCTCGGGGGTGAGAAAAGTGTGAGAAGGCAAGAGAGAGGCAGAGAGAGAGAGAGAGAGAAGAGAGAGAGAGAGAGAGAGAGGGAGAGAGAGAGAGAGGGTGAGAAGGGGTGCGAGCGGAGAGGGGACACGACGTGGACGGTAAGCGCGAATTCTATACGTCTCTCGCATCGGGGTCGTCGTGGCGAGGGTGCATCAGCGCGTTTCGATCGTCATGCGACGACGGCCACTTTAGGAGGACGCCAAGTTAAAATAAATAATAATAAAAAATAATAATAATAATAAGAATTAAAAAAAAAGAGGGAAACAGAAGGAAAGAAAAGCAAAAGAGCAGTAGAAGAATCGGGGGACACGCATCGCCGCGCGCGCACACCAGTGGCAGCGCCGAGCTCTCCGCGCTCGACGGGCGTGGTGTGCGGCGCGATATTTTAGCGTCTCGACCGAGTTCCCGTCGGAGCCGGACAAGTGGAGTTCCTCATGCAGACGCTACGCAAGAAAAATAGCCCATGCAAGTGTAAGTATTATATACACGTTCGTAATATCAAGGCGAGCAAGCGCTCTCTCTCTCTCTCTCTCTCTCTCTCTCTCTCTCGTCTCTGTGCATACCTATATGTGCATATTCATATACAACAGTGGAAGTGTGTGCGTTATATTGGCTGCATCAGAGTTCGATTATTGCGTATATGGGCCGCTGATGGCGTGTGCACGGGACGAAAGAAAAAACATCCCCAATCGCATTGGTTGTATGCAAAATGTGCGAAAAATAATTCATTACGCTGTGCGCAGGTCCGGCCGCGGTCTAACGGTGCGCGTATAGATATGTGTCTCGTGTTCGATTGCAAGCAAATTTTATGCACACCTATATATACATATTAAGACATGCAACTTTGATCGAAGACGAGAGAGGAAATTTAGTTTAGATATGTAGCTATATGTATGCACCTAGCGTGAATCAGTATGATTCGATCAGGGGAGGGGTACAACGTATTATGTGATATGTTGTGCATGTATGTGCGCGCGCCTGTGTGTATGCGTGTGTGCACGTACTCGCTCACCATTATTGTTTTCAGCTGATTCTATACGCCGATCCCTCGTGCATGCCATGTTTGAACTGCTTTACCCTCGTGTTAGGGGTTGATTCACGCCCGTCTAGGCTCACAGAGGGCGCCACGCTGTCGTTTGACTCGGGCATCGCCGTCGCGTCAGCGATTGTACTATTCGCGTATATATATATATATATATAAGACGGTACAGCAATGATGTAAGATCGCGAGTAGTTCAAAAATTTTTCGTTGGACACTTTTTTCATTTGTTCTCTATATACTGATCGACTTACTGAAAGTTGACGTATTTATAATGTTCCTGAATGCCCTTCGGCATTGCAAATAAGATTGCGCGTGAAAATATCGTTATAATACATGACATATTCGTTTACTTTAGAAAACGGGGCAAATTCTTTATTATTGCTTGTATTTCATACTCTGGAAGGTAGTCGATTAATAAAAAAAGGAGTTTGCGTGACCGCGTGCGATAAAACCCTGTATAGTCTTGTACGGATATACCTTAATGAACAAAAAATATGAATCGAGACTATGGGCGATCGATTGCCTTCAATATACTTAGAAATTTAAATAAAATACACGTCCTTTTATTTTTCGCAATACTTGTTGGCCACATGAAGATAAAAAAAAAATTTGTTTTTGCACAATTAGACCATGGTATCGATGTTCACAACAACAACTGTCGACAAAAAATATCAAAATAACTGAATTCCCACGATGAATTGTAGCATATTTTGTGATTTTTACAGTGAAATGAATACATTTCCTGAACCGTTCAAGGAAAAGTAGCACATTTCGCGAGTTTCACAACCAAAAGTAGCAAAAATATCCACTGAGATTTTGAAGTATTTCTCTCATAGATTAGATTAAATAAAAACTTTTGATTCCTATATAAATAAGTTATATCTGTCTGTTTTGAATGCTTCACCATAGTACTCAATTTTTACACTTTTTCATCTACATGCGAATGTGTTAGTTTTCGTTTTAAATTGATGAATTGTGCAAAAATATGAAATATCTTTTTTTTCGATGTGAAATTTTAAATATGCTTCTTAATCTGGAGAGACATGTGGGTCGAAGTAATAGATACAACAACGTATCGTTGACACATTTTGATCATCTTTAATAATATACATAAATAAGCTCACTTACCAAAACGACTATTATGTTATACCATCAATTTATTTATAATAAATTATTAGTTCTTTATATAGTCAAAGAAACAGTTTTTGATTAATAATATTTATATTTTTGATTAATAATATTTCAGCTAACTGAAAACGATTAAATTATTTTCTAACTCATTTTATTCTTTCATTAATTTTAATCTTCAATATTATAAGCACCTTAAGTAATGAATGAATATATGATAATATATTAGTTGAAGCTTTCTTTTCCATTTCAAAGATTATATATATAAACCCTTTATTTCCAATGGCACCTTACTTGCAATAAACTCAATCACAATTGAGCAAAGATTAAGATAACAAATAGAGAGAGAGAGAGAGAGAGAGAGAGAGAGAGAGAGAGAGAGAGAGAGTATATGAACGTGTGTGCATGCATGTGTACAATTGTTCTTTTCTAGAACGATACTAGACCTTCAATTACGTATACCTAAGGGCACACTGTTATATGCCCTAATGCTTGCCTCATTATATATATATATATATATATATATATATATATATATATATATATATAGAGAGAGAGAGAGAGAGAGAGAGAGAGAGAGAGAGAGAGAGAGAGAATCTCCGCAAGGTCGATGCCGAGCGGGCGCGCGCATCTGGCACGGAGCGAAACTCTTGAAGAACCCTAGAGTAACGCTGAAAAATTGTAAAGAATCGTATGTGCGCGCGGTTATACGGCGCGGCAGCTCCGCGGGGTGGTGAACAGGGGCGATAGGGAGGGATGGTGGCGGGGGAGGATAGGTCACTTGCCCTGCGGATCATGAAGTGCGTCGACAGTTGGCGTTCTCCACTCGAGCGCCGGGGCACAATATCGCTTCTACGGTCAGAATATGCGCGTGCAATAGCCGCGGACCTCTGTTCTCTCGGATCATACAGTAGCGGTCGCAGAAAAAAAAAGTTTTCAGAAAGAGAGAGAGAGAGAGAGAGAGAGAGTTATAAGCTTATAGTCAAGTGACTTCGCCTATAGACAAAGTTGTTATTCTTGGGTTATTATTGTTCTCTGGATTGATATTTGATCGGTGAAATGCACGTCTATGTTTATTGTTCGAACCTTTCTTTAATTTGATAGAATTGGAAGTTTCTCGAGCGTTGCATTAACGAAATGAATTTACAATTCTATATATAGACTTGACGGCACATTGACTTCTTGTCAAACTGCAAGCTCCATTCCATTTTAATTAGGCCTGGAGTAATATATCGAATTATAAGCACTTATGATGGGCCCGATATATATTTCAGGCTTATTGATCTGTTTGAACATATATATATTGATTGTTAAGACTATTGGGTTTCGATATATATCTTTCACGAATCCAAGAAAGAGCGATATCGATATTATTGTTTTATTTCTTAATATTAAAAAAATACTATATCAATAATTCTTAAATTTTAGGCAAAAAATGAAGTTGAAAATGAGTTCCATATCATTAATAACAGTAAAAATAACAGTAAAATATGATATAACATAATGCTCATTTTATTTAAAAAATTCATTTGATACTGAGCACTTATTATTAGTCTTTTTAATTACAATTGTAAGTTGTTTTATGTTCTATACATAAATAATTTATTTGATATTAATGTTTGTTTAAATACAACTTTATAATTACTTATAAATATTCTGCATATATGTTAATATCTAAATGCATTATTTTTTAATATCTGATAATAAATGGTTATAAGATTTTTAGAAGATAAAATGATTTGTCATTTTTGTCGACTTTAAATTTTTTTCATACCAAAATATACGTGCATGATTATTTAATTTATAAATATTGTATTCATTTATAAAATCTATCCCTTTATATATATTATATATCCCTTCTGGAATTTATTTTTATTTTTAACAATGAATTCAAAATATCGAATACAATTTTTTAAATGATTTAATATGATTAAATATCTAAATATAACTGCAATTGTTGAAGTTTTTCAGTATTTTTTAACACTTGAAATCTTCAGTGCTTGATAATAAATAAAAGTTTTAAACTTAGGCAAATGTTGAATTTTTAAGATGATTCAATTTTTTTTCAAAAAGATTCTAAATTTCAATGTTTGAAACATAAATAAACTTTAATTATTAATTTTATGAAAAATCGAACAAGACTTGAATATACTACTTTCGAGAAAATAGGAGAATAGAATATAAGACATAAAATAATTTTTTTTCTCAATTTAAATACATAATTATAATAGAAATACAATTAAAAAATTATTATTTGTATCAAATTTCACAAAAAACAAATTTAGCAAAAAATAATATCTACCACTAAATGCATATGTATATGCAGTTTTAGATATTACGTTTGTTTCGCATAATTATAAAGTAAAAGACTATAGATTTATCTCAGTGAGAAAACTTATTTCTAAACCTTTAATAAATCAGTTATCCATATCCTAATGATGTGAATTAGACGTGTCTTATATAAGATTAAGCACAAGTCTAGTCTTGACTAAACGATCAATGATCCGCGAACATTTTGATTGATATTTGAGAAAATATACTCACCCAATCGTTTTTAATGAAGTACTTCATTTGTCCTTTCATACAAATCATGAATAAAGTACGAAACCGTTTGATCTTTAAAGCATTGAGGCAAAAAAAATTATCGATTTTTTCGTCTATATTTCTTAGTTTCCGCATTATTTTCTTCGTCGAATTCCCTTCAGCCAACCTCTTGCGATAAAGACGAGTCTACTTTAAAATAAAGCTTTCCGGCAATTATTTTATTCATTCTTTCAAGCTATGACGGAAACATATAATACATACTACTAATAGATACATTCATATTCCAAATTAAGTACTTATAATATTATAAATTATTAATTATTTCTAGATTGATGCATAATAGATATTTAAATTAAAAACCGATGTTAATTTCAACAATCTGTGTAATATTCGATTTTAATTGATTAAATATCTTACTAGCTATGATTAAGTTATACTTTTAGATTTACGAACAATATAAAACAATTTTCTATTGAAAAAATTACAGATTCAAAAATTCATTTATAAAGAATTAATTAAAATCTATATAGTTCTTAAAAAAATATTTATTTACTTTTTGGAGACTTCAAATAATCACTAAATAAATAATCCATTTCATCGATATAAAGCACTGAATGCGAATATTTTGGTATTTAGAGAATAATACGTTTTCTTTCCAATAATAAATAAATAAAATTTTAAATGATATAAAGACATTGCCAATTGGCAAAGTTGTTCATTAATTTATTAATAAAGTGTATTGTTGTTGAAAAATGTTAGTTTACTTTTAGGATACTCGATGAAAACACTAATATAAATATATTCCATATTTTCAATGTACAAGACAGTATAGAGCATGATTTGTCAATAAAGTTTTTCCAATATGTGATTAGTTATAATCTGATAGAAGCTAGAAAGCTTAAAGCGAAACAAAAAATTCAAAGCTATAGAAAACCCGGAGAGCCATTTGCGTTCTTTCGAGCAGACGTAAATCGATCTAGCTTGTCGACGACTTAATTCATTTGTGCGCCTATCGCTGTTATATCGTTGCAGCCCCCCTGCGAGGCAAAACTCAATTTGATCCCCGCCCTTTGCGTGATTGCATTTGCCAACAGAGAGGAGATAAAGAGAGAAAGCAAGTGAGAATGAGTGAGAGAGAGAGAGAGAGAGAGAGAGAGAGAGAGAGAGAGAGAGAGAGAGAGAGAGAGAGAGAGAGAGAGAGAGAGAGAGTGAAGAGAAGTGAGAAGAGGAAGGGTCACAAAAACTGGGCTGCGTGCGATCCCATGCGGAGTGCAACGACGTCGCTAACTGACAATAACTTGCCGGCGAATATATGTATTTCCCTTCTCAACGGGTGATAGAAAACGATAAGGCTGTTCTGTGCTCACAAGCCGGTAACAAGATTTCGCCGCAAAGTAAGTTCAAGTGATACCGGCTGCCATTCGATAGTAGCACAAGTCCATTAATAATTCAGATTCTCTTGCGCACGAGATTCAACTGCACAAAGACTTGTCCATTTCAATCAACTAACCGTCCAGAAAATCATTTGCCGTGCCCCACGAATTTCCAATGCATAAATGTCTGTTAAACTTTATTGGATAAGGATTGAAGGACAAAGTACATGGATTGATAGATTCGCCTTAAAGCTCAGATTTATTGATGCTTGAATCTCAAAGTATTTATAAAATTTCAGTTAAATGAATAACCTAATAAGATCCAATGTTGTATACATTGGTAAATGAAAATTCGATTTCTTAAATGCGAAATATATATTTCATATTTACAAAAAAACTCCTTCAAAATAATTCATTATCTAATTATAATACTGGCAATTTTGATTCTAGTAAAAAACGAACCAACCCGATTTTTGGGAGAGGGCGTGTCCTTCAAGGCGAAGCTCATCGGTATCTTGGAGGTATCAGAGGCTCGCGGCGATCGTATGTGTCAAGCCGCGCTTGCCGATTTAAAAATGGCTATACGGGCCGCGGGAGAGCACAAGCAACGAATAACTGTGCAAATCAGTATCGATGGGCTTCGTCTGAGAGACGAAAAAACTGGAGTAAGTTGGAAACTTTAGTTTAGGCTTCTACACATTAATAGAGATCATATAATATTTTTCTTATTGGAAATTTTAGGATTGTTTATATCACCATCCTGTCCATAAAATATCGTTCATAGCACAAGATATGAGCGATTCTCGAGCTTTTGGGTATATTTTTGGTTCGCCCGATACCGGACATAGATTTTTTGGAATTAAGACTGATAAAGCAGCAAGTCAGGTAAAGTTTATGATTTTTTACATTATTATTTTATTATTATAGAAGAATAAAAAAATTAGTTACTATTATTAATTACATAAATTTTTATTTTTAAGGTCGTTATTGCTATGCGCGACCTTTTTCAAGTTGTCTTTGAATTGAAGAAGAAAGAGATCGAATTAGCAAAGCAGCATATTGAACACAATGTTATGAAGTGTACAACATACTCTGTGGAACGATCGCCAGACACTAAAGTATTGAAAAAATTGAACAATTTATTATTTCATCTTTCTAATTATGAGTAAAGTAAAAAATTGTTTGTATTAAAATTGGTTTCTTATTTGTAAGGGTGCTGCAGTTAATGAAACATCACTTCACAGGGCTGGTCCCGATAGCGAAAGATCTAGAAAGCATGAAATGCAGAGTGGAGTGGTAGCGGACTTATTAGATCTACAGTTTGAATTAAACTCGCTACAACAAGGGATTCATCAAATGGATAAAATAACACCAGATAATCCGAGACCTATAGATAATACTTTCGAATCAGATCCTTTTGGAGATTCATTTGCAAATATGAAGGTAAATATTTATTTTTTTGTATTTATAATTTTATACTAAATCAAAAAATTGTGTAGATAAAAGAACAGATTAAACCAATCTTACCTCCTCCACCTTCATCGTCCAAGCGAAATCATTTAGAAAGGCAACAAACACTTCAACAATCATCAGGGTCTGGCACATCTAGTCCTGCCAATATAGTTAATAACAAGACTCCTCCACCTACTGATACGGCACATTGGTTTGATAAAGAAACAGAAGATTTATTTAACGAAGGAGAGTTATCTAACTTAACAAGAAAAAACTCTTCAAGCGATGATGATAGAGAAATTGTAAGTGAAACATATAAATTCTAATAAACAATGTTATAATATGTGTAGATATGGAACGAATTATTTCAAGATATTTTATTTTTTTCTAGCCTTCGTCATCATTGTCAGAAGATCACTATAAGCAAATTGATCTATTTTCGGAGTTAGATCCTCTTGGCACAGGGTCCAAAAAACCTTATATAGATAAAAAGGATTTCTTTCAAAATTTAAAAAATCCTCCTAAAAAGGTTTTAAAAGAGTTAGCCACTATTAATTCTGAAGATACTTTTCCTACAGATTTTACTACTACATCCAAAGCAGAGTTAAAGAGTGCAGATAAAGAATCTAGTCAATTTGATGATAGCGAATTTGCAGATTTTGATAGATTTAAGGAAAAAAATATTTCTACATCAGAAAAAATGGCTTCACCGAGAAGGCATCATAAAGAATCGAATAAAAAGTCTATTCAACATCAATCATTATCTGTTTCATTACCACCCGAGGAGACTTCTACGCCAAAAAATTCGTATAGTTATGCAATGTCCAATTCAATTACTTCAAACAAATTTGATAAAGATTCATCTGAAAGCATGCAATCGTTAGTCAAATTGACAAGCCCTAAAAAATATGCACATTCTTCACGGAGAGCTGAATATATTGCTGAACATTCTGGAAATAAATCGCATTCAATAGATAGATCATTTCCTGTAGATTTTTCATCAACCAGTGAATCACCAGCATCTCCATTAAGATCTTGTTCTTCCGGTGCAAATTCCAGATTATCCAGCTCAAGTGCAGAAATGGAAAACGTTCCTGAACCTCCACCAAGAGGTGCAGGAAGTATTTTAATTAATCCTCCTCCACTGCCACCCAAAAAGCATAGTACAAGAAGTGGTATTAAACCGCCACCAAGACCACCTCATGGAGATGGACATTTTCAATACGATTTTCTTGAACGCGAAGAAGGATCGCCTTCTCCTACGCGAAAAGTACGTGAAAATAGTTCACCAAAAAGTTCAAGAGCCAGGTTCGACGACAATTTTAGCCCACCATTGCCACAATTACCGAAAAAATCAGATACTACTTCAGGATTTTCCAATTCAAGTTTTGAAGATTCATTTAATTCTATTATTGACTCTCCTAAATCGGTAATTGATAACACTGCACCAAGTAAATCAGAAATAAAATTGGCTAATCTAACGAAAGGAATTACATTAAGTCAACTCACTTCAACTTTTTTAACCGATTTAGCGGAAACATTAGGCATGTCAGTTGCTGAAGTAACAAGCTTAACGCTGAAGCAATTAACTGAATGTATAGAATCATTAGCAAAAAATGAAAATAAAATAGAAGATAAAACAACAATTTCTGAAACCAATACAAGAACTTCCAAAAATGATGATAGTAGTTCGATTGCACAAAGTACAAAATCAAAAAATGTAGAGACTTCGTTTACTGCAAATGAACCACTTTTCAAAGCTACGTTTGACCAGGAACAAAAAGTAGAAAATGCTAGTAATTATGATAAATATGCTGTATTTCGAGAGCTACTAGAAATGGAGCAGGTTAATAGTGATCTAAAGACACAAAAATCTAGTGAAGACGAAGAACCAATTACATCTGAAAAACAGGAAGAAATAGGAGAACTTGAAGAGGATGCACAAAGTGATGAAATAGATGAAACGATTGCAGCTCTTGCTAATCTTACTGTTAAATTGCCTCCTGTTAAAGAAAATCCGTCTAAAGAAGTGTCTACGTATTACGAGATGAAAACAAATGAAGAAATCGTTGAACCTACTAAAGAAAATGTAATTGGTACACCAGAGGAGTCTGAATCCAATGAAACGTATTATAATAAAGATAGTTTTAATGATAATGAGCCGGTAATTACTCAAACTATAATCCAAAATGATAAAACTCAAAAAACTGACAATGACGAAATTCCAGAAGAAAAAAGAATATATGAGGACTGTAACGACTCTTTTGAAAATTTTGTAATTACTGCCGAAGAAGTAAATGAGTTGTCCAAAATTGTTGATAAAAAATCAGATATAAAACCATCAATTTCTACATCTAGTGATAAGTATGCAGCTTTACGAGAAATCATAGATGAAAGTGAATCAACGTACATAAAGACGGATAATTTTTCTACTACTCCAGATAAGGAACCTATTAAATCTTCCGTTGAAGTAGATTTGCAAGGTTTATTTTCAGATACCTTTTCTCAAGTAGCTACTCCTGTGAACCTAACAGTAAAGAAAGACGAGGACGCAAAGACTGCTGTGATGGATATATTTGAAGAAATTAAAATGTTGAATTCAGATATTCATCTACAATTTAATGCATTTACAAATAAAAAACAAGAAAAAGAAAATCCGAAAGATGATGAAAATTGGGCGAAATTTGAATCAAGTATATTTCAATCCGACAAATCATCTGGTGAAGGTCAAGGATCTATTGGAGGATCTTCTCCATGGTCTCCAGATGGAAAAGAATTTAATCGAGAACCGCCAGCTAAAAGAAATTCACATCGGCATTCTGGGGAAAGCGATAATGAATGGAAAGATGATGAAGAAAGCGAAGAAAGTAATGGCAGAATTAAGGGCGAGGGTTTGTGTTGTGTAAGACATCCAAGATATGACGTACCCCGCTTTGATGAAAGATTTTATGATGGAACAATGGAAGGTAATAAAGACAAAACCTTTCGAGATAAAATGTGTCGGAAATCAAGAGGCGCTCCATGGGTAGTGAATGCCCATAGAATGCGAGATCCTGTCACATGGGACGATGACGTTAGATGGGAAGAAGAACGATTAAGACAATTGCATCGAAAAATTCCTTACAAAGATGAAGAAGAATGTACAAATTATCGAAAATATAGGTCAAAACAAAGAGTGTGGAATGGAGAAAGAGAAGGATTTTGGGGACCTGATCATCCATATTACGAAGAAGAATGTAAAAGAAGGATGGCATTATGGACTGATGAAGAACGAGAAAATAGAGAACGATTTGGTAGTCAAGAGAGCATGGGTTATGAAGAAGATGACAGGTGGTACAGAAGAGAATATGAAAGAAAAAGATACGAAGATGACAATATGTTTTGGAGAGGTCGAGGTCCTGAAGAAGAATATCCGCCCAGAGAAGTATATAAAAAATATGATCCACATTATTTCAGGGAAGGTAGAGACCGACATTACGATTATCCTCCAACTTGGGAAGAGGAATATGGATCGAAGCATCCAGGAGACTCTCCTCGATATCTTTCAAGAAAAAAACATTGGCCAAAGAGGCCAAATAGTGCAAATGATGGAAGAGAAATGATGTACGTAGATGTTCGTCCAAAATGTGCAGTATCAAGATCTGAATGTAGTGACAACGATTCTGATCCATACCATCGGCCTTATAGATCAAGAAGCCGTGAAAGCTATTGGGGAAGTGACCAGGAATTTGAAAATTGGGGTGATAGAAGATATTGGTCTGAAGGGCCCGATTCTAAGAATGAAAGTCTACACCGTAAAAGAATAAATAGGCATCGAACACGACCTCAACCAAAACCTCAAAATTCACCATTTGAAGATGATTTTACTGAAAGCATAGAGCGTAATGATCGTTCAGCAGATTCCGTAAATACCGAAAGTCGAATTCGCCCTGAAATCGAAAATACACAACCCATAAGCCCAAGAAGTCCTCGAGAAACTAAAGATCAGGTCAGAAATGAAAAAGCATATAAAGCTTCTAGTTTTTTTGATGATGAACTCACCCCAACTGCAAGTGCATCCAGTGATACTTCAGATAGACAAAGGTTAGGATCAGACTTAAAAGTTACACCTGAAGAATTGCCTTGCGATACCAAAGATCCTCCTGTAGATAGTTTTACAACTGAACATAGCGTAAGAGATTCCTTCTTCAACGGTGATCCAAGATTTGATGACGATGCTTTTACATTCCGTTCAGAACTAGAAGATCAGATGCCCGAACATACAACAACAATGCCTATGAAAAATCAGAGACAGTTAAAATATACAAATAGTAGAGGAAAAAATGATCAGTATATAAAAAAATCTGAATCTATAAATATATTCAGTCGGGACAATGATCCATTTGACGATGATGAATTCTTTAATTGATCAAAAAAAGCAACTGATTTCTTTCAGGCTACAACGAAACCTCGGGCAGAGATCAGTGTATCTTCATCGCGTTCACCTCTACATCATTTATACAAAATGTAACGCTTCTACCGTTTCAGATATAAATGAAGTGCATTTTTAATTTGCGGCTGCATGAAAAAATAATATTTTTGTACCGCGTGAAAGTCATTGTTCCAATTTATTTTCACAGTATAGACAATTTTTTAATGATCTGCAGTTTTATTTCTAATACGGTTGATATATAAATAATTGTCTTTATACATGAGCAATATCTTGTATAAATGTATTTTGTTTAGGATGAAATATCTTGTGCAATTTAGGAAAATTAAAGAAAATTCGTTAAATCTACAATATAAAAATATTGTTTAACGTGTTTTCCAACTCTCGGGAATTTTATGTACCATATTAATTGTTAGTTAATTGTTCAACCAGCAGAGTTTTAAAGAATGCGGTTAAACAATAATGAAATGTTTACTAGAAATGCATCGCAATTCATAAATGAATCAAGTTTTGTAGAGATAAAGTTGTTTCAATCCTCACGAAATGGCATAAAGTGACTTTGGTGATAGAACGAGCGAAGAGTTTTTGAAATGAAATAATAATATGAACTGCGCCAAGAATGATTGAGTCTTTAACTTGTATATAGTTACTGATATTTGTAAATCCAATACCTTTGTTATTAATAATATTGTCTATAACCAAATTGTTGTTTAAAATTTCTGATTTTGCACTGTGTCCGTATGATAGTTACAGTATAAGCTTTATTACTTCCGTAACTCTAGTGTAATTTAATTTATATTAATTACAGTAAGTTAGATAATTATGATTTCCTTTTATATTTGGAACAAATGTTATGTTGTTTATACTATTAATATCTATTTATTTATTACTTTAATCGACTATTTATTTATTTAATTGAATGTTTTTGTTAATACTGTTTTCCAATTTTTTATCAATACTATTATTAGAAAAACATCATTTGTGTTTTTACTCTCTTCCTATTTCATTATTTCCTTCAAATTTTACGAAACTTAGTGTTATCAGAATAAATATCTAAATAGAATAAAATTATATATGTAATATTAAAGCTCTCTTATAAATTCACAGGACTTTCTGATCCATTTAAAATGACAATAAATTATAATTGAAGAAAATATTTCTATTTTCTTATTTATTAGTAAAAAAACTCATAAAAAAAATACATGAATCAATCGAATTATAATTTGGAATAATGAATTATTATTTTTTAAACACATTGTATAATACAGAGTTCTATCTTATTTTTATGATAACGGCGATAAAATAAATCATAACAAAACATAATCAACTTAGATTAAAACCTTTGACGTTACGGTCTTGGATTCTTATTTATTTTATAGAGTATTTTATTTGTTTTCCGTATTGCATGAGTTAACAGTCTAAGGATCACATCAACTAACGACAATCACGCCAGTTAAAAAACGATCTTGGGAGGATATTACTTATGGCTAGTCATGCTGTACGGATTCTTCTCATAGAAATTCCATTATGGAAACCGCTCTTCCTCCTGTTACTGCCTTCGTACTACTAGAAACAATCTTACTTTCGTGGAGAACCTTATTTTATTTTCAAAGACCACTAGGAATAGCACATGTGATAAAAGGCTTCGGTGGCTTATATATTGTATGGTAAGAATTCGCGGTGTATAGATCCTGTGTTGGCTGAATTTTCGTCATTGTTTTTCTATAATTCTAAGCTTTTAGTATATTTGCCAACACCTCTGTGCTATATAAAATGATAGATTATCTATCCTTACAAATAAATGCCATATTGTTAGTAGAGCAAGGGTTTTGAACGTTAGTTGTAGCCTTACTAAGCACGCAAGCAGTTCCGACGGCACTTTGACGCAACTTTGATTTTGTCCCAGAACGGTAGCTTAAAGCCAAGCATCACTGCTATATACATTATAACGCTTTGATACTTGTCGTTGCTTTTCCACCTTGTATCGGCAGTACAATTGAAATTGGTGTCTTCACCGCCGTTAGTTTTATGTCATTGTCCTAAATGTATTCTATCATTCAGTCTACACAAACCGTTATAATTTTTTATGCTAATGAAAGTTATTCTATCATATAACTGTTTGAAAGATTCCATCATGTGCAATATTTCTCATGGTAGGTAAATTTATGATATCTATAGATCGCATACGAACATACCACCATATGACCTTTAAAGCATTATTGATAACCTAAATGCCGAGAAAATGATAAAAATATAAATGATAAAAAGGCTTTACTGATATCTGCCAAAGGATGGTTCATCGAAAAAATGAAGATTGGATTCTGCAGGACGAAACGATCCTAAATACCGTAGCAAGCTCTATAATGAATGGAAGACTCAATATGTCATAGTTACATTAGATTGGCCGTCGCAGTCGCCCGATGTAAACCCTATTAAAATGTGTGGGCCTATATTAAACGGAAAGTTTGTGGAAGATACACACACACACACACATACTTTGAAGCAATTGTCGTACCAAATTCGTCGGATCTGGAGATCATTGCCACTAGAATACGCCGTCAATTTAGTAGAAAGCATACCTCGTAAATGCCAGGCAATTACCCGTGTAGAAATTCATTCTCGAATCTAACTAGTATCGGGTTAGTTTTCCTTATCAAATGTTCGGACCCAGAAGGGAAATCTAGTCTGATTCTAGTTCCGATTTGTCTCACTTTTAATAGCATTTTATATAGGGAACGAGCTTAAATTTTGGTAGGTAAAATAAGTTAGAAACTAGACAGAATCTAGTCAGAACATTTAGAAATTTAGACAATTTATATATTATTCTAATTTTGTTTCCTCGATCAAGTGAAGAATTTTTTGATTTTTTTCATTTTTATTTATTGAAAATAAAAAATATATTTACGTATTTAGGTAACGCATACCATTTAATTAGAATTTATAAATTATTTTCTATATGCATTATTACGTATTACGATTTAAAATTAACAATTAATAATTATTAATATATTTTTTATACACTAATTATTGTAAATTTTAATGTTAAACACCTGTGTTGAACATATAAATATTTTATTTTGATGAAAAAAATTCCGACCTCAGCTGAGTATCGGAACCCACCACCCTACGATTCGCAAGCTAACGTATTATTCACTATGCTAAAACGCAATATGTGATTACTATACTGCACTTTGCATATGACCATGCTGCACTTAAAATCATAAAATAATTTTATAAACACAAGATAAAACATACATAGTAAATCAATTTTTTAAATTCTTTCCCATGTTGGAAGGATCTGCGGGTGTTTATATATATATATATATATATACATGTATATGTGTGTGTGTGTATATATATATCTAATTTTCGTATTCATAAGGTATTGGCTAGAAAAGACATTGTTCTTTCCCATATTAGAAAAAGTTTAGGAAATCTAACTAGAATCATAACAGAAAGTCTAACCATTTCCTGAATTCTCCTACTTGGCAGATTCCGCCTAGAAAAATGCCATTCTTTCCAAAATAGGGAGAAGTTAAGGAAATCTGACTAGATCCAAGATAGAAAGCCTGATAATTTCTTTAAGTTTTCTACTTATAAAATTTCGACTATAAAACACGTTTTTCTTTCTAACATCAATAAAACATAAGCAAATCTGAATAAAGTTGAGAAAGTAATAATTAATATAAGACGACTATTAGATGATCGTAGGGAAATCCAACTCGGATCTGGCGACTATTATCTACGTGAAGAAATCATCAGTAATACTGACTAGGATCTAGCCCATACTAGGGATGTGCCGAGTATATTAAATAAAGGAGGGTAAGGCGTATTTGAATAAAAAATGGTAAGGTTTTTAGGTTTTTGTTATATTTAATACATTTTTCATCTTCTGGAGGAAATTGGTTCTCCGGTGAGGTGAGCCTCTACTTGTGAGTTAACATTGCCACATAACACTTAACGCATGTGATGCGACACTAAGGCACATTTTTGGAAAAAACTGATGGACGAAGTAAACTTGGAACTCTGAGGCATTAGTAAAAGAATTATAACGTAAGTACTAAGAACTATGAGTCCATGGATAAAAAATAAACTTGGTGATGGAAAGCATAGTCTACGTCTTTTTCTCTAAAAATTTGTGGATCACATAACTGAAAATTTATTTCATATTGTCTCTTTATGATGTTGGAAAATTTTTCTCTAATGATGCATTAACAGATTGGTAGAGGGAATTTTTATTAGTCCTGTCTGAGTACTTAATAGGGCAGTAAGGTTGTTGCGACTTTGACTATGCACAAACATGCAATATAAAAAAAACTATGACCTAATTTTTTTTCTTTCAGTAATAGAATATCTGTTTACCATCAACAGTTTATCAGTGCTGAAAGAATATAAATAAGGATAAATAAAGGCGAATGTTCAACGCACAGGAATTTAAGTATTGGATGAGATTTCCAAAAAAATACTATGCTAAGCTATCTTACATAAAGTGTGCATTTGTACACTTCCAAAATATGAAACAATGCAAGTATAGAACAATGCGAAATAATGGATAAGTTGTTCTCAAGTTATTATTTCATAAAATAATTTATGTTATACTATTTATGTTATATATTAATGTACATTAATAATATACTTATAATATATTATCTTATAAAATATTTTGTTGCTCGATTGGTTTACGAAGAAACACCACAGAGTATCAAATTTTCTTATTCAATAGATAATTAATGGATAATTAAGGGAAAATTATGGAACTAGTATGATTAAATATCACGAAACTTGATAAGCCAAGTTCAGGAAGGTTTTTCGTATTGCTATCGCAACTTTTCTCGATTATCATCAAGATTTAGTAATATAATGAAAAGGAATTTTTAGAATTCCAAATGTAATACATAAAATAATAAATTTTTCACTTGCTAAAACGAACCAGCCAATACCAGAAAAGAAATTTTTATGATTTAACAATGTTGATTCTTATTGAATTCTAATTAAAAATAGTGAGAAGTCTATCAAATTGATATTAAATATAAAAAAAATTCAAATTATTTTCATTGATAAAACAAACTCTTAGTTTGCAAGCTCGCTTGCTTTACGGAAAAGATTCCGCGAGCGTCTGCGTTATCAAAAATGGTATTCAAGATAAATGAGTTAACCTCTTAACATTATAGAATTACTTTGATAATAAACTGTGCGCTGACGGAGCGCACTTCAGTGGCCATTTTCCTTAGACTGCAAAATTTTCTCAAGTTTTGGGTCAAAAGGGTGGCTGCTCCTCATCTTCTACCATCGCTGTGGCTTCATGTATATATAATAAATACCCCCATCTCCTCCTCGTCACTCAACTATATTAATAATTTCATTTCAACCCCAGCCTATTAAGTAACACTCGAGCGAAGCACTCCGCGCTCGCACACACACACACACACACACACACACACATGTATCTTCGAAATTCAATGGGATGCATATTCACCGCTCATATAATGGCAGGTGCAGGCGCGTCGATCATAATAGGCGACATAATGAAGTGCATGCGAGATCGTAAACAGAAGATCCACAGTTGAGGATCGCGCTCAGCAAAGCTTTATCGATTCCATACCAATCGAGCTGATGGAATATATTAATAAATTCAAGCTCTAAACTTGCCGCTTTCGGTACATAATACATAATAATACGTGCATGCGAACAAAGAAGGAATGGATAAGAATGACTATAGAAGCTTTTCCGCAAGTATATCCACAATAAGGTGACTACAACTATATAGAGGCAAATTTTTAAGTTGCCACGCGCTTATGCGGAAAATGCGCAAACCTCAACTACGTAATTTCATACTTAAGCGATAATTTCATACTTAAGCGATAGTTTTGAAAGAGGAAAAGAATTACATCAGAACGCATAGTACATTGTACTCTACAGTCTACATGTATTTCCTCTTTAATCGAAAAATAAGCTATTTTTTTTCGTGCCAAGAAAAAAATTTACTAAAAAATTCAGTTGCACTAAAATTACAAAATAAAAGTAAATAGAATAACGTGGAAAAGAAATATTGTTATTATATACCAGAAATTAAAAAAAAGTTTCACAAAGTCGACGTCACGGTCCTACAGTATTTTACTAAAGAATATTAATACTAAATAATGTTATTGGTGCTTCATTATGGTTAATAAATAATACTTTATAATGGTCAATACAGAGAGCAATAAAGATTACACAAGCTTCATTTATACAACGTTTCGATAGGCAGTTTTTATCTTCATCGGGTTTTCGGTCTATCTTCATCTAAATCACCTTAAGACTAATATCATTACATTAATATAATATAATTACTTAATATAATTGAATGTCTGATGGAAATAGAAAATTATCTATCGAAACATCGATAAGAATCAAACTTGTGTAGTCTTTATTGCTCTACCTACAACGATTATTATTTATTATTAATTAATATCAAGAGAATTTTTTCAATAATAATAATAATAATAATAGACTAAAATATTAATCTGTAAAATATTATTTTGAACGAAAAACACAATATGTATCTGACTTTCAAAAGTTTCTTATCGGAATTTATTTGAATATTGATTCAGAAAGAAAAATATTTATTTAAATTTTATACCCATTAAATAAAATAAAGGAATTTCATATTTTTTGTTAAATATTTTTTATCAAATAATTAAAAAATTTCATGTTTATTGTTAATACTATGATATTCTACTTACGTAATATCATTATTAATTAACTAATAAAGGCATAGTTTACTGAAATATATAAGCACATTATTTAGAAAATTACAATTTAATAAAACTTTGTTGGTTAAAAGGTTATTTTTCGTCTTGTTCCTATGCGGGGACTTAAATGCACGGACGGATAGCTGTTGCGCGCGCAACTATTTTGAAAAGTTGAGTTCTAGCGTTTAATATTTAAGGTTTTCGTCAACTATAGCGTATATGAGTTCTTGGTTCTTCATTGGTTAGATATAAGTGTAATGTAGTTTTAATATACTATAGTAAACTTTCTGCTGTAATGAAATTTTATAAAATTCTATAAAAGATACAATAGTATATATAAATGAATAAACATTGATAAAACATAATCAAGTGTTATTTTTAAAAATATATTATACAATATCTATTGTATGTATAGGTAGAATCAAATGTATTTATTTTCAATAATAAATGAATAACATTGAAGCATTTCGGAAAATATTCGAAAATTATTTTACTAAGGAAAAATGACTTTTACTATAGTTTTAAAAAGTAACTAAGATTTTTAGTACGTATTTAATACATATACTAATTTTTGAATTATGGAAAGGTGAAAGGAATGATTTGATAATTAAAAACTATTTTTACATTTTTTAATATAAATCCGATTGCAAAACAAAATGAATAATAAACTATATTTATAGAGATCTTTCGATTACAAATGATTAATAGAAAATTTTTTGCTATACATCTGTTAGGGTACAGTAAAAAGAGAATAAGTTTAAAAGAAATTAAAAAAAATCTGTTTTTGAGTACTTATTTGTGTATTTATTAGAAGTTAAAAACATATATAAGCACTAAGACCGAGATTGAAGAAAATTCTTTAAAATATGTTATCCAAGATTGGAGGCCTCCTTGTAGACAATAATAAACAATGCGCAACATTATTCCCAAGTTCTATTAGGCAAATTGAACTAAATGCTTGTTTTTATCATCTGATTTTAAGGATTTTTTGACATCCTTCTAAATTTAATTTTCATTTTCAAGAAATTCTTTATTTAAATCAAGAAAAAATTATTTGATTAAAAGAGAGTTTATATAATTAAAAAACATTTATTCAATACCAGAAAATTCTATTTGATTTGAGTAAATTATTTATTTCCTTAGGAAGATTTAAACAAATATCTATTTGAAATTATATAATTTTTTGTCACTCTATTTAATACGTACATTTTATGTTAGTTCATTTTGGTATTACATAAGCTCGATTTTCGCATCATGTTACGTAGAGACAAACTTATTCAAAAGTGACAATTTTCAATGCTCATCTTGCCAAACCAATGTTCATATGTACTCGGCGCTTCAAGCCATCGAGTTCATAAATAGCGAAAGTTTCCTTTCCTCGCTTGGTTCAAAAGCTACGCGCTCGCGCTGCCCACTCTCCCCGTTTTACCGAAAAATCCAACTATGGCGGTTCGACAATCCCAATTATAAACATTTCTCGTGAGCCCATTCGGAGTTACATTTGCCAAGTGTGAGCGCCGCTCCGTTCATTTTGCCCGGCCCTATATGCAGCGCATAGGGGCGCGTAGCCCCCCCCCCTTTCCCCCCTTTCTCCTTCACGAACGCCCCGCGGCTTCGTGTTCTCCTTTACAACAAAAGTACTTTGCGAGCCTCGAGTGCTCGACGGGCCGTGCCGCGCTCCGTGTAAGCAAGGCGGAACGGAACCTCTGCAATTGTGAAAGAAACGAGAAATCTTAGGCATTGTTTTAACACCGCTGCTATTGTAGTAGAAAAAGTTTAGCGACAAAATTAGAAGTAAAAAGTATTCTGACATTTTCGTATTTTTAATTTTTACAATTGCTCTACGAACAAAAGATTTTATGCTTGAAAAATACTATAATAGTTTAATTACTATGAATTTGTATCAATAAGAATATTGATAATAATCTGTTTCTTGGGGATTTTTAGCTCCATAAAAATCGATGTTGCTTAAAATAAAATGTTGTTTATAATATAAACTAAAATAGTCCAAATTTATAATTAGCCATCTGTTTCAGTTATTTTGCAATGGCATTGTTGAGGTTGTCGAAATATGTTCAATTTATGAGATTTTCAACTTGAGAAGTTGAATGACGCTCTAGGAAGCCATGACCGATGAATATGACGATTGTGACATTAATATGATGTCGCGCCTGACCAGAAAGCTGTAAAAGGCTCACGAACAAGCTTTGATGCATGGGCAGATGTATTAAGAACCTCGTCATCCTTTAATATTATATTATACTTGCACACTTTTAATCGCTGAGCACGCTAAAACATGTCTAATTGCATTTGCGGCTATAGTCTCAGAGTATATATGCAGATTAAAACTGTTTAGAAGAAAAAACTTTAAAAACTAGCAAAATATATAAGCTATTATTTGACTATAACAAAATTTAATGATTCATTTATTTCAAATAAAAGAGATAAAAACTTACTCAATTATTGTTCATCTCATAGCGAAAAAATTTCATATACGGTAAAGTTTTAATATTATCATTCGTGCAGTTCAATGATTCAAATAGTTATGTATTCATAATTAATTATATATTCATAAGTTATGTATTTATATTTATAATTTGTAAAGACTTTCATTTTTTGGATTTTCTGTTCATTGAAACTGTTGATTTTCATATTAAGAACTACCAAAAACCACGGTCACAAATCACTTGATCGAGGACCATTTTCCATGTTGCGTGGTTCTTTCGTGTACTATTAATGCGACTAAGAACCTGTTTAAGCACTTTATGACGTTCTAGTTTCGTTTCAAAATGTCATCTATATGTATTATAATATTCGATACATCGTCAAATCAGTCTGAAGATAGTTTAGCAATACTAATTAAATAATAAAAAGCGTACTTGCGATCGTATGATTACTGCTTATACATAAATCAATACCAAATTGCGTATGTTTTTTTTCAAAAGAATCTTCGCTTCTTTTAATCTCGCTAGAGTTTTATGGAGTTTTGGAATCGGAAAAAACTGTTCTTTTAATACTATTATTTAAACTATAAATTTGATTGTATGAACGTATTTGTTCACTATTTTTCTTAGTACTATTAGTACTTAACAGCGTAAATTGGAAATATTACTGGTTTAATGATTTTTAACTTATTACATTTTTTAACTCTCGTTCTATGTTCGAAAGCATTTAAATCGTTACTATATGTGGTGACGTAATTAATTAGTTAACTGATGTTTCATTATATCTGAAAGTAAGTAGTCTACTATCGTTAATTTTAATTTGCTTTAAAAATGGCTTAAAAATATGTTAAATTAAATTTAAGTTAATGATTTCTGATTGACCTAATAAATAATACATAAAATTACGTACCAAATATACTTTTTTATTTGCATTTTTATTTTTTTAATAAATTCTCATATCTTCGTTCCATAATATGCAATTTGTTTTCATCGTCGCTTTTATTATTTTTTTTTTTTGACAATCCTTATTTTTCTAAATAATGTTTGGGTATTCAATTATCAATGCTCATGTAAGATAAGGTCTGCGTCTTTATCAATTCAAAAAGCTACATCTTAATTAAATTTTTTTATATTAATAATATTTGTTTCTCTCGGCGCTATCGCGCGCCCTTAATGTTCATGTAAATTCTCGCGAAAGAAATCTGAACGCGGAAATAAACCCTGGAAAGGGTGATAATTTATTGGTACGCCTAAAGAGAGAGAGAGAGAGCGAGAGGGAGAATGCGCGGAAGCGCCCTAAATGCGCAAAATCCCGGCGAAGTGTGCGGGAGCCTGGGCTCGCCGGCGTTCTGCATTGTTTCCTTGTTTGCCAGGTGTTTCGAGTACTCCTGTGGAGTGCACACGGCTGCGCCATTGTGTTAAGAGAGAGAGAGAGAGAGAGAGAGAGAGAGAGAGAGAGAGAGAGAGAGAGAGAGAGAGAGGGAGAGAGAGCAAGAAAGCTAAAGAGAAAAGTCGGTGGCATATAGGGAGGTAGAGACAGAGAGAGTAGCGAGAGAGAGAGAGAGAGAGAGAGAGAGAGAGAGAGAGAGCAGCTCAACAAAGCCGGACGGCCGCGGGCGTGGCGGCGATCTACTAATGCTCTTTTATTGTGCATTGTGTGCGCGCGCGCTCGCGCCAGCCGTGAGCCCAAGAAGAGCGAGGAACTCAGAAAGCGAGGACTTTGCACAAGTTGAACGCTCCGCGTGTGGGGTGCAAGCAGCACAGTGTACATTTGTTCTTCTATATATACATATAAATGCGTATGTATGTACGTATCTACGTACGTATGTGCGCGTTGGATGAAGCGAGCACACGGAAAGGGCGCTACGGGTTTCCGATGCGAGTGTTTGCGTCTGAACCTGCAGCGCACATTTGTTTCTACTACGTATACTTTTTCTCTCCATAGTCAACCTCGATTGTACATAATAGTTTTGGAGATTTTCGTGAACAATTGCGTATGTACTAAATGCCGAGGCTGGAGTGTTAGGTCGAAGTTTTCACTGCGTCGAGTTTGCTATATATATATATATATATATATATATATATATATATATATATATATATATATATATACATACATACATACATATGCAATAACAAAAGGTTTTGAATGAGTGTTACTGTATATTTTATTATTCAATTGCACAGGTTGTGGAGGATTCAGATGTAGATTTGGCTTTTGTTGAGAAATGTTTTGCAATGAAAATTCATTCAAAAACCTCTATAGTTGACAAATTATTATACTATTGATTTCTGTCCGTATTTAAATTTATGTTGATGAGATATGTTAACATTCGGATATTATAGGTGCATCCTTTAAATAATCAAATCAAATTGTTTTTTCATTTATACATTATACCGTACTGGGAGAGAAATATATCTATGCTGCAATATTATGATTTTTAAGGATAAAATCATAACACCGCAATCTTTCCACTATTGACAATTTTCAAAAAGATTTTTCAGAAAGATCAAAAAGATCTTTTAAACAATTTTCCATCAGATAAAAATAGAAGAAGGAGCTGAATTTCTATGAAAATATGTAAAACATCGCATCGTCATCATTATTAAGCAGGCGAAAATGTTGCTTACATTAGCGAAATTTCTTAGTTCCTCATAAAATTGGTTTTAAAAAAGCTTAAAAATGTCGCAAAAAGTTAACATAAAGCATTAAAAAGATTATTGTCGATCTAGGAGTGAAAAAGATGGACAATGGCGTTTTTTCATATTATCGAAAAGAAATTGCTTAGCGAAAATGCTGTAAAGAACAAAAGTGTTAAACACTTTTGTTTTTAAGTGAAATACGTGTATTATTCAGAGAAATAAATATATTTGAAAAAATAGTTTTATATTATTTCTTTTTTTATTAAATTATATGCTTAATTAAGATGTAAAGGAAACAATCATATCATATTCATTATTTTTTAAAGAAATTATGGGATCAAAATATATTTCAACATGTTAATAAATATTTTAAGTATAAAGGCAGAACGTGACCTAATGAAATGGAAAATGGGACTCTGTGAAAAATTTTGAGTTTTTCTGTTCTGAACTTGAAAATAAAAAAGCACGATTTATTTTATTTTATTTTAAATAAAGACAATATTCTACTTTATTATATAGTTGTAATTATTTATATATATATAAGAAAATAATAAGAAAATTTTTGAATCCAAAAACAATTTGAAACAAAAGAAGAGAGAATATTAGGGTGTTGTTATGGTTGCTCAAATCTGTCGCAAAAATGCTCTTTCCTTGAGTGTATCAAAAGTTATGTTTTGGAGTTAAGGAGTGAACAAAGGCAACCATATTGAACTAGCCATCTTGAATTTTGACATTCCTACTTTCTAATTATAATCTGGATCTTAAAAAGTTATGGAAATAAATACGCATTTATTTTCGTTTCAAAAATGCGATAAGGCAGGTGTACGTTTTCTGACCCTCTAAGGGTTAAACATTTTCTTTTATAAATACAGTGAGAGTGGGATTCTTATAAAAGCAGATTCTAGACATTTTAGCAAAACTGCTGACATATGGCATTAAGCTATACCTAACCATAACCTCTAATTCTCTTCATCATTTGGTAGAGAAAAACATTTTATTAGGGAGCTTGAAAAAAGGAGTGATGAATGTTTAACTTATTGTCGTTCTTTAATCACGCACGCGTAAAGGTATAGCAGTGCGAAAATTTGAGATTTATTTGAAGTGAACTCTTCGAAAATAAATATTCATCGGAAAATAATCATTGATATCAGTGTGGAAATTAAATAAAGATGCAACTTAGATTCCTGCGAAAATGATGTAATATTTGTTTTCAATATGTGTATTTAGTCGAATTGTAGAATTTTCATTTGTATTTATTCTAAAAAGTATTTCTAAAAATAAAATTTCAATTACTAGATGTAAATGTAAAATTCATAACATGAGTACGAATTTTTATATCTGAAGTAATTTATACATTGTAGTTTCGCGAAAAGCTCTGTAAATTATAAACGACGGTAATATTAATAATGATTAAATTTCTCAGCGAAACTGAGAAAAAACATTTTTATATTTACGTACCTACAGAATTTCAAATATGAAAATTCCTGCTCATTTTATAAATTTTACATTTTCATCTATAAATTCATATTTTATTTTTGTAATAACTTATTCAAATATACAAATTTCATAAATACAAATTCAAATTTTTCAGTCAAATAATCAAATAATAAAAAAATAATAATAGAAAATAATAATATAATTCAAATAATCTATAGAAAATGAAAATAAGTATTAGATCATTTTCAAAGGAATATGATAATAGTTCACTTGAAAACCATTTCTGGGTCCGCTTCTGATATAGATGGTATACTGCCCTGCAGGAGAGCAGTCGCATTTACTGTACTTAAGAATAACATTTTTCACCGTATGTTGCCAATCGTTTAACAACTGACGATGGAAAACAAATGTATACATGGCAAATTGATTAAAGAAACTAACAAATTTGTTATTAAAATAAAGTTTTTTAAATTATGCCAAGTGGATTCAAGTCTTCGCTTTGCTCCGTGCGTAAATTGAGTTTACTGATTTAAGTGCACAAGGCTTCATCAATTCATCATTTTCCGTACATGAAATTTGATCTTTATCACATAATTTGAGCACTCTAAATAGACACGAGAAATCAGATTTAATCTTTTTTCAACTATTTATTAATTAGGAACTAGATAAATACAGTAGACTATTATGATTATATATTTAACGTATTCAACATTGCAGTTTCCTCTTTATCTCGTTTAATTTAATCTTAATTTATCGGATCGTCCTACGATAATATTAATAGTTTTATAAAATAAATGAAAGAAGGAATGACATAGTAATCAGTTTAATCCCTTAATACGCATCGGAGCTGTTCGAAACGTCGAACGATATCCAAGGTAAATTTAGGTGGAAGGAGCAGTCAAGTTGACTTTTACTAACACGGAATATAATTTATTTTTATTATTTTTATAATTTTTAATTTTTAATCTAATATGATTTTATTTTTGTAGTCATTTCTATTTCAGATTCTTCGGGGGTGATTGTAAACAAGAGCAAGCTGATTGTCATTATATTAGTATAATAAATTATTGAATAGAAACTGTAAGACCGATGCAAATATTTATTAATTCAACATGCTCTTGCATTATCGATTTATAATAAAACTGTAGCAGAATAAAAGTAAACTAACACAATTTTGATAAAATTATTTTATTAACAATACATGCCAACTATTATTATATCAGATAAAGAAGCAGAACATTCGTACGCCCATTAAGAGCTGTATTGAGAAGGGTTTAGGGGCGGGCAGGCGGCAAAAAGGCAAACAAAGAAGATTAATCATAAACCGCTCCCTAAATGTTTGAAACTTTAAAATATAAAGTACCCCCTGATATATATATATATATATATATATATATATATATATATATATATATATTATACATAGGGAGAGTAGCGGGGAATAAAGCAAGTGCATTGCGCGCCAAACAAGGAGAATAATTTCCTCGCCGCGGGGAGAGAAGAAGCCGGATAGACGGAAAAGCGAGGTTTAAAAAAGGAGGAGCGTATGCCCTCCCAACACCCTCCCCCCCTGGCTACCATTCCCGCGCGTCGTCAAAGCGCGAAAGTGGCATCTTTTGAAAAGATGCAAAGCCGACAGAATTCTTTGTTACGGCACAGGGTGAGGGAGGAGGAGGGGTCGATAGCGAGGGAACGAGAGAGAGAGAGAGAGAGAGAGAGAGAGAGAGAGAGAGAGAGAGCGTAAAATGCCTGCTCTCCCCGCGCGTTTCGTATATACTTACGAATTCTTTATGTGCTCTTCTTCTTTTTTTTTTTTTTTTTTTGTCGCCCGCCCGTGCTTAAGAAATCGCCCGACTCGAGCAACGTCGCGTCGTCGTCCTTCCGAGACGACCGAGAGCGCGGCCTATCATAAAGAATGCCAACGAGCTCGCTGGAGAGATGAAAGACGATGGGCTCGCGCCTGGCGCGCGAGCAGCGAAACGGCCGAGAAGAGAGCGCGAGGGAGAAAGAATAGGCGTAGCAAGGCGCACCAAAGAAGTTGTCAAAAAGGAGTATGGGACGGGATTCGCGAAGGAAAAGTGCCCTTTGTATACGGGTATGTGTGTGTATGCATGCGCGCACGCGTACGTGTACATATACTTCCTCCCCTCCCCCTATCTATATATAAGCTCCCTTTTTTGGGGGCGGGATATTTACCAACATCCATGATGGCGCGCGGCGTAATCTTGCAAACTCTACCGCCAAAGTCGACGAGTCATCCCCCCGTAAATCGTCGTCGTCGTCGTCGTCGTCGTCGTCTGCCTCGCTGTCTCGGTCGCCTGCTAAGTATATGCGCCGTGCTCGTCTGCCTTCTTTGTTTTTTACTCTCGTCCCGGCAGCTTCCTTAATCCGGCGTGTAAGGAGGCGCAGTCGTAATCGAGCGCGCGTGTGCGCCGACGCGCGAAAACAAGTCGAGAGATCCTGTTGTATTTACATACGATCGCGAAAGCTCATTCGCCAACCGCGCGAATTACTCCGAGGAAATGGATTCTCGTCTTATTGCCGCGCCACCGCTTTGCCGATGCTCGAAGAAAACCCAATGAGCTCTCTATCTCCTTTTCTCCGCGTCTCTCTCCCCGTTTGTCTCTGAGGACTTATAGCGGATCTCATCTTTGATTTCGAATCGTATTCGCGCCTAATATTGATTTAGACTTTGACCTGTTCTCATTTAAAGTTATTTATTTCCTTATATTTATACAATATCGATTTTAGATTCGCCAATTTTTGAAAGATATTTACTATTGTACTGCCTTTGATTGTTACCTTATAGTATATATTATTTAATGAAAAAATAAAGATTTTTTTACATAGATGCAAAATTAAGTAAATCTTTTATTTATTAAATGCCGCTTTAGATTTAAAAAAAACGTTTAATTGAAATTTTATTACTAGCAGTAAATATATAAATATGAATTGCACATATGATAAAAAATATACGAAGTCTAAATTACTGAATCGAATTATGGTAAATTAATTGTATATAGATGAATCCAAAATAAACTGTCACTGAGCAGTCCCAACAAAAACTAGTACATTTCTAATTTAGTATCGACAATTAACGCTTACAAGAATAGAAGAGTTGATCAATTTGAGTTGAAAGGCACGCAATCAATACGTAATTTTGCATCCAATTCCAATTCTAACGCTCTAAAACTTTTAATCGATTGAGAAATTATTAGAAAAGTCAGATGTGAGCCATTATTAGAATTCAAAGAATTCTTATATAGACCAATAAATATGTGTAAATTGTTCCTGCAGGAGAAGAATTGGACGATGTAGAGTTAGAAATTCGAGTGAAAAAGTCTTACTTTTCATGCTGTAGTTTCGGAAATATCCGGCTTTTCGTTGGGCGAATTGAGCTGTTCCACTTTTCGACATCAATGGTCTTTTAAAGCAGTATCGATATTTTCTTGGACTCGTTCTACTATAAAAATTATTAATTTTGTTTATTATGAATTTTGTTCTATCATAAAAATTATTAATCTTCGTTCTTTATTAATATTCTGAATCATACTATAATATATTTAAGGGGAAAAAGCATCAAAAAGGAAGTTGGCTCGGCAGCATTTAACACGTAGTAAATACCTTATTTTAGATTTACAATAAGAGTCACCGGATTGAGTTCCGAATAGTATGCGGAATTCACAATCCGATGGAATTCGAATGCCAAGCTTGTCAGCATTCGTCCTTGCCCGAACTCGTGACCAAGGCAGAGGCTTGAAACGTGACTGATCCAATTCATTTCTTGCCTCTTCAGAAATGTAATGGTCGAAAAATTTGCGAAGAAAGAGAACGAAGATTGCGAATCATTATCGCAAATCGATCAGAAATGCACAGAATACTGGAAAGAACATTTTAGTCAAGGCACCAGAAAATATCCGTTGGTATGGTAAATTGTTTTTATACAAGAATTCTTAGTAGAATCGAGATCGTCTAATTGTAGAATTACAACTTTGGGATTAAATTTCATTTTTAGGTTACGGTCAATATTTTAACCTGAATAATTTGACCTGAAGCTAATTTTAACCTGAATAATTTGACATTCCCTGAACAGTATAGCTTTTTTTTTAATAGTATTGTATTGTTCGCGATAAATGCGTCAAGTATCATTCAGTGTAGTAAAACTATACTAAAACATATATTGAAAGTTCTAAATATTTTTTATGCAGGACTTAAATGAGAAAAATGAAAAATAAGAAACAGAATTTTCGTCAGATATAAATATTTAACATAACTAACGTTTATTTCATATATTTTGTTTAATATTCGAAATTGTTTGTTTGTTGGTTAGTGAATAGTTGAACGATAATTCTTATGATTTCCCCGTGATTTGCCGTTTTGCTATTTATTTTCTGGGTTTTTCATTTCAAAACTAGTTTGGGCAGTGTGTTCGAAACGAAGGGCAGCAGCAACAATGGCCATATTTAATATTCCCTTTATTTAATTCTGCAAAAAAATCATTCAATCCCGAATAGAAATTCTTGCCGGGTACGTACGACCTATATTGGTTAGCCCGATAGTTCATCGCATTTATTGAAAGCAACAATAAATATGTAGTTTGCATACGCACGGTATAGCGGGCGTAGTTTTCCAGAAACTAAGTGCAGCTAACAAAGATATATTGCATTTATCGAGAAGAGGAGCGAGGGAGGGGGGATCCGGTAGCGAGGACCGGAGGGCTGAAACTAATAGGAACGGAGCGAGTGTACGCCGGAGAAGGGAACGGAGACGCAGGAGGGCGGGAAGGGAGGGATGGCGGAGGGGTCGAGAGGGAGGGCAGGGAACAAGGAGTAAGTGCAATAATACCAGATTATTTGCATCGCGAAGCCGTGTGTACGGGTAAACATAATATTCGCTCTCTCTCCGCACGTCGACTCTGCGAGCCGATACTATACACACGAGCCAGGTGAATATATATGCGTATCATCCTCTTTTCTCTCTCTCTCTCTCTCTCTCTCTCTCTCTGATCCATCATTTCTCTTCGCTTATATATATATATATATATATATATATATATATATATATATATATATATATTTATGCGCGCGTGTATGTGGGTAGTAGTCCGCCCAACTGGCAGCCGCCCCCGCAACTACTCCCGTATTTTCCTATTTCCCTCGCGCTCCGGTATACACACAGTTTCTCTCTATTCGCTGAATTGGCAAGCTGCCTGACAGCTATCCGCAGACAGTACATAGCTGCAGCACAGCCTCTATATCCTCCATCTCTGCACCGTTGCCACGTAATTCAGATTCTATTTGAGCTGCCTCAGGGATGTTCGCCTGTCCTCCATGCAGCTCCACACACACCCCCCCCCACCCCTTCATTCTCAATCTATCTCTCTCTCTCCTAATATGTTCACGCGACCGAAATCGCCAATCCGCTCATGGCACCTCGCGAGGGCCAGTCATATATATACACACGCGCGCGCGCGCACACACACATATATATATATGCAGTGAAGCTATCGCGCATATACTGACGTTGGCGAGAATCACCTCCACCCCCCCTCGTATGGTAAATGTCGAAGCTTTCCATCGACGTGTTTGTTGCTCCGCGGGGGCCTTGCCCCCCCTCCACTTTACGTATGCATAATCGTCGATTCAGCGGACTTGGTTATTAATCGAGCTCCAGTCGAGTCGCTTTCTCGAGGCAATTCTGTAATTTTCCATCGCAATGTATGTGGTTTCACCGTGTTAGAGCTTGAAAGTAAGTCTTTTTATCCAAGTTTATGTTATTAATATTAGTAGATAAAAATTACGAGCTTGAGTAAATATACCCTCGAAATACGTAAATAATTATTTACTTGATTTATTTTGGACAATTTAGGCGATTGAAAGAATAAAGGTAGATAAGTGTAAAATGCATTATGTTGACGATAATTACCCGTTAATTGTCCGAAACAGAAAAATCAAATATGAAAATGGCATTTTTCACATTTCGGTTTACATTCTATTTTTCAATAAAATCTCTCTTTTGTTTTTTTATTTACAAATAAAGAAACGTATTATTTGCACTATACAGATTAGCATATTATTGGAGCGAAAATCGTTTCATTTTTCTGTTTCAGTAAATCTATCTCTAAAGTTTCATCCAAATGCACGCTCATGTTTTTTTTCACAGGATCTATGATTAATTATAAAATTATTTATGTATTCCAATTGAAGATTTGCTTAGAATCATGAATTTTTATATAAATATTTACATTGATGATTATTTTTATAGAAATAAAAAATTTCCAAAACTATTTCTATAAAAATAGATTTATGTTCATGTTTAATGTTGCCAGGCACTCTAAAATTCACGTAAATCCAAAACATACTTGAAGTCCAGAATGAAATTTTATGCTTGATAACAAATAAAGATATTATAATTGTTAACCCTTATGCGTGTAATCCCGCATGAAATCGTCTAAATGTCGACGCTAATCTGGTGGGCGCGATGACAAACTTGTTATCTTGTCATTACATTATTTTATATTATCTGATATAATTCATTTATTTATTTCTATGAAACTGGTAACCAACAAATTTATGCAAAATAAAAGTGTATGCACGTATCTTTCCAATAACATAAATTTTTACAATTTTTTTTTATATTTCTCATATAGAAAATGATGGACAATAAAGAAATTTAGTTAAAATATTAGTAAATTTGTAGATCGTCCGAGTCGAGGCTGTTGATTATAGAGAGAGCCTAACAGCAATGGAAATTATAATAATATATATTATTTTTATTATATTCTAAATTTATTATAAATTTATTATAAATTTAGTTATCGAATTTTGTTAAAATATAAAAAAGACGTAGAAAATGACAAAATGATTGTAGAGATATTATTGATAACCTATTCAAGTTATCAACGTTGAATTTAATATGGAATCCCATCAAACGTATCGAATATGGAATTGATATTACATAAATTCTAGTAGACCAAATATCCACAAACATCTGAAATATTTTCCCAAGTAACCGTATAGAAAATGAAAACATTTTGAGATAAAACTGTACATTTAAATTCTCAAAATAAAAAACAACAGAAAACATCATTTTCATAACATTAAGTTTGCGTACGCAGTTATTTTTGAGTCGTTTGATGTGTTCCGACCAATTCATTTTGCTGTCGAATATGAGTCCGAGTAACTTCAGCTTGCTAGTGATAGGCAGCTTTTGTTTGCCAAGAAATAGGTTTAAATCACGATTAGTGATTTTATTTCTCGAAAAGATGGTGATTGTTGATTTTGAATGGAAGAACTTAAATCCGCTTTCGTTTGAGAATTTTATGATGTTATTTAAGATAGGCTGAAGAAGTTTTTGTGTTGTATTGATATTTTTACTAGCCACAAAAATTGTGCAGTCGTCGGTAAACATAGTGTGAGTTGCCGGAGGGGTGATAAGGTTAGAGATTGCTTCTATGGCTATGATAAAGAGTGTTACGCTTAGTGCTGAGCCTTGCGGGACTCCGTTTGAAATTTCGTGTGGATCGGAGTATTCACCGTTGACACGCACTTTTATTGTTCTATTTTTCAAAAAGTTGTTAATAAATTTGAGCATATTACCTGCTATATGGTGATCTATAAGTATCTGTAGTATCCTTTTCTTCCATAACATATCGTATGTTTTTTCAATATCAATGCATATCGCTATTACGTGTTGTTTGTTGTTGAATGCTTTACAGATATTCGACTGAAGATTGATTAAGCAGTCATTTGTAGATCTACATTGTCTGAACCCATGTTGACTATATGACATTATATTGTGTGTTTCTAAAAACCACTGGAGTATCTTATTAATCATTTTTTCGAGGAGCTTACAAATGCAGCAGGGTAGTGCTATGGGTCTATAGCCCTCAGTACTACATTTATTTTTACCTTGTTTAGGGATGGGAATTACTGTTGCGTGCAACCAGTTTTTTGGAAAAACATTTTTTGTCCATATCAGATTGCACATTTTCAGTTGATATAATATAGAGCTACTTCGGGGAGTTTTTTTGAGCATTATATTAGGTACATTGTCTTGTTCTGGGCTGTAATTGTTGCAAGCATTTAAGATATTAGTTAATTAAAAAAAATGTGATGTTTTCATTTAATTGTTGTATTTTTTTGGTTTGATTAGTTGAATCTAAATCGATTTCATTTGCTTCAGTTTTTTGTTTCAGCTTCAGAAATCCTGGTTCAAAATTTGAGTCTGAAGAATTTTTTGCGAATATTGCAGCGAGTGCGTTGGCTATTTCTTTGTTGTCGGATATTATTCTGTTGTTGGAATCTTCAATTGCTGAAATCTGTGTATATGATTTTCTTCCGTTTATGGCTTTAATTTTGTTCCACATTTCTGAACTTGTCGTGTTACTTCTAAGAGAGGAGACAAAGTTGATCCAAGATTCTTTTTTAGCCTGTTTGAGGACTCTTCGAGACATTGCTCTTTTATTTTTGTAATTAATTTGGTTTTCGTATGTTGGATGTTTTTTATATTGATTGAACGCCCGCTTGTACTCCCTTATTGCTTTTTCACACTGGTCATTCCACCATGGAGTGTACTTTTTTCTGTTTTTGATTTTGTTTTAGGTATTGTTTCTGTTAAGGTAAACTTGTTATTACCTGTATAAACTCTACCTCCAAAGCAGGACAACTGGAGCTAGATTACACTGTAACCTTGAGGTATAAGTAGGGGATTTCCCCGCTCTGTCTACTGCAGGTTCAGACTTGCATATAGTGCAGCGCTATATGTATTATTGTAGAAGTTGATGTGTTAAAAGTAAATTCGCCGACAAGCAGTTTGATTTCATGTGTCGAGTTAGACAGAGCGTTGTACCGCAGTATCTCTCTTAATTATATTCTATACTTATTTATTATATACACACTGCATTTTTATATTTCTATCCTACCTCAACAGTTTCGTTTGCGGTTTCTATAATTAGATTAATGAAATTGTCGTTGAGATGATCAATTTCAGATGGATTGCATTTTTCGGGATCCTTTAGTGCGTGTATTTTATCAGCTATTGTTTTTTGGTAGTTCTCCCAGTTGGCCTTTGAAAACTTCCATCTAGATTGAGACATTGGAGGGTGAGAGACTGTATTTTGAATATCGATAGTTATTGGAAAATGGTCGCTTCCGTAGAGCTCCGACTTTGCGTTTGCATTGCATATTGTTAAGTTAATTGCGCTCATTTTACCCTTGGAGATATTGAAATGAGTAGGGCTTGAAGAGTTTAAGAGTGAAATATTATGCGACAGTAGTAGATTTTCGACTATTTTTCCACGTATATCAATTTTGTAAGAGCCCCACTGCGTGTGATGACTGTTAAAGTCACCAAGAATTAAAAATGGTTTGGGGAGTTGCCTCATTATGTACGAAATGTCATGTTCGGTTAGATTGTAGTTGTTAGGAACGTATAGATTACACATACATAACTGCATCTCGGGTAATATTACGGAAGTAGCAATTGCTTCTAAATTAGTGTTAATATTTAGTTCGATGTATTCTAGCTCTTTTTTAATTAATGTTGTGACTCCTCCGCTTGCGATAAGGCAATTTGACCTATTTTTATGTGAAATATTGTAACCTGGGATACTGCGTGCGCAGTCATTTTTAAAATTTGTCTCCTGTATACAGATGACGCCGGCCTTTTCGTCTTCAATTAATTTTTACAAAAGTTCGACATGCGCGGTAAAACCGTTTATATTCCATTGAATAATTTTGTTGAATATTTTATTTATATTTTAATAAGTAAGTGGTTGTTAAGTTTCACTATCAAACAGATCCGGATTTTTTAGATTATTTATTAGTCTAATACATCTGTTTTTAATAGTGCTATTTCTTACATTGGGGTATATTTCATTTTGTATAAAATCAGTAAATGCTTCAAGATTGGTAGTATATCGGGTAACTATGTTTATTGGATTCGCTCCTTTGGTATTTTCAAGTAAACTTTTAAATTCATCGTAATTAAGGAGAGTTGTTCCTGTGTTTAAATAATTTTTATCGCTATTAGTTTTTTATCGAGCAAATTTGTGATTTCTTCCTTTTCTATTTCAACATCTGCAGACTTGTGTCGCACGGCACAGTTTAGCTAGATTTTATTTTCGGAATCGTTGGATTTTTCTCCTTTACGATTCTTTTTTTGAATGTTAGTTATTTGTGTTTTTTCCATTTCAACTTGGTTTTTGAATCGTGGGAACTTATTACTGACTGAGTTCTTTTATTGGTTGTTATAGATTTGTATGGTGCATTATTAATAGACTTTGTCGCGTCGATGTCGTCAATATTTTCTATTTCACAGTACTCGTCGATTTGCGAGGTTCCAGTTGTTGTGTTTATAGTATTTTTTACTATCTGTGATTAGTAGCTATTGTTACTTAAGTTTAGTTTGGGAATTTTTTTGTTTACTTTAAAATCTATATTGGGACAATGTTGAGCTTGATGCCCTTCTAGCTTACACGCGAAAGACTTTAAGATGTCTGTGCCCGCAAATATATAATATTCATTTTCATTGTATATAATTTTACATAAATCGGGAATAAGTTTCGCATCGTTTGGATCAACATAAACTTGATGCCTGAAACTGGAGACATGACTATAGCCATCTTTAGCGATGGCTGCTTTTAATTTAGAAACAGAAGATCTTCTTGTGACGTTTAGATCGTCTACTATGTTTTCTAGTGCAAAATTTGGAATGTCCGGTGATACGTTAGAAAAAATTATTCTTTTTTGCCTTGACTTGAGTGGTCTAATTGGAACTTTATTTTCATTGATTATTAAATCATACTTATTTGTTAATTGGTTTACAAGTTCTTAATCGGATAAATATAGACAAACTCTGTTATTCGATATTCTTGATGCATATAGTATGTTTTTCGGTTTTACCAGATCTCCTATTGCACAGGTGTAGTCGGTTAATGTAAGTGCTTCGATGCAGTCTAAAATAAGTCTTTGTTCACATGTGGGTATTGAATCGGTGATATTTGCATAACTAGTGGGTCCTTTAACTTGGAAGGTAATTATATTTTTCGATGGTGATTGAGATGTGGAAGAATTGGGAGAATTCGGAGGCATATTGAAGCAATCGCGTGTGCGTGGGCGCCTCGCACCTGAGCCTTGTAGGCTCTGCTATACTGGTTGAGCGTACGATAACAACCGAAATATAAACACGTCTGCTCGTGTGAAAGTCTCGGTGAGAACTGAGAAATAACTTTAATTTACTAAAATGGAAAGTAAAACAAAAAAAGTGACACATGTGTGCCTATATCATTCGCTGATAGATGTTTATTGTTTCATTGTAAACTCTGTTTATTTATATCTATAAATATTTTATAAATCTATCTGCGTAATCTTTTTATTTGATAATGTACAACGAATGTGTTCTACATTATTAAGAACGTTCTATATATATATAAGAACGTTCTCTCTCTCTCTCTCTCTCTCTCTCTATATATATATATATATATATATATATATATATATATATATAGAGAGAGAGAGAGAGAGAGAGAACGTTCTTATATATATTATATTATATATATATATATATATATATATATATATATATATGATTTGATATACTTGTGAACCGATGAACATCACTCTGATTTTATTACGGAAGTGTAAGGTTCCCTTTCTCGAGCGACGGATACTTTAGAACTTTTAAAATCCCTTGTCTAATTAAAACTCATATACTATACATTGGAATCTTGTATATCAGCATAACAGTGGAAAGGCACATAAATTAAATCACTTCTTTTGATTCCTCTTAAAACATATATTGTGACTCTATATTAAATCAATAATAAAATTTACATTTATAGACATTAAGTATATTGTGCGTATCCGTAGAATCATCATGGGTTGGTGTCTCTTAATTAAATCTTGAATTTGAAGGTTTACTTATTTCAAACAATGATAACAAACAACAGCAACGACAAAAAACTATCATAACGATGATAATAATAGTATATGATATAATAAATCTTTTCTTATAATTTTTGGAGATACCGTTAGATTCCTCACGTCCAGATAGCAGGTATAATTTAATATACAATATTTACATACGTTAACGTGGTGATGCCTTGAGTGGAATACCACACATTTTTGGCAGTGAAATGAGAAACATGTAATTCGGCGTGAGTGTCGTGAACGTCATTCATATACATATATGATTATCATCTTTAACTCATAATTACGATTAAGACTATACGCCATTATGTGACACTTTTAAATATGAGCAAAGTAAAAATTAAAAGTTTAGTCCATTTCGGCAGAGTGCATTAAATAATACTTCATAATCGGTTTTTTTAATGAATGAATTTTCTACTTCCTGTGGATTTTAGAGAGACATAGTGCACAAGTCAATTGAGCTCATAAAAACTAAGACGTAGCTCGATAAGCTTATTTCGTAAGGCGAAAAGGGAAAACGCGCGCGGGTTCTGCCATACGCCACTTCAACTCATCCACCTAGACAATGACCAATATTATGATAATTCAAGCCTCCGTTATATACAGACTAAAAGGGGAAAACGAGCTGAAGAGATGAAGAAAAAGATGGGGTGGGGGGCTGAGAGTGGGGACTAAGAGGGAGAGACGGAGCTTGGGTAGAACCCCACACGATTCCCCGCTTCTGGCTTCGATGCGAGGGCGCAACTGCCCAGCAGAGAAGAGGGAGCGCGAGAGAGGCAGACACAGGGATAGGGAGGGAGAGAAAGCGGCGCGGAAAGCTCGGGAACGGACGGCCATGTTTGCGGAGGCGTGGTTTCTGGACCAGTTGCCCCGGCGACCGTGTCGCCGAGACCGGTTATCCGGATATCGACCTGATGCGCCCCCGCTCGCTCGCGCGCACCCGCGCCGAGAGCGGGAGGCTCGCTAAGCTTCTATTCCAGGAGGGAAAATGTTATCGCTGCTTTGTGGTGGCTAAGATAGCATTTGCTCCCGGCGGTGGCGGTGGCGCGCGCACGGCGCGGGCGGAGGAGGAAAAGCGGCAGTCACACACACACATATATATATATATATATATATATATATATATATATATACATATATATAGTATAGTCCTCGGAGCGTCCTCGCGTGCCTCACGCGCGAGGAGGTACAGACTTCTCGTACTTTTGAGAATGCAGGGAGGAAAAATTACACTCCTTAAAAGAGCGATTATGGAAAATTAGGTAGCTCGCTCACTTGAGAGACACTTACGCTTGGCATTGGTGTTTTTTTCAAAATTCTAAAATGCCACTTGATGCGTGTAATTATCGTCAAGCGTGCAGAAATAACGACAGTAGATGAATGTTACTTCTTGAATTTACTAACTACTCTTCTACAGTCTGGTCTCAAAAGTCCAACTCTCTAATTGCTAAATATAATATAAAATCTAATTAATATAATCCTAACATCTAGTCATATTAGCTTTTGATTTGTTGTCTCGATATTTTTGATACATGGAATATAATTAACCTTGTAGCAATTTCCAGAATAAGAATGTATGTATTATTAGATTTTATTCGTAGGATATTAGTATGATTGGATTTCTCAATAATTCGTTTAATAATTAATGAGAAAGACGAGAAAATGGAAGAATTTAAAAAGTAAAGAAGAATTTTTTAAAATTTTTTAAATCAGTGTTCACGAAACGGGCCTCGTGCGTTACTTCTAGAAATGGGTGTGTGAATTGTTCGCTTGTATCATGTATTTAGAATGATTATAGGCAAGGGACAAAAACTATAGAATCGAGGCTCGTTCTGCACGAGCTTAACGGCCCACACATTGACACTCGGTACAAAATACAAATTTTAATATTCAGCCGTTTCGGGGTTAGTGAGATTCATTGGCTCTTTTGTGACAGAATCGTCGAAACAATCCTTCAGTAGAATGCCAATCCACTCTCTAGGGACGGAATGGTCCAATCTGGGAGATTTTCTGAAAGAGTACAAAGTCACATTCTACGCGGGTTTTTTTTCACCCCGTGGACTTTCGATAGTGCTAGACCAACTCGCGACGTTACCACAAAACAGGACAATCAATCAATGCCCGACCCTCGGCTACCCGGCTCAATTGCGGCACGCTACGAACCTCGCGGCTTCCTGTAGAGAATCCACGGAACGCGGGACGATAATGAGATTATGGGATGAAGTTTTCGGCACGACCGACGATACGTCGACTGCGGCACGATGGAAAAGAGAGGAATGGAGGGTAAGCTTATATCCAGGATCTCGGCTTCTCGTGCGCCCTCCATTTGCCAGCCACGGCACTCGTTTATATACATTCGCATACAGATACACAGACGCGTGCGCGCACGCACGCACACGAGTTTTCATCTCAGTCACCGCCAGGATGTTTTGAAGCAGCCCGCGATAATACAGGCGGAAAAAGACGTGGGTCGGGGGTGGTTCTAGGCGGGGGGTGGTAAGGGGGGGGGGTAAATTTTCGCTCGACTTTGTACAATGTACAGTCGCGCCTCTCTAGCCGCTCGGAGGGTTAGAGCGGGAGGGTCGGATGGTTGGGGTGGGGGAGAGGAGGAGGCGCGTCTCTCCCAGCCGGCATTGATTTTCTCTCATTGAGAGAGGGTATCCCACTGCGCCCAGGCCCGAGCGCGCGTAATAGCAGGCGCCATGTTATTTTTAGTCTGAAGTTAATTCTCTTTGAATGATATAACTCGGGCTCTTTCTCTTCAGTAAAGTCATTTCGTGCCTCTAGCCGTTTCGCACGGTTTATTTATTTCTTTCTTTTTTTACTCTGGCTTTTTCTTATTTCTTTGATACGAGTAAATTTTTTATCCAACTTTAACGCGATTAAAGTATTTAATATAAACATATTTTACTGATTTTCAATAATAATCTTGAAAACTGTTCTGTAAGCAAGAATCCTATTTTCCATAAAATTGTATTTTATTATCCCTGTATATTGTATACAAGACAATGATCCTCTCTATTGAGCGATTCAGTATTAAAGATACTTAAAAACAATACTTATCAAAAACATCATTTTTCTAAAGATAGGTTGTGAATAAAAATGATATATAGCAATAAATTTTATCATAAATAGACTATCATACATATAGAATTATAAGATTTTAATCACGTTTGTACACTATAATTAACAAAGTAAGTCCTGAGCTTGTCATCGAATGAAATACGAATGTGTTCAACATTTAATTCAAAATTTCCATGTAGCAGATGCAATTATGTTCTTTCTTCTCAAATTAACGTTTTCATTGTATGTAGATGGACTTTTAACGACAAAAAGGCGTATAAATTTTAGCGCTCGAAAATTTTACTAAACCATATAAAATATACGACGATAAATATTATATAAAGGTAACTTTTTTGTTTTATATTTAAAAAAATTAAGTTTACTAACTATTCTATAGGTTTAAAAAAACTTAAAAAATTCATTTTTCTCCTGCATGCAGGATAAATACCATATAACTCCACTTTTTTTATAATGTACATATTCGTGCGTTTCAGATATTACATTGAAAGAAAAATATGATTTACAAGAAATAATACACGCAGTGGTTTCAAGCAATGAAACAGAATACAATCGATTGATTCTACTCATCGATAAGATATCAACAGTATATAATGATTTTATTCAGATTTTTTATCATTTTCTTTTTTAAAAAAGTTGATCCATCGATCATGTATTTTTTCTTAATAAATTAATTTATCTCAATGGAGTAACATTAGCAAGACTGAAAATATTATGTGTGCCTTTTATGTATATTAATTACAGGGTATTTGGGGAGTATGATATTAAATCAAATCTGTACCAATAAAAAAATATTTTTTAAAAAAAGTGTTGCACAGGTCTATATTGATAGAGTTTATTTTTTAGTTTGATATTATTCGATGAGGCATTAATTTTGAAAATATTGTTTTCTGTTTTTTGCTTGTACAACTTTCTTACTATATTTAAAGTGCGAGTGGAACATGAATTACTCAAATATATGAATGAAAATGTGAAAAAAACAAAAAATAAATATTGCTTGATCATTGCATTTAGTACAGATGTGAAATATTGAATGGTACTATAAAGATACTAATGAACCTACTTGTTCAGATGAAATATATATATATATATATATATATATATATATATATATATATTGCATCAAATGTTATATGAAATATTAACGAAATAGCCATCAATGCAATCATGATATTTCATTCGTTGAGTCGGGTGTATTATTTTCTCCGGCGATATCGTCGCGGCAGGATTGTAACTTGTAAACTACAGCTAGTTAATTAAAAGTTAAAAATTTCGATTTAAATGTGATCAAACGAAGTTTTCCAATAAATATTATTATTAAAAAACAAAAAAAAAGTTTGTTACACCGCTTCATAGAAAGCCTTCTTCATTCTAATGCAATAAGCTCTATCTTTCATTTGAAACTTACGCAAACTCCAAGCGCAGAAAAAATAGAATCGAATGATATGATGAATTATTAAAGTAATGAAAATATTATATTTATACTTCTTACGAAAATATGTTTGAGTAAAATTTTTCTAATTATCCTAAACACGAGCGTAGGACAATGAATGGATATTTGAAACATCAAAGTTCCAATATCAGAATTTTTCAATTATTAATATAGGGACTTGATATTGCTTAAAAGCCGCTCTTTGTTGATTATATAATAATCATGAATTGCAATATTCAATTTTTTTTCAGATTGTAGCTATTACCTTATAAAATATGAACAACCGAGTTTATTCACATCCACTTTGTAATGACATAGTAAATTGAAAAAAATTAGAAACTCGTTTCGGTATAAATGTGATTCACTTGAGCAGCCGATCATTTCATACCTTTTCGTTTTTGTCCTGTTCAGCTGTTAATCTAATTATTTTATAATTATATTAATTTTTTACCCTTAAATATTGAGAATTATTTGACATTAAATAAGCCCGCTAAAGTTATGAAGACTATCGGCGAAATGAGTAGTACAGACGATCATTTGGTCAGACGGACGAAATAAAAATATTGTTATCGATAAATATTGATAGATATTAGTGTATAGTGTATTATAGAAATTTATTCCATTGATAAACAGCATAATATTTTATTAGTTTATATGCCAATTCATTCTGACCTAGAATTACGATATACAAAAACGTAATTAAAATATGTATCAAAAATCCAATCAAGAAATCTTTATTATCACCGACTTATGATAGTTCAAATCATCGCTTCGGCTAACGATTCGAATAAAATCCATTAAACGATAATGGCTTCGAACGTATAACCTACATTTTCGATCGTAATATATATATAGGTAGATAGCGGTACGAATGCTATTATAGGAATCCAATATCTATGTATGAAACGGCATACCGCGCCTTAGCCTTAAGCTCGCGGAGGAATGCCATATTACAACCTTGTAGGACCGGCGGCTGGCACGCGTTTGCCCATGCGGCGGCCCCGCGCGCGCAAGGCCAACACTTCCGAATCTTGGCAAAAATCTGGCAAACGTCAAACGCTTCTGGCCTACCGTTCAGGCCACGGATTCGCCAGTTGGGGGCTCCCAAAAAAATGAGCAGGTCGAGCGCCTTTCTTTACACACACACACACACACACACACACACACACACACACACACACACACACACATCCATTTATATATATTTATATGTAAAATACTTTGTAGATTGTGAAATATATATAAAAAAACACAATGAACAAATATACGTATGTATTATTCCATTTTAAGTCGAAACGATAGTTTTGGATTTATAAGAAAGAAAGTAGGGCTATGATATCCGGACTTATATAGATAACTGCTGATCGAGATCTATGTATGGAAATAATTTTCTTTTCTTTTTAATTATGCATTTCATAGATAAATCTATCAAATATTTTGACAAATTATGTTTCAAGTGTTTCAAGCTTATTGTGAAAAAAAAATGCAATAGAAACAAAAATTTAGGGATATCAAAATTTATCCCTTAATTTTGATATCCGTATCAAACTTTTTTTCAATTAATATCAGAGTACGGATTTATTCTCAAAATATCACTATAACTTCTCATGATTGTAAGGCTAAAATTAAGTCGATTTTGAATAGTTAATGAATTATATAAGATTATTTTTTTCAACATTTAATTTTTAACACAAGATCCTTCAATGGTGGAATTAAGAACCACAACTTGAAGATACATTATCAATATTAAACAAATATTAGAAAAAATATCCAGTACCTTCTATTCTATTATTATACTTTCTGATCGAAAAGTATCTTAATTCGATCTATAAACTAAATGAGCTTATTTCATAAACCTTCCTTGATTTTGTTCCTATAAAGATAAAAAGAAGAAATCTATTTAGTATCTATTTAGTAATGTTTCAGATCGAAATATTGATTTCAACTTTCTTATACCTTCACCATAGATGAATTGAATGATAAAGTTGTGATTTGAGGAGATATCATGCTTTTGATCTTCATATAATAGAAACTTCGAATTTAGTGCTATTTGAAAAAGATTCTTTTTTATTTTATTTTAAATTAATAAATATTTTTATCGGTTCTACAGTATTTATACTATAATCTATTATACTAATATAATCGCAGTCAGTCTGTCGTTGTTGATAATCAACCCCTGATAAATTTGAAATAGAAATTACTACTAAAAATTAAATAAAATTTAAATTATATTGAAAGTTAAAAGAAATAAAAATAATACAATATATTATATGTTAGCAAAGGACAATCTGACTGCGCTCACTCCTTAAATTGAAATTTACCTTCGATGTCCGATGTTTCGAATCGCTATAGGTCATCTTCAAGAACAAAACTAAAAATCTGTACATTTTTTCACATTCTTTTTTAATTATTTTCTATTTTCAATTTTACATTACTTATTGATTAACTTTTCTCTTTATAAATTTTTTTATGAGATTTATTTTTATAATACACCTTATCCTATTTTGCATACGCATTATCACAGCTTTGCCAAAGCAATATATTTCGATAATCTCAATGGCATTTGAAAGAAAATAACTCATACTTCAGGATAATATAATACATTTGTTAACAAAAATGAAACCCGCAGTGCAT